>JANFOE010000516.1:0-342930 GCA_025667525.1 Glebionis coronaria | reverse complement strand
ACATGCATTATTTGTACCTTGGATGCCCAAGTAGTGTGGCGAATACAGGGGTACTGCAACGTGATGCAACTAATGCAAATGTAAGACCAGCCAAATATGCTTGGACACCTAAATTAGTGGTATGTGAGGCTCTCAATGCAATTAATGAAGAAGTTTGAGAGCTTTATAGTGCAATAAGTTATACTTTTACAATTCAAACAAACAAACATCGTAATTTCCCTTCGGTAAGATCTTCTCACATATTTACACATCACAATGATCAAAACTTACATATGGTAGGTCGTATATAGGAACTAGTCACGTATCTACTAAGTTGCAATACTATCTAAAAAAAATAAGGCATGACCCACCAAGTATACTAAGCAGATACATGACATAGATTAGGCAATACATACGACATATGTGAACCACAATATCACACACCTACAAAGTAACCCACTGATATAGCCTAAAGTTGATCTCACAATAAAACATGGTTATAAATAGCCTGAGGCGTAGCGTTGCGGCATGTCCAAGCTACACGCTTTAGAGGTTAAGGAGAAGCTTTAGCGTTTATAAAGCGTGGCTTATGGCGGCACAATATATAAAAATATTTATTTATTTTATCGTTTTTTCTATATTTAATTTATATTAATTTCACAATAAGTATTGTTCATAATATTTAAAGTAAGAAAACTCAATTTCTATGTAATAATATTCATTTTTTAGAGTTGAATTCAAACAATCGTTGCACCTCATGTCGTAGCGTGCCTTGACCTATTGCGTATCATCGAGGTCACGCCTTAAGATTTAGCGCGCCTTAAGGCGAGCTATAGCGGGCTATTTAGAACCATGCAATAAAATAATCAACCATAATCATGCATTGATTCCAAAATAACTAAAGCTATTATAATACCACCATATTATCACAAAAGTTCAAGAAGAAAAAAGATTAAACCATTATCAGAATCAACGTGCAACATGACCAATAGCTTATTCACCAAATGAGGGCCTAAAACTTCATCTTTTGTACCATCAAGTGACACCGCTCTTATTATAAAACTCGCAGCCATTAGCCCCTGCACCAGACTTTTTTTTGTTAACTATATGTTGAGTAAGCCTTTGTATATAAATAACCCACTGATTTATATACAGAGATCATAAACTAATGGAAGTACTTAATCATACATATGGATACACTCCTAACTAAATATGATACAAATGGAAGCCCTAACATTGATGGCCTTTAACATATGTTTACACAATCATGCCCTAACTATGATACAGACATATGTCGTAACTTATTCTATAGTATTAAAATGACGCGATAACTAAAAATTGTATTGATGCCTTTTATCATCTATTATTACATTTTATTCAATAGTTAATGATCCAAACCGGCGAATTCCTAACAAGATTGAAAATTAAAGGCTTCACTCGAGGCTTTTTTTTTTTATCGACACACACAACATAAAAACAAATGCCCTGATAGTTTCGACGATGCAATAACAAACGAGTATGCCATGCTATAACCAACGATCTACAAAACAGATTTTTGATGCACTAACCACACAAACATATGTCGTAACAAGTCATTTGATGTCCTAATCATAAACATATGTTATTTAACGAAACCCTTATACACTAATCATAATAACACATAGATGTTGTAACGTGATGCAGTAATCATACACGATAATACAATTTTCGATAAATCTTAGGGAAAAATACATACAAACTAATAAAAACTAATTACCTTTCGAAAGCAAACTTCACACCGTCGACTTTTGCTTTTAGATAGCTCAAATTATATGGTTTGAATTGAAGAGAGTTAGACTCAATTAGCTCAAATTGATTGTAAGCAAACGGTGTCCCATAATCAAAATCATCATTCTCATATTTAATTATGATTTCTTTACTATTTTTGTGGGTTTTAGGATTTAATTTAGGGGAAATGGGAGTTTCGAGATGTTTAATTTGGTGGAATAAATCTGAGAGGATAGCGATGGCGCACATGTGGTGGTGATGGTGGCTTGGCCGCCGGTAACCGTAACCGGAGAAGAAGATACAAGTAGGAAAGTATGCGGTTGGAGAAGACGATAAGGTTTTCGATATGAAATATGCGTGTTTTTTGAGTGGTTGTGAAATCAAAATGTGATATTGGCAGTTTGACCCCTCCATTTTTTTAAATTTCGTTTTTTATCTTATATTTTGAAATGTTGCAAAAGCTACCTTTTATGTTTGTTTTCTAGGTTTTTCACAAAAAGGAGGTTTTCTCTAGATCCCACCCCTATATATATATATATATATATATATATATATATATATATATATATATATATATATATATATATATATATATATATATATATATATATATATATATATATATATATATATATATATATATATATATATATTATATATATATATATATATTAAAGTGTTTAAAAAAATACATGCTTAAAAGGAGTCAACATAAATTAGCGAGTTCATAAGTCTAGTTAAACTATTAAAGTCTGAACCGCAATATTTTTAGAAGCACATGAACATTACATTGCATATAATGTCATAAAATGTAAGGTAATTACTATTGCACTAAGCTCATGCAATTGAAGCTTTGACCGTTTATGTATGCAAATCTACACACATGGTATTATGGCTTGGTGGGTGTCTAACCCAAGACCACCTAATGTTTTCCATGGTGTATGTTCGTCTTATGAGAATCGCTACAAAAAAAAAGTCTTTTGGTGACATATTTTGCGACTCAAGAAATTATGTCATAAATTTGTGACGCTAGTTGCTACTTGTATAGTGACTTAATATAAAAGCCGCACACTCCATTTTATTTTCGAGGACGAAAATTTTCTTTTAGAGGAAAAGAGTTGTAAAAGCCAAAAATTTGGTTTGTATTTTGTTTTATCATTTTAAATATAACCTAAAGTTAATAAGCATTTGATATTAAAACCTTAAGTTATAATTTTTGAAAATAATAAAGATATAACATAATAAAATAATATAAAAAGTCACATGATATACATATATGCTAAGTCAAACAAATTATATTACTAAGTGATCACTAAAAGTATGGAAACAGTTAAAAACTTGAATTGGTCATTTTTTCACACAAAATTTATGTTGATAAATATATAATTTGATTATTAAGACAAATTTAAGAATAAGCTTAGTATATAAGAAATAATTAGGTGAAACATTGGACAAGCTTGAAACCGTTTAAATATAACAACGAATGGATTCATCACTGTATATCGACAATTACCGATAGACCAAATCAATGCATATATTCGGGTTTTTTCAACGCACGAATACTCATCAATGTGTTATAATTTCCTAACTAATTGGTCTATAATAAGGCTATTTTTATACCCCATCATGAATGAGAGTTTTCCTTCAGAAATATAACAATCGTAAATTTCATTTGAGCTAACAAAACAATAAGGAGATGGAGTTGCGCCATATTTCAAGTTCGATCTGAATCTATGTCTAGTTTGTGTGCATGGGATCATGTTCATGGCCATGCAAAGTTTTTGGTTTCCTTGGATCACTTAAGGTTAGAAATCCATATCGGCTGTGTTTCGAACTTGGTTTACATCTCGACCGTGTTGCTAGAGTCGAGTTAATGTTCGATAATATGTTCCTCGTTCGAGGTATGCCCGAGTAAACTCGATCGTGTCATGTCTCGATCGGAAGACGGATCGGTGTTCGTTGGCTGGTAATTAAAGTTCAGAAGTGGCAACGTTTTAGGCTCATTTGTTCATGCACGTGTGGGTTCAATCTCGGTCGCCCCTCGTTGAATCTAAATGTTTGTGCTCGATATCTGATCAAGGTTCTCGGCTTTCTTGGAGGTATACTCTTGGATTTATATCCACGAATAACTTATTAGTCATAATATCAAGTTTATGATACTCTACACATATACGTATCAATGGCTAATGGTTAATTACATAAACATATACACAAGATTTGAGTGTCAGGAGCAGGACTAAACAACCATATGTATAAGTGATTTTCTAATTTTAACTAGTACTAGGATTAATAATAGACTTATAATATTTTGAATGCAAGAACAAATAGTCAGTTATTGACATTGTTGATTCGGTGGTTTGTTGCTCGGTAATGCCGTGGGACGAAGTGGGTGTCTAGATTATTTATTCGGTTTATTTATTTTAGCATATGTTTTGGATTATTAAGTTAGACAAAATTAGTTTCAGCTTATTTAATAATGAGCTAATTAAATCTTTGGCTTATTTAAACTTAATCGAATTTGTCTTATTTAATTAAAATTCATCTTATAATATAAACAAGTTAAATTATCTATGTATATTAAAACGAGCTTATTTCTATTTTGGAAATTTACTATATTTGAAAACCTGCTATTTTTTTAGAAAGTTACTAATTACAGAAATATCAAGAAGGACATCACATGAAACATGTAATACAGTAACTCACGAACCACGCCAGATCTAAGATTATACATAATAATACATGAACAAGTATAATCAGTCAAGGACAAGTAAAATAAGCCTTGAACAAGTTAAATAAATTGAGAACAAGTAACACGTTAATGAACCAACAACTCATACACGTATTTTATCATGTAGCTTACGTGAAGTCGGAGTAGTATTTCCATCCTTTCTTTTGCAGTCAGTTACTGGACCAAAGGTACGAATTTCCCGTCCTTCAGTAAGGACTTATTTTCCTATGCATGATTAGGATTTCCCGTTTGCAACCATCTGTTTTCCCAGTTATATGTTTTAAAAACTTTACATGATTTCCATGATAATTATAATAATTGCCTGAGCTTTATATACATGCATGATCAGTTATTACTAGTTACGGAGGTACCGTAACCATGACACTTGAGGCACCAGTGTCATGACTCCTCTACGGGGGAGTGATTTCTCGCAGCGTCCCATTTATTTCAGCTTGGCCATTTCATCAGTAATATCAGCGGGGCGTATGGGTGCATCCTATGTTATCAGTTTACAGCTTATCAGGTGAATGTGATGTGTGCTCTACATCCTTCACATTGGAGTTGATCCCTCCACCCAGCTTATCAGTTAGAGGTCACCCCTCTACAGCATGACGAGGTCACCCCTCTATGTATTCATGCATACGTTTTTACAGTAATGACCTATATAAGCTCTTGGCAATTAAAATACAGTAAAAGTATGTTTTCAGACTTAACAGTTATAGTTCAGATTTACTATTTATAAATCAGACTTTTCAGATTATACACGGTTTTTTCGCTGAAATTTACATATTAGTCTTATAGCTTATCTGTCTCATTCCAGTACATTCTTATCATGCTTATTATTCGTTCACTGAGCGTTATGCTTAGCCGTAGTTCCTTTCATGTTCTAACGGTAGGTACACCAGGACGCTCTTAGGATTCTGAGAGTACGTGCGTTGGATGGAAGCTATCCAAACTTCTTTACTTTATGTACTTCATTCATTTATTTGCCTGTTTGGACATTGTTCAGTCCCTTCTTTCAGTATTTGACTTTTCATGTTTTGAGCTTATGTTTGGTTACCGATGTTTGATTCCGGTATATCCTTTATGGTCAGTTAATGTTTTAGGACATTTACCTATATGCTTTGATGACACGCCATAAATACACGTAACGGTCCACTTATCCAAGTGGGGTGTTACATTTATGGTATCAGAGCTATAGGTTCGATCTATAGGCTCTAAAACTTAACCTGTGACTAGTAGGTAGTCACCAGAAACTTCCTAGATTTTGGCGTTGTTATCTTTCATGTTTCTCATGTATTTATCAGTCAGTTTCTTCATTTATCAGTCAGTTTTCTTAAAATTTTGACTAAGTAAAAGGTTGGTACAGGACTGGCCATATTTAGTCACATGTGCTTTTCTGCGAATTTTGTTTCGGTGAACCGACCCATAGGTGTTCACCCTTGCCCGTTTAGATTTTATATTGGTGAACCGACCCATAGGCGTTCATCCTTACTCATGGCAGATTCATGTTTTCAGTTGAATATTACTTGGTGAACTGGCCCATAGACGTTCACCATTGTTCATGTCAAATTTCATGTTTTTAGACGATAGTTGTTTTGTGAACCGACCCAAAAGCGTTCACCGTTGTTCATATCACGATGTTTCATTTAAGTTTGACTAGTATGGATTAGACAACACCCATCCACATTTAGTCCCAGATTGTAAACTTCTATACATGACAGTTCTCGTAAAATTTTGACAAGTATGGATTGAACCAGAATTGTTCATACTTAGTCACATGTCTTCTCATTCGAATTTTATGGATTAAACCGCAACCATCTACACCAGTTGTTGTTAAATCTCAGTTGATCATACTCTTATATCCTTTGTAACAATCCAGTTCTCACAATCTCAACTTGAAGTCATTTTCACGCTGATTTAGTTTTATGTCTCCTTATGAGGATTGTGTTATCAACAGGGTAATGATGTTTTCATGCTAAGACACGGAAGGATTTCAGTAAAATCATGTTTCATGATAAATCATGTTTGGTTTCATCAACCATATCTTCATGCTGACTATTGATGAAACTCCGTGTAATCATACTTTTGAGCCTCTATATAACCAGCATTAAGTCTACTCAGGAATTTCCAGCCTATCATGTTACTCGTTTCAGTTCAGGTTACTAATGGTTTCAATCAATTTATGTTTCTTTGATCATGTCAGACGATTGACACCAGTATCGATCATATCAGAAAACTTTCATATGTACTACATGTACAATATTCCATGTGTACTTCATGTAGAGTATTCCAAGTGTACTCCATGTACCTTATTCCATGTGTATTGTTAATCGACCCTCAATCATCTCAGGTGTTTCCCACTTAACGATATTCTACTAGTTGCTGATGCTGCTTGAGAGTTGAAGATTTTACTAGATACCGTTGCTGATAATATTTTGGAGACCTCACGAAGGCTGATGCCGCCGATACTTTGGAGATTCCACAAGATGCTGATGTTGTTCATGATATGAAGACTCTTCAAGAGCAAGGCCGAAAACTATAAATTTGAAATTTCTGACAAGAATATACTTCAACCAGCAGACACTACCTTGCCTTTACTTTTTCAGTTAAGATGTCACACGTCACACAACTATTTTTCAGTCAGAAGAGTGGGAATCGGTAACCAGCCGACCACTCAGCAGAAATAGTTACATGAATCACGGTCATGATAACGACCGTCACGAAACTGATAAACAAGGCAGTAGTGACAACCACATTGCTAATAATTAATCAGTCAGTAACCATCGAAACTCCAGAATGGACGTGACCAGAAATACAGAGGTCAACAGTCTAACCGGTCCGCCAACCCTAGCAGTTACCAAAAATTTTCCACCTTATTCGTATCCACCTACCAAAACACATGTCAAGACAACAGTCAAGACACAGGTCTCAAATACCATTTCATAAGACACATGTGAGGACACCAGTCATGGTACATGTCATACGATTATCTTCTCAATGTACGAGTCAGAAATTCAGGGTACCCTCCGAAGGGGTATACCCGCTCTTTTATGACACACGTAATTCAGACCATTAAGAATTCAATTACCACCACGGGAGTATTGTCCAAGTTAGACATGCAGTGTTCGTTCTATGAGGTTACAAACGATATACATTCAGTGAGATCTGCCACGTTTACTTTACGTATTCATATGTCACCTTTATCTTAAATCAGGTATTACCTACCTCCCAGCCAGAAAAGACTCCACAGTATCATCCATATTTGTAAAGGTTTTCCTTTCAGTTGAAGACAAGATCCGTTCTACTAACTCCCAAATATAGTCATTATATTTTCTGCCAGAAAAATCAGTCCAAGTTGTTATGCTTTACAGCAAGTGACTTATTATTTCAAAGCTACGAAGACTTTTTAGCTACCAGTTATGACTCAAATTCTGAAGTTCCTTAAATCCCTGGTCAACATATTTTTCCAGAGTTTTCAGATGTATTTCCAGAAGGGTTTCTAGAAATCCCTCCCTAACCAGGAGACGGAGTTAAACATCGAGCTTGTCTCAAGAACAGAACCTGTTTTCGAAACTCTTTATTGCAGGGCTTCTGCTGAGTTAAAAGAGTTGAAGTAATTGCTGCAAGAGTTACCGGAACGAGGCTTTATTCACCCTAGCGCACCACTAGGAAGTGCACCGTTTTCTGTCTATCAAGAAGAAAGCCGGTAACATGAGATCATGTATCGATCACCGAAAATTTTACAAGATCACCAATCATAACCCATAATCATTCCACGTATAGAAGGTTTATTTGATCAGTTACAAGGTCTTAAACACCTTTGCCAGAAACACTTCTCGATCATGTTACCATCAGTAGTGAGAGAAAGAACATAATGTTCTCCATACTGCTGTTGCACACGTTATAGTCTCTCTAAAAATTTTGATTTATACTTCTGAGCTCCCTAATGCTCCAACTATAGTATGAAATTTATGAATAATTTTTTTTCATGACTTCTCAGGCAAAATCGTCAGTATATTAATTGGTAACATTCTGCTATGCTAAATTCTAGAGAAGTACAAAAGAATCATCTTCTCACAGTTGTACAAAATATCCGATGGGGGAAAATTATATAAGCAGCTTCCTAGATGTGAATTCCAGTTGAACAAGGTGGCATTTCTAAACCACCCAATTTCAGCAGATAGAAATTTCAGACAATCCTACGAAGGTGAAGGCCATCACCAGATGGTCAAGACCGACGTGTGTGACTAAAGTACAAAATTTTCTAGAACTCAGTTGGCTGCTATCGCAGAAATTGCTGGCAATTCTCACGATTAGCTTTCCATGGCTAAACTACACATAAAGGAGATGACCTACACTAAAATTTTGTATTCCCTAAGATCATACGCTAGGAGAGATCTAATTTACTGAGACTCATAATTCGTTCACGACTATTCACCTAGATAGCATCACATAAACACATACAGGGTTTTGATAGAAGTAGTATAACACATTGATAAAGCCATGTTCATATCTAGATGCCGGACATACCGCAGGTTCAAGATAGAATGTCGTCATACTAAGTGAGTTATTACAACCATTGAAATTCTGAACAAAGATGAGACTAGATGCCAGGAAGGTTGTTATCAGTTACCACAAACTCAGAAGAAGCATGATACTATCTGAGTCATTGTTGACCAATTTACTCAGCCAACACGTTTTCTTTCATCTGAAAGGATTACACAGTGGCAGATCTGCAGGAAATTCAGTAATAAATCTTAAGATATCAAAGTATTCCATCAGCAATCATGTCAGATAGAAATTCTCGCTCGCGAATCACGCTCACGTTCATGTTCACGATCACGTGTAGGTTTACGTTCACCTTCACGTTCACGTCTCATGTTCGCATTATAATGTTGTTTGAGTCCATATGTTGTGCTATTTCATGATTTAAATTCACGTTCGCATTCATGACATCGTTCACATTTACACATTCAGGTTCGTGTTCCATCTTAGTATATACGTTCCAAGTCTTGTACCGGATTTGGCTACAGAAACTTTGAGAAACCAGATTCAAGTTTAGCACCGTATTCCATCCTCAGACAGACGTCTCACGTAATATTTCACGTCCCATCTCGTATCATTTGGAATTACCTCCTCAGTTATCACACGTTCACGATATGTTCACGTATCGCGTTCACCATATGTTCACACGTATTACAGTTTCAGTATGTCTTCCGTATCATTGCTCAGAGATACTAATGTCATGCTTTTCATGTTATTTCGTACCGTATCGTTTCATGTACCTTTTACACATAAATTCATCCATTCGATCAGATTCGTGAGGGTCTATCCTACGTTGAGAAACCAGAAACTATTCTAAATCGTCAAGACAGAGTTATGAGGAATCGGGATATTCTTTCATCAAGATCCTTTGGAGGAACCATCCGAACGGGAAGCCACTTGGGAAACCGAGGAGTCGATCTGGACTTCTTATCCTCATTTTCCCCCATGATCCGGGTATGTTCTTTTTAGCCACAACACGTTTCTAAATCAAGGACGATTTCTGTTTTTTAGAGGGAAAGAATTATAAAAGCCGTACACTCCATTTTGTTTTCGAGGACGAACATTTCTTTTTAGAGGGAAAGAGTTGTAAAACCCAAAAATTTAGTTTGTATTTTGTTTTATCATTTTAAATATAACCTAAAGTTTAAATAATAAGCATTTGATATTCAAACCTTAAGTTATAATTTTTGAAAATAATAAAGATATAACATAATAAAATAAAATAAAAAGTCACATGATATACATATATGCTAAGTCAAACAAATTATATTACTAAGTGACCACTGAAAGTATGGAAACAGTTACAAACTTGAATTGGTCATTCTTTCACACAAAATTTGTGTTGATAAATATATAATTTGATTATTAAGGCAACTTAAAGAATAAGCTTAGTATATAAGAAATAATAAGACGAAACATTGCATAAGTTTGAACCGTTTAAATATAACAACGAATCAAATGGATTCATCTTTATATACCGATAATTACTGATAGACCATATCAATGCATATATTCGGGTTTTTTCAACTCACGAATACTCATCAATGTGTTATAATTTCTTAACTAATTGGTCTATAGTAAGGCTATTTTAATACCCCTTCATGAATGAGAGTTTTCCTTCTGAAATATAACAATCGTAAATTTCATTTAAGCTAACAAAACAATAAGGAGATGGAGTTGCGCCATATTTCGAGTTCAATCTGAATCTATGTCCAGTTTGTGTGCATGGTATCATGTTCATGGCCATGCAAAGTTTTGGGTTTCCTTGGATCACTTAAGGTTAGAAATCCATATCGGCTGTGTTTCGATCTTGGTTTACATCTTGACCGTGTTGCTAGAGTCGAGTTAATGTTCGATAATATGTTCCTCGTTCGAGGTATGCCCGAGTAAACTCGATCGTGTCATGTCTCGATCGGAAGACGGATCGGTGTTCGTTCGCTGGTAATTAAAGTTCAGAAGTGGCAACGTTTTAGGCTCATTTGTTCATGCACGTGTGGGTTCGATCTCGGTCGCCCCTCGTTGAAACTATGTGGGTTTGCAATATATGATCCGGTGGTCTTGGTGGGTGGTGGAAGGTGTTGGTAGCCATGGATGAATATAGAGAGAAGCTTGTGTGTGAAAAAGAAAGAAAATGTATTAAAGTGAAAATGAAACACAAGCAAAAATGAAACACAAGCAACAACCCCTCCTTGGAAGCCTTGGAGGGGTATATATAGTCACACACCACACATAAACTATACAACATTTCCTAGTCTAGTCTAAGCGTGTGTGACTATGATAACTAATGGGAATTCTTAAATGTCGTCACATAAAGTGAATTTCCAACAATCTTCCCCCATGGGACGACGTGTAGAATTCCTTACAATATTTTTCCTAATAAGTACATAATGATTAAGAACAAAAGCTTTCATGAAGCGTCCAATGCTGATGATGTCTTCTAAGGCCTTTGACTTCAAGTCTTCACTTCAAAACGACTCATCTTTAAAGTAACTTGTAGTAAAATACTGTAACGACACGAGCTAAGTAATCCATATACTTCTGGTTAAGGAGAAGCTTCTGAATTAACTTTCCCCTAATTCATGCCACACAAACTTGATGTAGAAGCTTTTAATAGCTTCCCCCTAAATCGACAATCCTCATAAGCAACTTCAAAGCTTTCAATAAAGCTTAGAATGATTAAGCGCGCAACGGAATTTAACAAGCAAACCCCATCATATAACATGATAATGTTGCTAAGAGGGATTGAAAGTTTGGGGCACACTAAGTAGATCAACAAATTCTCTTCTCACGCTTGAATAATTCTTCTGAATTTTTCTTCCCCCTGAGAGTTCAAGTTATGCATACTAGAAAGAATCAAGACATTTCTTCCCCCACATAGTTGAAGAAAATAAACGAATCCCAAGTATGAAGCTCAAATACTGAAGTAGACACTTTATCCCATTCATGAAGTTCACATCGTAACACCAGAGTCAATTAAGTCCCGGAAATGCACATATCTTCTTCCGGAGATGCACCAGAGTCAATTAAGTCCCGGAAGTGCATATCTCTCCATATAGGATAATGATGATGAATAGTTGCAACATCAAAACAATTAAACATCGAATCAGTAGTGTACCATTTAGAGATTGATAACGCCACGAGTTAAAACACTGATTTTCTCTGCGGTTATGAAAAATGTCTTCCCGGAATGTCTTCAAATTAAAAGAAGGTATGAAGTTCATCACATGTACTCGTTGTGCGTTTAATATGTCTTCTTCTTCCCCTTGATGTTTTCGAAACTCGAAACCAACAATAAATCGTACGCACATGTACCTGAAATTTCGTGAGAATAATAAATAAGCTGAATTATCTATTTTGTGAGAATCAGTTGCTGATCGAAAATCTCTACTCATAAACTCTCCATGGCCATCTTTACCAACCCCCTTGTCGGCAATTTGAAGTGACCACTGATAGAATGAACCGGATATACCAAACATGAAATTGAATAAGAATCCCTCGATCTTGTGACTTAAGCTTGCACAATTGTTGAATGAGGAACGGTGGAGAAATCTCTAAGTACCCAATACATCACTGAAGAAGTATATAAGCACAACACCTCTTAAAATTATCCATGTCGACTAAGCGCGTGACACTGAGTACAACAATGTAACCCCTTTAAGTGATAGTTATCCGAGTCATCAACCAACCATCCCGAACCCGGAAACTAGATAAACAAGTATTCATTCTAAGATTAAGCACGAGCAAGTTATCTTTGAAGATAAAATAAATACACGCCTTCTAAAAATCCGTCTTCAACTTCACATAATTAATACCCGATCAAACAAATTCGTAGCCACTAAAAATATACCTATTTTTCTTCGGTCTCGTCAAATAATTTTGTCACTTAGTTTGTCATGTCATTTTTTCCCGTTAATCAAAATATTATCATTTATCAAAAAAATGATAAATAATTTTTTGATACTCATTACTCACATTTAAAACAAGGCACACGGCCTATTCCACTTTAAACCAAGTCCAAATAACTTTTGATTTACATACAGCTGGTCAACAATGATACCACATTCTTATCTAAACTAGCCCAGCCCATCAATTCACATCAAAAATGGCAGAGTGAGATTAAAACCCGGTCCAATAGGTAGATTAGGGATATAAGATGCCAGTTAACCCTAATGTATCTCATACTTCAAACCTAATCATAATTCATCAAAACCTCCGCCCCCTAACTTTTCTCCTTCATCTCAGTAAAAAAAATCATCTCAAATCCAATCTCATCTCTTTACCCAAATCAATCACCATACACAAAATGATAACCTCGATCTCATTAATCATATCATCACATATAATCTTCTTTTGATACAAGAGAGAACTAATCATCCACATCTCAAACAAATCCTTTCACTTTAAAAACCAACGACGTGTTTATCATGTAGATCAAAGAAAAAGGATTGGACCCTTTAACCGAATCACCAGCAACCACCTTAATTTTTTTTCGTGTTCAAACCATGAATACAAAAAATTAAGTATTTACTTTAGGATCATCTAATGGTCTCGGGTAAGTGTAAAGTAGAATTCATGTGTCTGATTTTGTCAGAATCAAATGAAAGTAAGGTTGTAACATAATTGTTATAAACCATACTTTAATTTCGAATATCAAATATGAGTTCATTCCCACAGATCTATGATGATTCTGGTATAGATCTGAAAAGATATGTGACATGCAATACTGAATTTGAGATCATGTTTATCTGTTTTAATTTGAGAAGAATGTGTTGAGATTAGATGGGATAGGTGACGATGGGGTTAGATAGATATTGTTGGATTGGATTTGTGGAGTATAAGGTGACGATGAATGCTTTTAATCTCGGTAATGTTTTAAACAACATGGTCAGGGTATTTGTTAAACTGGTCACAATGGTTTTCATTTAAACATCATCGCAATGTCTAAAAGAAGCCATCGTATTCATTTCTATCTACCCATCGCAAGATAAAAAATAAGCCATCGCAGTCAAGTCAACACCCTATCGCAACATGAGTTCCATCGCAATGGTTCCTTTAAAACCCATCACAGCCTGATGGACACCATCGCAATGGACACCATCGCAATGGTTCCATCGCAATGGTACCATCGCAGTCCAGCCATCGCAATCAATGCGATCTTATCCAATAGATGTCCTTTTTCTGTTTTTCCAGGAACTAAGATTTCTGGGTCTGATTTTTCTGGCAAATCTGGGTTTCACCTTCATCTTCATAAAAATAATAAAGAAACCTATAAAAAGTAAACACCAGACATGCATTTTTGACCAGATAGTAGACTGTAGACACCAGATCTAATAAAGTGAAATCAGAAATAGTAGACATATTATCATAAATTTGCAAACTGTTTCAGAAAAGTGTGTAGACCAATAAAATAAGCTCGAAAAACTAGACATGGACTGATGAAACCAACAAGAAACGAGACTAATGAGACCCGTGACTAATGACACCACATGACAACATGACGAATACCATATCTGATAAAATCTTTAACATAAAAAATCATCGTGACATATAGTTTGACAGATTTAAGACAAAAAAAATTTTAGATCGGGACCAAAAAAATACTAAAAACCACCAAATCAATAACAATAAACATGATCTAAGGATTGAACCGAAGCTCTGATGCCAATTGTGGGTTTGCAATATATGATCCGGTGGTCTTGGTGGGTGGTGGAAGGTGTTGGTAGCCATGGAGGAATATAGAGAGAAGGTTGTGTGTGAAAAAGAAAGAAAATGTATTAAAGTGAAAATGAAACACAAGCAACAACCCCTCCTTGGAAGCCTTGGAGGGGTATATATAGTCACACACCACACCTAAACTATACAACGTTTCCTAGTCTAGTCTAAGCGTGTGTGACTATGATAACTAATGGTAATTCTTAAATGTCGTCAGATAAAGTGAATTTCCAACAATCTAAATGTTTGTGCTCGATATCCGATCAAGGTTCTCGGCTTTCTTGGAGGTACACTCTTGGATTTATATCCAGTAATGACTTATTAGTCATAATATCAAGTTTATGATACTCTACACATATACATCTCAATGGCTAATGGTTAATTACATAAGCATATACACAAGATTTGAGTGAGCAGGACTAAACAACCATATGTATAAGTGATTTGCTACTTTTAGGCTTAGCTGGTACTAGGATTAATAATAGACTTATAATATTTTGAATGCAAGAACAAATAGTCAGTTAGTGACATTGTTGATTCGGTGCTTTGTTGCTCGGCAATGCCGTGGGACGAAGGGGGTGTCTAGATTATTTATTCGGTTTATTTATTTCGGCATATGTTTGGGATTATTAAATTAGACACAATTAGTTTTGGCTTATTTAATAATGGGCTTATAAATCTTAGGCTTATTTAAACTTAATCGAATTTGACTAATTTAATTAAAAGTCGTCATATAATATAAACAAGTTAAATTACCTATGTATATTAAAACGAGCTTATTTCTATTTTGGAAACTTACTATATTTAGAAACCTGCTATTTTTTTAGAAAGTTACTAATTACAGAAATATCAAGAAGGACAACACATGAAACATGTAATACAATAACTCACGAACCACGCCAGATTAAGATTATACATAAGAATACATGAACAAGTATAATTAGTCAAGAACAAGTAAATCAAGCCTTGAACAAGTTAAATAAATCGAGAACAAGTAACACGTTAATGAACCAACAACTCATACACGTATTTTATCATGTAGCTTACGTGAAGTCGGAGTAGTATTTCCATCTTTTCATTTGCACTCAGTTACGGGACCAAAGGTATGGATTTCCCGTCCTTTTGTAAGGACTTCCTTTCTTATGCATGATTAGGATTTTTCGTTTACAGCCATCTGTTTTCTCAGTTATATGTTTTAAAAACTTTACATGATTGCCATGATAACTATAATAATTGCCCGAGCTTTATATACATGCATGACCAGTTATTACTAGTTACGGAGGTACCTTAACCATGACACTTGAGGCACCGGTGTCATGACTCCTTTGCGGGGGAGTGATTTCTCGCAGCGTCCCATTTATTTCAGCTTGGCCATTTCATCAGTAATATCAGTGATTGAAGTAAAAATACACCTTTTAGGAAAAAGGCGTAAAAGTGGTAAGTATTGAACAAATGACTTTAGGAAAAATCAAGTGTTAATGACCCAAATGAAGTCCAAGTTCGTTTCCCAAGGAGGTATATGTGTGTGACTAAGATGTACAAGATTTGAGATTAATATTTGGTTTAGAAGGGGATTAGAAGAGAAAATGACGAAGTCGAAAAAAATAGAAAAAATAGGCAAAAACACTATTAGAAAGTTAAGACGTAGAACCTAAAAAAATCACCAAAATTAAAATAAATTCTAAAAATTACCAAAAATTCACCAAAAATCAAAAAAATAATAAACTAAGAGTTTACCAATTATCAAAACTTTTTCAAACCTTTTAAATAATTAAATATTCAATTTTTAAATGCTAATTAAAGCCCTAAAAATCAAATAAATTATCAAAAAGCCCAAATAAAGGTTTTTCAATTGATAAACCTCTAAAATGACCTAAAATGATTAAAAACTATTTTTAGAAATTTTAAAACTAATAAAAACTATTTTAAATGAATTAAAAACTATTAAAACTTAAAATAATTATAAAAATTAATCTATAAGTGATAAAATTATTCTAAAAGTTGCTTAATTCCTATTTTAATGTATTTGATCTAAGAAAAATGTAAAAAGTTGGAAAAAGTGAAATTTTAAAAATAATAATAAAATAATAATAAAATAATATTAAAAATCCAAAAATTATAAAAAATTCTAAAAACTTGCAAACTAGTTTATTTTAACCTAAATAATCAGAAAATGAAATTGAAATTACCAAAATACCCCTAATGGGCCCTCAAATGGGCCAAATCCAAAAACAGTCAACACAAATGGGCTTTTAGGCCCAAAAAGTCAAACTTGGCCCAGTTGATTTGGAAAAGCCCTATCTGACTTAAAATTCAATACTAAGAACAAAACTCTAAAGGCCCAAAAGCTGAAAATGTGCTTATCACAGCTTATTAAACACAAAGCTTATTCTTATTGGGCTTTTCAGCCCATTAAGCCAAAAGCTAATGCCATAAGCTCTAATTTGACACACAACCCTCTTTTTGGATGCTTAAGAGATCTGTCAAAAGAAATTTCCAATAAGCACACTCAATAAGCCAGAAAATAGAAAAGCAAAAATCCACAAAACGACAAAATAGTCGGGTTTGAGAAATAATGCACCTCAGAAGCTCTAGTTTGTTGCAAAAGCTCACAAATAGCTTAACTAAGAATAATCAATCAAGAAAATCACAAAAAGCCAAGTAGAATAAGCTGTAAGAACAGATAAGCTGGCTGAAAAAGCCAAATAAGCTAGTTTCCTAGCAAAAGCTTAACCAAAAGACTTGAAACCTTCCAGACTTGATATTAAGCTAAGAAAAATGAGTTCTATTACAAAAACTAAGTTGTTGCATGTACCAATAAGCAAAACAAATTCAAATAAGCTGAAAACCAAGTTTGACCAAAAGTCAAACGCTGACAAGTTATAACCAAACGCTGACAGGAACAAAGAAGGCGTTGACAGACTTAATGAAGTGTAAGAACTTGTTTTTCACCCTGCTGGTCAAGGTTTGAGTGCAAACCTTGTGAATCAAGGCTTACCAGTTGGGTAAACTTGATGTATTTTGGCACAAATAAGCCAATAAGCCAGTGAGCTTATAAGCTATGAACAAAGCAATCCAAATAGCCAAATATCCTCACAAACTATATAAACTAACAATGAACACAAATCAACAAGAAACAAACACTGAAACAAAGTAAATAGCAAGATTAAAGCACAAAAAGTTACTGATTAACAAAGAACATGTGCAGAAACAAGTTGCTGATATACTTGACACTTAATCCAATTTCAAGCCTCAAATCCTTCTACCCTGGTGTGATTAACTATGATTTAGCACTTGTTACCCTTAACCTAAGCTTAGATCTAGGTGTCCTCAAAATCCTAGCCAATTTTACCAAGTTATGAAGATTTTGGAGCCAATCTATGAATCAATGTGTTTAAGCCCACAAAACCTGCAAACAGATGCACAAATACTCCCAAATAGCAGATACCAATACTTGCATACAACACACAAGCACTTAACAAACCTCTAATCCAACTTATGCAGTAATCCCAAACACCCTTTTAAAACTTATTTTCACAAATTTTCAAAGGATCATTAAGATTCAACCCACAAATCAGATCAATAGCACCTCATAAACATCAAACCAAGCCAAATCAACAATAAACATCCACAATAACACAGATTCAATCACAAATCCACAAAAATCACAAATATTCAGAAACTTAAAGAGAAAATGAAAAGGGAAGAAGGTGCAAACCTCCAAGACCTACATCCAGGCCCTGGATTGTTTGAGCTGAGGTACTAGCAAAACAAGTACCAGCTTCCAATGCTGCTAAGATGAACAAACACAAGGGTGAGATCAAATAAACAAGGACTTTCTGATTTTTGATGCACAAGTCTTATCACTTAAAACCTTGCCTCAAAAACCTTCAAACATGTAAATGGAACTCAGATTTTAGCTTCTCAAACACCAAACTTTTATAAATAACAGATTAAAAACTCAGAATTTTAAGAAATTTAAACTTTATTTCATAAAAAGGAATTACAAAGATTAAAAGCTAAAATCTGGAACAAAGGTGAATGAACAGGCTCATCCCCTTTAAATACTACTAGAAAGAACTATCTAGAATATCAAAACCCTAAACATTGGATTGCCTAAAGTGCCCTTGAAGTCTTCATCTTCAAATTGGTCAAAAGGTGATACATGTGATGCCAGTGATGTTTGAATGAATCTTGGACGTTAAAAACTCCTTGGGGACCAAGTAGAAGGATCCTGGGTGTTGGTTTGGTCGGGCATTGGGTTTGGGTGAGTGAGACGTGAGCAGGGGAGGGGTCCACTTTCACATGGGGTTGTCCAGGGTCACGGTTTGGGTGTGGGATGTGATGAGGGTGACCTCAATTAAGGATCTGGACAAGAATGGGGATCAACCCTTTGTTTTGAGTGTAATTGGCCCTAGGGATTAATTAGGGTTTAAGTGTGAAGAACATGGGTTTTAATCCAAAAAGGGGGTGATTAGTTTTTAAATCCCTGTTTTAGTGGGAAAAAGGGTTAAGTGGTGTTGACCTTTGACCATGTTTTTAAATGAAAACCGGGTTTTAGCTTGTTGGACGGGTTTAGGTAGGATATGGGTTGGGTTAATGGGTTGGTGGGTGGGTAGGGCTGAGGTGTCAAGAGCTGAGTGGCTGAAAAGGTTTTGGTTAGTTGGCAGTTTGAGTCCCCAAGTTATTCTCTCTTCTTCACTTTGTTTTTAATCCCATCAGCGCCCAAATTGTGCTTGTCAACTTTGGACAAGTTGTCAAATAGGGCACATAAACTTTTAAACTTTATCCAAGGGCTTTTAATGTATATTCTTGATATCTCAAGGGCTGATCTTGTAGTATCTTCAAACATCAAGGTTTATACTTGTACAATTGACATTTTGAGGGTCAAATGTGACAAGTTCTTCAAAGATGAGGGACCAAAATTGCCAATCTTCAATTCTTCAAGGGTCTTTTTGCAAAATTCCAAACTTGGGCCCGGTTCATTGTGCGGCTTCGTTTCCCGTGTTCGTTTTTGATTGATTCTTGTGATCTTTTGCCAATTCCTCAATATCCGTACCTAAAAAATACACAAGTAACAAACACGAGCATATATTTGGCATATTTTATGATATTTTATGCATTTTAAGCCCGATTTGGACGATGAGACCATGTATAAAAGCAGTCTCATCACTCCCCCATACTAAACCATTGTCGTGCCCTCACGCAATGCTAGAATAAAGTATCAACGCATCTCCAAAATTAAATTTTATTCACTTTATTGAAATGATAAACTAACTACATTACTACTACTTGTGTTATAGACATAATGTATGATTTTCATCGCAAAATGGGACGTTTAGGTTCATAGAACAAGAACACGTGAATGCTTCGTTAGAAATAATTTCATCGTCCTCGATTTTCACCTTAATTCCATGCCAAGCGTGCAACGAGATCATTGTCATTATAAGTTAGTAATGCTAACACTACTCATATGCCCTAATCACGTACTTATTCTCCCATTATTCCTAAGTTGTATCTCTTATATTTTATTTTGTCTTTAATGATCACGAGGATACATCATTGACTTATGCGATAATAGAGATTTAGGTCTAAAAATAGAGTCCTAACGGTGTAACTAAGACCATCAAATCATTAATAGACAACGATGTTAAAAAATTAAGTTGACAAGAAGAATCGATAAACACGGTTTTATAACGGTTTTGAAGATGAGACTTATTACCAAGACTTTTATACGCCCCCTAACGGAAGGACCTTATTATCTTTGGTTTACCTCCATCTTTTATTCAACTTCGCCATGAAGCTTTTATTATGACTTCGGTCTTGCCTTGCCTTTTATTATCCGCCATCATCGGTGGTTTTATTAGCCAAAGACGTATATCCTCACGCTAAAGCGAATTTTGGATCTTTAAAGCTTCGAAGATTAAGGCTTGATTCACTTTCAATTTTGCATAGATTTTAGGCCTTGTGGGGCTTCAAATTGTTTGCTAGATTTAGGTGAGCACTTGAAATCTTATTATTGGGTGAAGCTTTCGATTATTAGGGTGCCAATACTTCAAAACCGTGACGCTGGCGATACCTTAATGTCTTCCCAATTTAATCACACGGAAGCTACTAGAAAAGACTAGAAATCCAACAATCCTAACTAAACCGCTAAATCAATATTTATTAAGCAAAAAATATTTACAAGCGAAGGGAGAATAAGCAAATAACGAGAACACATGAGTTTTTGAAAGAATACGAGTATTCTACGTTTAGCATAGTAACTTATAATTAACTCTATCATTTCTCGTCCTCATTTAAGAGACTTAGCCTAATGTGTAGTTAAGGAATCAAAGCGAAGTGCTCAACACGCACGGTCGAGTCAAAAATTACTCTTATTCTCGCCATTGGAAAATATCATTCGTGCCTTAAAAACACTTATGAAAACTATGAAAAAATTTTAAAATTTGGCCATTTTTAGCCTTATTAGCAAAACAAAACATTGAAAATTTGGAAAACGTGAGGGCGTAGCAAAGCAAGTACCTATTCACCCCCCCATACTAAAAGTAAACATTGTCCTCAATGTTTCGAGTCTAAAGGTGGAGCACCCCCATACTAGAGACGAAGAGTCGAATGCTTAGGATCTAGCATGGAAAGGGTGATCAACAATATATCTAAAGCCGTTTATTAATTATGCTAAAAGATAATTGTTAGAACAATAAAGGATATGTCATGGAATCGTGAAAAACTTCTTCAAACGAACGATGGAGGCTCACGTAAACGAACACGAGAGTCTTCAATCGTAGATGATGATGATGATCTAGATAACACAATCACAAACAACCACGAGACAACGAGTTGAAAGGGTACAAATCCCCTTATTAGTGAATTAGTGAGCATAAAAGATAAGCATGGGATCTCCCCCACGAGGCACCTCGTTTTTTATTACCGAGTCATGAGCTCGACTCGATCCCCTCAAAATGTGAACATTTAGGGAAAATCATGGTATGGTCAATGGGGCTTACATGATAAACAAGGCCCAAAAAGCAACCGGTATTAAGGACTAAGTCCTTTGATGATGCAAAATACCGGGGTCGAAAATGGCGTTCTCATTCTTTTTGGAAAAACAAATAAACGCCACTTCAACATGTGTCATAAACTCAAAGAGTTTGAAGAAAATAGATGAGAAGTAGAAGGGTGAGACAGTTGGTAAGACAAACCTTCGAGCTACTCGAGGTAGACTCGCACCAAGCAAATAGAAAGATTTTCCATTTATTGCATCGGTGGAAGACCGAGATTTCCCTTTATATGAAATTCCGGGATCGAATATCTCGTCCTCGGTGGACAAGGATGAGGGAACATAAGGGGCTTCCCCCATACTAAAACCACACAAAGCATCGTCAAAAGGAGTAGACGAGCTTGTAGCACTTAAAACACGTGGTGATGACGGAGTTAGATTTGTAGAAAAATCAATTAAATCATATTTAAGATCTTTCCCTTTTTTATCTTTTGAACTCTCCTTATGAAAACCCTTTTTGATTATGTCGAAAATATTCGGTGTTTCTAAGACGATGTTAGTCACACTAAAAATTCTCACATTTTGAAACCGTTTTGGTTTTGGTGGTGGCAAGTTCTCAAAACGTTTATCGATGAAGAAAACCTCCCCATCGGGGTCTACATATTCATCATCCGAAAGATCTTTCGTAGAAACCGGCAACTTATCAACACTTTTCAAGAATGAATGTTCGAGGTGAGGCGAAGGATTTTTCGATTCAAGTATTGATGGTTTCTTCTTTGTAGGCTTTACACTCATAACCTCCACCGGCGGAGGAAATGGTAAATTGTTTTTGGCGACATTTCCTAAAACTCTTGGTGAAAATTCTTTGCAAACGACATTGGTTGAATCACCATGGTTTAAAGTTGAAATAGAATAGACATGAGAAAGATTGGAGTTTTGTGTTGCATTGATGACAAGTTCTTCTTCATTGAAACGAAGGGTGATTTTTCGAGCATGAACATCGATAAGTGCTCTTGATGTATCCAAAAATGAACGACCCAAAATGAGAGGAACTTTTCGATCGATAGGAATGTCTACAACGATAAAGTCAACGGGATAGTAAAACTTTCCGACTTTAACGAAAACGTCCTCGGCTACTCCACATGCTAAAATCGTAGAATGATCGGCCATCTCGATACACATGTTCGAAGGAATAAGAGCCGGAAGCGAAAGCGATTTGAAAATCTCGAGAGGCATTAGATTAATACTAGCACCAAGATCGGCCAAGGCGTAGCATTCCTCCATATCTTGAATTGCACACGGAATCAAAAATTTACCGGGATCACCGACTTTTTGTGGTATGCGGCTAAGAAAAACCGATGAACAACTAGACGATTGTTGTAACTTCTCTTTGTTGTTAAGCATACTTTTGAAGTGTGCGGCGAATCGAGGCATCATGATAAGAGCGTCGGCAAAACTTATGTTAAAGTGCAAGTCACGAAACATTTTCATAAATAGCTCAAATTGATAATTGTTCCGTTCTTGTGCTTTCTCTTTGTTACGTCTCGAAGGGTAAGGTAAAGGTGAAGGTGGTGTGGGTTGGTCATTAGGCAACGACCTTGGAAACTCGGGTTCCACAATTGGTATTGGTTCAACCGTAGGTGTGGTTTGAGCGGTACTTCGTGGGATTGTAATATGCTCCTTTTCGACCATCACCTCGGGTTCTTTCTCGATTTCCTTCTCCTTAGAAGTACTTGGACGAGAGATTGGTTCCTTGAAAGTTTTACCACTTCGTGTAGCAACAACCTTCATTTCTCCCCTCGGGTTGTTAATGGTATCACTAGGAAGACCACCCGAAGAAGAGGGCTTACACATGATTGCTTCAAACATCTTAGCCATTCGGTCCTCAAATTTTGATTGCCTAGCATCCGCTTTTAATAACTCTTGCTTAATCTCATGTTGTCCTAATTCCATCTTTTGTTGGTTTTGTTGAAGACGTTGGACATTTCCTTCCATTTTGTTTGCATGAGTTTTAAGTTCATTAGCAAGTTCATTTTTAAGCTCGTTTTTCAACTCGGATCTTAAGCTAATCATCTCACGTTGCATGTTATCAAATTTAGCATCATTTGCTTTAGCATAATCCAAAAATTCTCCTTGCAAATTTTTCGTGTGAGCATTTTGAAAACCTTGTGTAGTGTTTTGAAATTCACGGTTTTGATTTTGATTAGAGATTTGTCCATTCCCACTTTGATAATTCCCCTTGTTGTAGTTGCGTGTGTTGCTTTGGTAATTACCTTGGTTGTTGTTTCGATAATTGTTAACATTTTGGTTTGGTGGAGCTTGATTTTGGCGGGAACCTTGACCGTTTTGGTTGTAAGTTCCCGTTGCTACATAAGCACTCGAAGTGTTACCATCCGCGGTAATGCACTCAGAAAGATCATGAGCTCCCCCACAAGATAAACAACTCTTAGCAACCGCTTTAACCGAAGCGGAATTGGAAGCTTCTTGAGCCTT
The DNA here is from genome assembly GCA_025667525.1 of Glebionis coronaria. Classification (NCBI taxonomy): domain Eukaryota; kingdom Viridiplantae; phylum Streptophyta; class Magnoliopsida; order Asterales; family Asteraceae; genus Glebionis; species Glebionis coronaria. The sequence goes on along the minus strand of JANFOE010000516.1, from coordinate 318,703 downwards.
CCAATGGGACATTAGATTAGCAAATCTATCAAAAAACCGATTTTCCTCATTAGCTTCATCATGTAAGGCGTTAATGCTACGAGACGATTGTGACGAAGATGACGAACCCATATTGGAAACACTCGGTGTGTTACGAGGGTTATAAACCTTAGATCTATTTTCAATGATTTGTAAAGCCTCATTTGTCGTCTTGCACAAAACATTACCACCCGCGGCGGCATTCAAATAATCTCGTTCATGATCATTAAGCCCATTATAAAAAGTATCCACTTGATGCAATTCCGTAAAATCATGGTGTGGACATTCATGTAACATCTCTTTAAATCGTTCCCATGCCATTGAAAAACTTTCATTATTACGTTGCACAAATCGTGAAATCTCATTTTTTAAGTGTGTTGTTTTAGATGGTGGAAAAAACTTGTTCACAAACTTAGAAACGAGATCGGCCCATGTCAAAATCGAATTTGGCGGTTCTTTCTCGAGCCAAATTTTTGCGGGTCCATCCAACGAGTATGGAAACAACATCATCTTAATGGCGTCATGTGGAACATCCTTAAATTTGCTAGTGGCGGTGAGACGGTTGAAATTCCTAATGTGGTAATGCGGGTTGTCTTTCTCGTGACCTCTAAAATTATTTGCTTGCAACATCGACATTAAACCCGTCTTAATTTCGAAATTCTCCGCAAGGATGGCGGGAATCACAATAGCCTCTCCAAAACCCTCGGTGGGTGCTTGTAGCAACTCCATCATAGTACGATTAGCCATGACGATTTCTTGTTCTACAATAGGTTCAACAATTGGAGGTTCTTCAACAATCAACGTTTCTTGATTGGCTTGCTTTTGAAGACGTTTACGAGCTCGTTTTGCTTGATTACGAGTGATCATAAACTTCACGAAGAATGGGAGGTGAGCAAAGAAGATTCTTTTTGGGTGTTTTGTGAATTTTCAATTTTTTTTTTGTTTTTGATGATATTTAATTTTTTTGGATTTTGGTGTATCTTCGTAGACAACAATCTACAAAATCTCTCCTCGAATCAAACTCTTGATTAAAGAAGCCTCAAAGGAATGAAAACGATCACGTGGAGTGAACGTCTTCTAATGACTTTAGAACTTTGGTGAAAACCAAATTGTTCAAGAGGGTTTAATCACTAAGAAAACCAAGCAAATATAGTATACGTAATAATACTTTGGGCGGCAAAACCCTCGATTAGCCTTCAATCTCAAAATACTCACAAGCAAGCGGGGAAACGAGGCGGCGCGAAGCACTTAAGAGCCTTTTTCCTTAGGGTATATTTTATAATACCCGCCTTATACCCACTTTATAGTTTGTATTTTTCAAAATCGAGCTTCACGAAAGTATTTATCTATTTTTGCCTTTTCTTTTTGTTTGTGATTCGAATACAATAATTAGGAGATCAAATCCCAATTAAGGTTGTGTTTTCACACTTTTGGAGATATTGTTTATTGATTGTGATACTTAATACAATATAGTAATATTATTTGTACAAGAAAAACCAAGAAAACCGATAATACGTATTAGTAGAGTTCTACTAATACAAATACTATTTGGTTAATATTAAAAACAACAATGCAAATTAATCACGACACACCTCCCCGGCAGCGGTGCCAAAATGATTGAAGTAAAAATACACCTTTTAGGAAAAAGGCGTAAAAGTGGTAAGTATTGAACAAATGACTTTAGGAAAAATCAAGTGTTAATGACCCAAATGAAGTCCAAGTTCGTTTCCCAAGGAGGTATATGTGTGTGACTAAGATGTACAAGATTTGAGATTAATATTTGGTTTAGAAGGGGATTAGAAGAGAAAATGACGAAGTCGAAAAAAATAGAAAAAATAGGCAAAAACACTATTAGAAAGTTAAGACGTAGAACCTAAAAAAATCACCAAAATTAAAATAAATTCTAAAAATTACCAAAAATTCACCAAAAATCAAAAAATAATAAACTAAGAGTTTACCAATTATCAAAACTTTTTCAAACCTTTTAAATAATTAAATATTCAATTTTTAAATGCTAATTAAAGCCCTAAAAATCAAATAAATTATCAAAAAGCCCAAATAAAGGTTTTTCAATTGATAAACCTCTAAAATGACCTAAAATGATTAAAAACTATTTTTAGAAATTTTAAAACTAATAAAAACTATTTTAAATGAATTAAAAACTATTAAAACTTAAAATAATTATAAAAATTAATCTATAAGTGATAAAATTATTCTAAAAGTTGCTTAATTCCTATTTTAATGTATTTGATCTAAGAAAAATGTAAAAAGTTGGAAAAAGTGAAATTTTAAAAATAATAATAAAATAATAATAAAATAATATTAAAAATCCAAAAATTATAAAAAATTCTAAAAACTTGCAAACTAGTTTATTTTAACCTAAATAATCAGAAAATGAAATTGAAATTACCAAAATACCCCTAATGGGCCCTCAAATAGGCCAAATCCAAAAACAGTCAACACAAATGGGCTTTTAGGCCCAAAAAGTCAAACTTGGCCCAATTGATTTGGAAAATCCCTATCTGACTTAAAATTCAATTCTAAGAACAAAACTCTAAAGGCCCAAAAGCTGAAAATGTGCTTATCACAGCTTATTAAACACAAAGCTTATTCTTATTGGGCTTTTCAGCCCATTAAGCCAAAAGCTAATGCCATAAGCTCTAATTTGACACACAACCCTCTTTTTGGATGCTTAAGAGATCTGTCAAAAGAAATTTCCAATAAGCACACTCAATAAGCCAGAAAATAGAAAAGCAAAAATCCACAAAACGACAAAATAGTCGGGTTTGAGAAATAATGCACCTCAGAAGCTCTAGTTTGTTGCAAAAGCTCACAAATAGCTTAACTAAGAATAATCAATCAAGAAAATCACAAAAAGCCAAGTAGAATAAGCTGTAAGAACAGATAAGCTGGCTGAAAAAGCCAAATAAGCTAGTTTCCTAGCAAAAGCTTAACCAAAAGACTTGAAACCTTCCAGACTTGATAAGCTAAGAAAAATGAGTTCTATTACAAAAACTAAGTTGTTGCATGTACCAATAAGCAAAACAAATTCAAATAAGCTGAAAACCAAGTTTGACCAAAAGTCAAACGCTGACAAGTTATAACCAAACGCTGACAGGAACAAAGAAGGCGTTGACAGACTTAATGAAGTGTAAGAACTTGTTTTTCACCCTGCTGGTCAAGGTTTGAGTGCAAACCTTGTGAATCAAGGCTTACCAGTTGGGTAAACTTGATGTATTTTGGCACAAATAAGCCAATAAGCCAGTGAGCTTATAAGCTATGAACAAAGCAATCCAAATAGCCAAATATCCTCACAAACTATATAAACTAACAATAAACACAAATCAACAAGAAACAAACACTGAAACAAAGTAAATAGCAAGATTAAAGCACAAAAAGTTACTGATTAACAAAGAACATGTGCAGAAACAAGTTGCTGATATACTTGACACTTAATCCAATTTCAAGCCTCAAATCCTTCTACCCTGGTGTGATTAACTATGATTTAGCACTTGTTACCCTTAACCTAAGCTTAGATCTAGGTGTCCTCAAAATCCTAGCCAATTTTACCAAGTTATGAAGATTTTGGAGCCAATCTATGAATCAATGTGTTTAAGCCCACAAAACCTGCAAACAGATGCACAAATACTCCCAAATAGCAGATACCAATACTTGCATACAACACACAAGCACTTAACAAACCTCTAATCCAACTTATGCAGTAATCCCAAACACCCTTTTAAAACTTATTTTCACAAATTTTCAAAGGATCATTAAGATTCAACCCACAAATCAGATCAATAGCACCTCATAAACATCAAACCAAGCCAAATCAACAATAAACATCCACAATAACACAGATTCAATCACAAATCCACAAAAATCACAAATATTCAGAAACTTAAAGAGAAAATGAAAAGGGAAGAAGGTGCAAACCTCCAAGACCTACATCCAGGCCCTGGATTGTTTGAGCTGAGGTACTAGCAAAACAAGTACCAGCTTCCAATGCTGCTAAGATGAACAAACACAAGGGTGAGATCAAATAAACAAGGACTTTCTGATTTTTGATGCACAAGTCTTATCACTTAAAACCTTGCCTCAAAAACCTTCAAACATGTAAATGGAACTCAGATTTTAGCTTCTCAAACACCAAACTTTTATAAATAACAGATTAAAAACTCAGAATTTTAAGAAATTTAAACTTTATTTCATAAAAAGGAATTACAAAGATTAAAAGCTAAAATCTGGAACAAAGGTGAATGAACAGGCTCATCCCCTTTAAATACTACTAGAAAGAACTATCTAGAATATCAAAACCCTAAACATTGGATTGCCTAAAGTGCCCTTGAAGTCTTCATCTTCAAATTGGTCAAAAGGTGATACATGTGATGCCAGTGATGTTTGAATGAATCTTGGACGTTAAAAACTCCTTGGGGACCAAGTAGAAGGATCCTGGGTGTTGGTTTGGTCGGGCATTGGGTTTGGGTGAGTGAGACGTGAGCAGGGGAGGGGTCCACTTTCACATGGGGTTGTCCAGGGTCACGGTTTGGGTGTGGGATGTGATGAGGGTGACCTCAATTAAGGATCTGGACAAGAATGGGGATTAACCCTTTGTTTTGAGTGTAATTGGCCCTGGGGATTAATTAGGGTTTAAGTGTGAAGAACATGGGTTTTAATCCAAAAAGGGGGTGATTAGTTTTTAAATCCCTGTTTTAGTGGGAAAAAGGGTTAAGTGGTGTTGACCTTTGACCATGTTTTTAAATGAAAACCGGGTTTTAGCTTGTTGGACGGGTTTGGGTAGGATATGGGTTGGGTTAATGGGTTGGTGGGTGGGTAGGGCTGAGGTGTCAAGAGCTGAGTGGCTGAAAAGGTTTTGGTTAGTTGGCAGTTTGAGTCCCCAAGTTATTCTCTCTTCTTCACTTTGTTTTTAATCCCATCAGCGCCCAAATTGTGCTTGTCAACTTTGGACAAGTTGTCAAATAGGGCACATAAACTTTTAAAACTTTATCCAAGGGCTTTTAATGTATATTCTTGATATCTCAAGGGCTGATCTTGTAGTATCTTCAAACATCAAGGTTTATACTTGTACAATTGACATTTTGAGGGTCAAATGTGACAAGTTCTTCAAAGATGAGGGACCAAAATTGCCAATCTTCAATTCTTCAAGGGTCTTTTTGCAAAATTCCAAACTTGGGCCCGGTTCATTGTGCGGCTTCGTTTCCCGTGTTCGTTTTTGATTGATTCTTGTGATCTTTTGCCAATTCCTCAATATCCGTACCTAAAAAATACACAAGTAACAAACACAAGCATATATTTGGCATATTTTATGATATTTTATGCATTTTAAGCCCGATTTGGACGATGAGACCATGTATAAAAGCAGTCTCATCAATCAGCGGGGCGTATGGGTGCATCCTAGGTTATTAGTTTACAGCTTATTAGGTGAATGTGATGTGTGCTCTACATCCTTCACACTGGAGTTGATCCCTCCACCCAGCTTATCAGTTAAAGGTCACCCCTCTACAACATGACGAGGTCACCCCTTTATGTATTCATGCACATGTTGTTACAATACATGACCTATATAAGCTCTTGACAATTAAAATACAGTAAACGTATGTTTTCAGACTTAACAGTTATAGTTCAGCTTTACTATTTATAAATCAAACTTTTCAGATTATACACGATTTTTCCACTGAAATTTACATATCAGTCTTATAGCTTCAGTATTTGTTATCTGTCTCATTCCATTACATTCTTATCATGCTTATTATCCGTTCACTGAGCGTTATGCTCAGCCGTAGTTTCTTTCATGTTCTAACGGCAGGTACACCAGGACGCTCTTAGGATTCTGAGAGTACGTACATTGGATGGAAGCTATCCAGACTTTTTTACTTTATGCACTTCATTCATTTATTTGCATGTTTGGACATTGTTCAGTCCCTTCTTTCCGTATTTTACTTTTCATGTTTTGAGCTTATGTTTGGTTTACTGATGTTTGATTCCGGTATATCCTTTATGGTCAGTTAATATTTTAGGACATTTACCTTATATGCTTTGATGACACGCCATAAATACACGTAACTGTCCACTTATCCAAGTGGGGTGTTACACTTAATGTCTCATGTCAATAAAAAAGTCGCAAAAAAACGATGTCACCAATCAAGTCACCGAATATGTCGCTAGTTTGTGACATATAAAAAGCATATCGCCAATAGTGTCACAACCGTTGCGTCTTGTTGCAACATATTGTTAACTATGTCTCTAATTTGTGACACGTCAAAAGAAGTCGCTAAACGTGTCGATAGCTTATGACATATTGAAAACACATCGACAATGATATCGTAAAAGTTGCATCTTCTTGCAACATGATGTTGTTAACTATGTCTCCAATTTTGTGACACCTTAAAACAAGTCGATAAACATGCCGCTGGCATGTGACACTTTAAAAACACATCGCTACTGGTAACGCATAGTTGTGACTTCTTGCAGTATGTTACTAACCATGTCTCTAATTTTGCGACTCTTCAACGCAAGTCGCTATTAATGTTACTAATTATGAAATCAGAATATTTTTAACAAAATATATGTTAGCAAAGTATACATAATTTTTAGATAAAATGGTTTTCATGGATGTTTGAAAATTCGATTTTTTAATTATCTCAGTTGATCTACTATGTCACGGTTCAATCGGTTTAACTGGTAATTCAACTCGATTTTTCGTTCAAAACCAAAGTCGAGTCATGTGACGAAGTCATGATTCAACCGTTTATTTGGTCGAGTTAATCCGAATTTTAAAAATATATAATAAACTTTCATAAATATTTTTATATATGTTACTTTAATATAAAAAAATATTATTGTATTAATTAGATCCATTACACCTTTAACTTAACTTTAGCCTTATCATTAATGCCTAAATGGGTATAAAATAGATCTCTAATTTCCCAATTTACCCAATTTTCTAAATACGGGTCGTCTATCTCCTATCTCCGGTGACGGCTGTGTTTGGCGAGGAGCGGTGGCAGAACATTTTTGAGCAATGAGCGGTGAGAGAGAGCATTTTAAATTTTATTACTTATTTGGCAAAAGGAGCTTTTAATTCTTAGTGGTCGTTTGACAACAGGAGCGGTGAGCATTTTGAGGCGCTGCTATTTTTAGGAAGACTATTTTTTCTTGTTTATGAAGCGGTGGCAAATGAGCGGCACTGCTCACTGCCACTGCCACAGCCACTGCCACAGCCACTGCCACATCCACTGCTCACAGCCGGCCACTGCTCACAACTCAAAGCTCACAACTACTCGTTTTCACAAACACACCCGACATATAAACTGTAACTGAATTCAGTTCATCTCGCTGTTATCTTCGGTGTTACCAGTTCATCGATGTTATCTCCGGCCGTATCTCCGGTCGTATCTCCGTTATCTCCAGTGTTATCTCCAGCCTAATCTCCGACCTTATCTTCGACCTTATCTCCATAGTTATCAGCTCACCTTCTTAATTAAATAGAATTAGTGTTTATTGCTTATAGTATATAGATTAGTTGTTAGTTATAACTAACTGTGTATGAATGATGCGTAAATGTTAGCTTTTGTTTGTAGATTGTTTTTTCATATCGTTTTAGTTATGATATAGATGCTATGTTTTAACATCAGGTTAAGTAACTCATTTGATTTGTATTATTTATACTTTGTTACGACGGTTGTAAAAGTAGTTGTTTATGCTTGTTCGATCGGTTTAAATCTGTTGTAGGATGAGATATTTATACATTAGGTTGAGTATTTGATTTGATTTATAGGTCGAGTGGTTGTAGCTTAAATTATACAGCATGCTATGTACTTTGATGTTTTGCCGGATGTGTATTAGTTAGAAATCTGGATTGTTTAGTGATTTTAGGTGACGTTGATGAATTATTTTGTTGAAATTGGTGAAAAATTGTTGGAAATGATGTTAATGTTCACAGTATGATATCTCGATCGTGGAGAATGCGTTGAAGACAAAGATGATGAGCATAGCGAGATTGATAAAGATGAGGATTGTGACATTAATGATGAGACCTTGTTTTGAAAATCTTATAGTGTATCTACATATTGAAAGTTTTTAGTATGTTGAAACTCTTGTGAAATAATCGTGATAATATTTCATCGACTAGGTAAAGAGTGTGAATAAATCAACACTATAAGCTTACCTAAAAACTAGCTTATTGAAAATTAAATACTGCTAAAAAAACTAAGTATGAAACACCAAACTTTGTATATTTGTCAATCTATAGAAACATACACTACAAAAGAAAGGAAATGACTACAACACAGCAAGATTGCTTGTGTGTGTTTTTGGTGTGCATTCTAACAAGAAACTAGTGAGCTATTTATAGGCTCACAATTCATACTAGTTCATGCATCTATAAGCATAAGCAAGTTGCATCAACTTGTATATCAACTTGCCAATTATTCTTCAAACTGCCCACTTGATAGAGCCATACTATTCTCACAAATCTCCACCTTGGCGAATATCAATTTTCCAATCTCGCCGTCACTCATCATTGGTGGAGTCTTCAAACCAACCTTCACATTTTCACATCGTTGATCAAGTCCAAACAATAATTGAACTTAATCCCAGATAATACTTTAGTCAGCATATCTGCAGGATTCTTAGAAGTATGGACCTTCTCGATTCTAACTCCACCTTCTTCGAGTATCTCTCATATGAAATGATACCGAACATCAATGTGCTTCGTCCTTGCGTGATAAACTTGATTCTTCGCTAAGTAAATTGCACTATGACTGTTAGAATGCAATGTGACAAATTTCTGATTGATTCCAAGTCCACTGAGCAACCCTTGAAGCCAAATTGCCTCCTTGACAGCCGTTGTAATCGCCATATACTCTGCTTCCGTAGTTGACAAAGCAGTAGTTGACTGTAAGGTAGACTTCCAACTAATCGGAGCTTTTGCTAGAGTAAAAACATAGCCCGTAGTAGATCTTCGCTTTTATAAATCTCCAGCATAGTCTGAATCACAATATCCTGCCACCCAATGACTACTTCCATGTTTGAATACTAACCCGACATTTGCTGTGTTATGAATATACCGTAGTATCCATTTCACAGCTTGCCAATGTCCTTTTGCAGGGTCATGCATATACCTGCTCACCATCCTAACAGCATGACTAATATCTGGTCGAGTACATATCATAGCATACATTAAGCTACCAACAACATTTGCATAAGGTACTTTTTCAATGTAAGCCCTTTCTGCATCATCTTTCGATGACATAACAACACTAATCTTAAATTGAAAAGCGAGTGGAGTACTAACTCGTTTTGTTTGCTTGTCGAACCTAAAACGCTTTAGAACCCTTCTCAGATATTGTTTCTGAGTCAAACAAAGCTTCCACAATTTTCTGTCTCTGACTATCTCCATGCCGAGAATCATCTTTGCTTCACCAAGATCCTTCATCTCAAATTCGCTTTTCAACCTTGTCTTCAACTTTTCAATCTCGTCTAGACTTTGAGAAGCTATCAACATATCGTCTACATATAGTAGAAGATATACGAAGGACCCATCTTGTAGATTTTTCAAATAGACACAATGGTCGTATTTGCTTCTTGTGTACTTCGACTCCATCATAAACTAATCAAATCGCTTGTACCATTGCCTTGGGGATTGCTTTAATCCGTACAACGATTTATGAAGCTTACACACTTCATGCTCTTTTCCAACCACTTTGAATTCTTCTGGCTGAACCATACAGATTTCCTCTTCCAAGTCTCCATGTAGAAATGCAGTCTTCACATCCATCTGAACTAGTTCCAAATCCAATTGTGCTACCAAAGCCAACAAAATTCTAATAGAGGAATGTTTTATCAAAAAACTTCATTATAATCAATTCCCTCTTTCTGAGCATAGCCTTTAGTTAACAATCTTGCTTTGTAACGAACGTCATCTTGACTAAGAAATCCTTCTTTCTTTGCATACACCCATTTGCATCTAGTTGCCTTCTTCCCTTCTGGGAGGTTGGTCAACTCTCATGTCTGATTCTTCTAAAGAGAATACATTTCTTCGCTCATGGCAATCCTCCACTACTCGTTCTCTGAGTCTCGAACCGCTTCAGAGTAAGTAGTAGGAACATCATCAGCTACAATTAAAGATGCACAAGCCACCGTGTCATTAAAGCGAGCAGGCTTTTTGGTTTTTCTTTTTGGCTTGCTAGTAGCAATTGATTCATGTTGTTGTCGAGGTTCAATTATTTGAACCTCCTCTTCTTCAAAATCTCCTTCTACCATAGGAGAATCATCATAGATGTAGAATTGTGATAATCTTATGAATCAATAAGGTGGGTTGATGGTTCTAGAGAGAGAAAATTAGTGAGAGAAAGTGAGAGAGAAATGTATGTTTTATTAATCTTGAAAAGTGAAACAACCAACCAACCCCCTTTCCATGGTGGAAAGGGGTATTTATATCCAAGCCATTAATGGACTTGGGCCGACCCATGACAAGCCCATGGGCCGGTTTTACTTAACAAATTAAACAAACATTAACTACGAGCTATACAACATTCAATAATATTGTGGAGTGACCGATACTTCTATTATACGTTAAAAACGTATTTCTAACAATCTCCCCCTAAGGGAGGTCACTCCACGTTACACAGTTCTAAACCTAGCATACAATACTAAGTCTTCGTTCTTCAGCTCGTAGTCTTTTCTTCTTTTCTTTTTGTTGTGAATATGTTGATTTGATCTTTTAGGCTTTGGCTTGAGAGCATTGTTCTTTTGACCCTTCACGTGCGATCTTTGCCTTCTTGTGATTCTTGCCTCCTCGTGACTCCATGTTCCACACACTTACGTTTTTTTTTTGTTGAATTCTTGAAAGCTTCAGAGTTTGGTACAGCGGAAGACTTCATTTTGTACTTTCTTGAATTTTGTTGAACTTTGATGCAGAAAAATATAAGCATGTGGGAACGACTTTAGCTGGTACACCGCAACGCCACCGTCTTCGCAGCAACATAATAAGACACGAATGAAATGGCTAAGAACATTTCATTCTAAATCGGTAGCGTTTTACCTCTGGTCGGTGAAGACCGTTGGACGATATTAGATATCGTACCTGTGACGAATAGTTTCAATTAAGTAACTTCCTGACAGGATTTCGCGGGTAAACCCGTTCTCTTTATTCGACGATCACTAAGCTTGACTGCGAACATAAAGAGTGAATCACTTGGATAAATTATCCTTGTGATTGAAGCCGTCAATTCATGAAACCTGGAACAAGTGAATTTCAATTAAGACTTTCACCATCGTTGCTTTCCAGTTATCACGAGCTTGATTCATAAAGAATCTTGCACGTCACCTACCAAGTGCTGTTTGATGTTAACACTAGAAGGATTTCCACTCGTCACTGTGAACACTAAAGAGTGTCACTCTGAGTGTTCTGGCAAGATCATACGATAATGCGTAGAGGCCTGGAACGAGTTTAATTTCAATTAAGAATTAAACTACTATTTCTTTCCAGTTTTCACAAGATTGGTTCTTAAAGAACCACACATGTCACCTACCATGAGCTTGTTTAATGTTGGCTCAAGCAGGATTTCCATCTTCATTGTAATACTTGCGTATCACTCGGATGTTCTGGCAATATTACAAGAATACTGCGTAGGACTCATAAAGATCTCTTACTTTTCACAGTGTGTGAGAAAGCAAGGAATAAATGGAAAGTGTCCTAATGAGACTTTTGATGATCTCGTAGCTCTAGACTCGATAGTGCATTTTGATTTAGTGAGCGATGGCTGGAGAGGAGTGCCACCTATTCAATATCAGTCTATTCGGAGTGAATAAACCAATAGATAACGCGTTGATCTCCGTGTGATTAAAACAAATACCTTTTGAGAGATATTTGAGTTAGCTGGGAAGGGTTGTGCATTGCATCACTAGGTCCATGATGTCTTTCTTCAATATCAAGAATCATTAACAAATGATCTCAATAGCATATGTATTGACCCGGTTTCTGCCTAAAGTTGTAAGGAGGGCTTCTTTCTTTACACCCTTTATCTTTACAATTCTTTTTCATTCTTCAACCCCTTCAATGCTTACCAATACGTCATAACTAGCACCTTGTTGTGATTGTTCCAGTGCTAGCTTAAGTACTTGGTCGGCATTCAGCTACGTTCACAATCTTTCTCCATCTTTCCTAGGACTTCTAATTCTATCTAGGGAATTGTCCTTGGGAAGATTCCATCGGCTCTGATGAATCATTGGACTAATACCTATTCCTACCACCCTTTTGTCACCACATCCGTCGTGAATTAAGCGTGTTTTGGGAAAGTATAGTTGAAGGTCTACGATTTCTTGGGATTTGTTAAACTATGAATAAACTATTGATAAGATGGAGATGAAGGGTGAAGAAGATGATTAACTAGAGAGAGAAAGAGGAGAGGAGAAGGAGGTAGAGAGAGAAAGAGTAATTTGATAAATGAAAAGTGTGAAAATGAAAGAACCACCCCTCCTAACATGCTAGGAGGGGATATATATAGCCCACCCTACATGTGGGCTATATGGGCTATACTGTTTACAACTGGATCACGAGCCGAATACATTAATATATCGTTGGAGCGACCGATCCTTACGTAAAAACGTATTTCCAACAATCTCCCCCTAAGGGAGGTCGCTCCAAGAAACAAAGTTCTAAATATTCTATATCTCGTGATCTATGCTAACTAAGATGTGACCGAGACTTTATTGGGAAAAACGTATTTCCAACAATCTCCCCCTAAGGGAGGTCACATCTTTTTACAAAATCTTAAACCTAGCATCTATGCTTGAGTCTTCGATCTTGTTCTTGTGAATATGCTTGATGTGATTTTGACTTTAGTCTTGAGCATGTTTCCTTGCCTTGACCTTGTGCATTCATCACTTGTGAAATTTGCCTCTTCGTGACTTCATGTTCCACATACTTATACCTTTAAATTCTTGAAAGCTTCAGAGTTTGATACAACGGAAGACTTGACCTTCAGACTTTCTTGAATTTGTTGAAGTACTAATTGTATGTAGTATAAGCATGTGGTGACGACTTCTTCTGGATTATACACCGCAATGCCACCTTCTTGTTACGCTGCATAAGACAGTTAGCAACAAACCATATACACGGATGAAATGGCCTTGAACATTTCATTCTAATTCGGTAGCATTTTACCTCCGGTCGGTGAAGACCGTTGGACGATATTAAATATCGTACTTGTGACAGGTAGTTTCAATTAAGAACCTCCTTGACAAGATTTCGCGGGTAAACCCGTTCTCTTTATTCGACCGTCCAAAGCTGACTGCGAACATAAAGAGTGAATCATTTAGATAATATTATCCGCATGATTTGAAGCCGTCAATTCATGTTCCTGGAACAAGTGAGGTTCAATTAAGAACCGCACCATCGTTGCTTTCCAGTTATCACGAGCTTGATTCATATAGAATCTTGCAAGTTACCTACCAAGTGCTGTTTGATGTTAACACTAGAAGGATTTCCATTCGTCACTGTAAATACTTAATAGTATTACTCTGAATGTTCTGGCAAGATCACTAAGATTTTGCGTAGAGGCCTGGAACGTGTTTAAATTCATTCAAGAGTTTAAACCACTCTTGCTTTCCAGTTATCACAAGTTTGATTCATAAAGAATCGCACAAGCACCTACCATGAGTTTTTTAACGTTCGCTCAAGAAGGATTTCCATCTTCATTGTAAATACTTTCGTATTACTCGGATGTTCAGGCAAGATCATGAAGATTTTGCGTAGGACTCTTAAGAACTTTCTTACTTTTCACAGTGTGTGAAGAAGCAAGGAATTATGAAAGTGTGTCCTAATGAGATATATGATGATCTCAAATGGCTCTAGACTCGATCGTGCATTATGGATTTTAGTAATCGGAGGCTGGAGAGGAGTGCCACCTTTTCAATACCAATTTATTCGGAGTGAATAAATCAATAGATAATGTGTTGTCTCCGTGTGATTAAAACAAATATCTTTTGAGAGATATCTGAGTTAGTTGGGATGGGTTGTGCCTTGCATCACTGGGTCCATGATGTCTGTCTTCAATATCAAGAATCATTAAACAATGATCTTAATAGCATATGTATTGACCCGGTTTCTACCTAAGTTGTAAGGAGGGCTTCTTTCTTTACACCTTTTATCTTTACAATTCTTTTTCATTCTTCAACCCCTTCAATGCTTACCAATACGTCATAACTAGCACCTTGTTGTGATTGTTCCAGTGCTAACTTAAGTACTTGGTCGACATTCAGCTACGTTCACAATCTTTCTCCATCTTTCCTAAGGACTACTATTTCTAGCTATGGAATGTCCTTGGGAAGATTCCTCCGGTTCTAGAGAAATCATTGGACTTTAACCTATCCTACCATCCTTATGTCACCACAATCTTCACCGCCGTGAATAGAGATGTTTTGGGTAAGTGTATGTTACCATGAAATCCATTTTGAAGTGCAAATCCATTTTGCTCCCCCTTAACATATGCCACAATATCCGAAAACATTTCGCACATGTCGGGATGAGCTAACACGTTAAGTCAAACCATTTGTGATTAATCATTTCCCATATTAAATCACATTTTCTCCCCCATATTAAAAATATTAACCCAATCGATGTTTTTAATATCAATTGATTTAATAGCATTTTAAGAAAATTTGGGAAGAAAAATGCAAAGCTAAGTATCTTCATGAGTTACACAAGCTCCTCCTCAAATTAATGAGAGTCTACTTGAAACGTAAATTAAATACCTTTTAAACACAAGTGTAAGGTATTTATCACGTGCAAAGATCATATATGATAATGTATTCACAAGATTAGCAATTTACGAGGTTGGACCTGAATGATGGAGAACATCATATGAAAGAAGCACATGGTTCTTGTTCACGAATGTTGGTCTTCCTCGTAACTTCTAAAATTATCTTCTCCTTTACACCACATGGACAATTTGATATCGTTGTCTTGACACCAACTTGTGAACATTGGCACTTTCGGCATCGAATAATCTGAACGCTTGACAATTGCTCCCCTCAATTGTTGACCCGTGTTCTACTTAAAGAGCTGTAGTCGTCGTTTGAGTAGTCGCATCGTCTAGTATGTAGATATCAATTGCACCAAACTTCGTATTGTGGAGTTGATAACTTCGGATTCTGAAGTCAAAGCTTTCCGGTGAAATGCTTGACTTCAATGTCAAAAGCGGGTTACTATCGGAAATAATAGCAAACCATATGGAGCATGTTTTAAATCTTTTAAACTTCTGCTCGAACTTTATTTACAACCCCGTGTCATTATTGAATGACATTTCTAGGTTCGCAAATATTATCGATTCCAGAAGACATGCTCTTTTTATCAAAACGTTTTTGAACACACAATTTTGAAAGATTTAGAAAAACCTTTTGAGAAATTCTTGAAAAATTGTGTTCAAAGTTTTGAAAACCAATTACTTGAGCTTAAGATGTTGAATATCTTACAAAACGAGCTCAAGTACGAGAAGTTGTAAACTTCCCGTTGTTAAGGATAAGTTACCATCGGCGATAAACTTTCCTTTTATCTGATGGACGAGTCCTAAGCTGACATTTACTTAGAAGTCGTTTTCATGAGCTTGAAAACTTTGACTGTTTTAATGGAAAGCTCATGACCGAGAAAGGTTAATTTCTCGTTATGAGGAAAAGTTCTCTTATTTAAAAGATACACTTTCCTTTTTGAGCTTAAAACTTCGAATATTTTAATACAAGCTCATGACCGAGAAAGGTGAATTTCTCGTTAAGAGGATAAGTTATCATAAAAGATAATCTTTCCTTTATTTTAAGTTCGAGTTACAGTCTGACATTTAACTATAAGTCATAGTGCATGAGCTTAAAAACTTGGAATGTTTTTGATATAAGCTCATGCCCGAGAAAACTTGATTTCTCGTTGTTAGGATAAGTTTATCATCGGCGATAAACTTTCCTGCCTTTGAAGAACGGGTTACAGACTGGAATTTGAATGTAAGCCATATACACGAGCTTAAAAACCGTTGAATGGTTTTATTGGAAGCTCGTGTCCGAGAAAAATTAATTTCTCGTTGTGAGGGTAAGTTATCGTTGACGAGATGAGCTTCCCTTTCTCTGAAGTTCGGGTCACAGACTGTGATTTGAATGTGAGCCATTGTGCATGAGCTTAAAAATGTTGAATGTTTTTAATATTAGCTCATGCCCGAGAAAACTTAATTTCTCGTTGTTAGGATAAGTTTATCATCGGCGATAAACTTTCCTTTCTTTGAAGCACGGGTTACAATCTGTGGTCCGACTGTAAGCCTTGTGTAAGCTTTAACCATGAATCCCCTGAGATACTAGTTTCTCCGATATCTGCTTCTTCAGCAACCAAACTCTAAGAGTGTCCTTAGTTGAACGGTATACAACGATTGGACCGCTTCGTTCTTTTGGAACATCAACTTTGGGACCTGCATTCTCATTAGGAATTTGCATGCTTTGACATGGGTTAGCGATATCAATTATAGAAGCACGTGGGGGTTCACAGTTGGCTTTACTTGTGTCAGAGGTGACATGAGTAGATGATTCACTTACCTTAGATGGAAAACGTTTCCTTTTATAGAAAACTTTAAGTTCAGGCTTAAGTGATGTATCATCTTTTTCAATTTCCTCCCTAGCAGTCTTAGTAGAGTCGGAGATTATCCTAGTTAAAGGGCACTCGTTTCCTACAAGAGTGAAAGTTCTACCAGTGGGGCGCCACATTTTACCAATGGGTTTGATTTTAGCAACCCACTGGGATTTAAGTCTAGCACGGGAGTTCACCTCATTAAGCAATTTTTTGATACAGGAATCATGATTGGCTCTAAAGACACATTTCCTACATGTTTTACAAGTAGCATATTTAATGTCCGAGTAATTCCTAGATGATTGATCGATGCTCCTAGGAGATGACATGCTACGGTGAGTAGTGTTGGGTAATCTAGAAGGCATCTGACTAGGTTTGACATTGCTATCTCTTACATGTGTCTTTTGCTTAGCTTCCCTAAGATCAGATTTATGGCAAACGTCATTTGAACTAGTTCTAGACGTGGTCTTGGTATTTTTAGGGAAACTAGGGGCAATCATCTGATTAGATCTTGCTAACGCTGTTTTGATCACATTGGGCCTAGTTGCTGGAGTGACTGGTCTAGGAAACTGAACCAAATCAACTTGGGAGGCAAACCGCGGTCTCGAGGATTGTGGTCGCTCGGATCTAAATGCAGTAGGTTGTCTGACAGTCGGTTGTCTGACGAACTGATTTGTAGGCGGTTTCCCCAAGATTGATGGTTTTTCAAGCTTAGTGTCCACACTAGGTCCTCTAGTTTTCCTTAACTCGTTTTTCAACGCAGCTATAGCAAAAACCTTTTCCCGAACTTGGGCTTTTAACGTTTCATTCTCTTTGAGCAATCTATCTTGGGATGCCAATTTAGACTCTAGTAACTGAATTTGTTTCAAAAGATTATCCTTTTTAGCTTTAGAATCTAAAACTTTTTGATCCAGTTTTCTTTCAAGAACAACGTTAGACTTTTCAAGTTTTTCAAAGTATGTTTCAAATTTGTCCGTTTTCTTAGAAAATTCTAATTTGGCATCCTCAAGATCTTTTGATTGTTGAGCTACAATCGTTTCGAGCTCTCTAATCTTGGAATCAGAAGCAGTCAATGAAGCAGTTATAAGACAATTATCATGATGTTTAGCATTTTGAACACTTTCTCCCCCATTATGACTCACATCGGATGTATCGGAAGTGGTATTTCTATCAGTCTTTTCCATCCCATGTTTGTCATAATTAGGTTCAGAATGTCCAATATGCGGCATGTCATCAGCATATACATCATAAACAACATTACATTGTACCATGTTTGCAGGCTCTTCATCATAAACGGGTAAGGTGTCATCAAAAGAGATCTCGTGAACATTCACTGATGTGCCACTGGTATCATGTTGTCCTCCTGATTTCGTGCTTTTGCCATCATTAAGCTCCAATTTGTCAACCGTATGACCATTCTCCTCTTGCATCTGCATCATAGATTCTTGCACTCCATTATCATACGCTTGCTGAAGTCGAGATCTTTCATAAATCGAAGACGAGACCGATGTCATGAGTTTCAATATTGTATCACGGAAATCTTGAAGCTCGGTATGTGTATCTCTAAGAAATGATTGGCAAATCACTGAACTTTCAGACTTGATGATATTGAATTGGAGGAAAGGTGTGAGTTGTGTCACAAGAGCCTTATATGCAAGTGCTGATGCAGAGTGATTAAAGTCTTTATTGTGGAGTTGCTCTGCTAGTTGGGTCAAGATGATGAACATCGATTCCATGAATATATGACGATCTTGACCAAAGATTGTCACAAATTCGCTCCCTCCTTGAATCCGTGAAAGAGTAACTAGATGTGACTGAAGCATTTGAAATGAAGTGATGGCACTTTTTCTAACTTTGTTTTGCATTGAATGCGATTCACCCTCATGAAATATTGAATCCAATGAATCCATTGAATATCGATGAAAAATTCTTGGATCCTTGTTTGGTGAAATAAATCGGTGCTTGAAATCGTCAAAATTTGTCTAAAATCCAACTCTTTGCAAAACCGAGAGATTGCTTTGTCGTTTAAACACTTTTGGTCAAAAAAAAAATAAAAATTACCCGAAACCTTCCACAAACAATACCCGAACAAAAATCCGTCGGCAAAATAAACCTTGTCACTTTATCACGTCACTTTGTCCCGACTGTAACTTAATATAACAAAATTTATTCAAAATAAAATAAAATAAAAGTTTTTTGAATAAAATTGAAATGATTGGAAAATTTTGATATAAGGTTTATAGATTGACACGTCCCAAAACCGTATGAATATTACGTGTATCCACTGAACAGATTTATAGAAAAACGTCACCTAAGAAATTGTTAATATACCCAAACACGTGGCTTCCACCCACCGATTTCCCACCTGTCAACTTGTCTAAGACCCTCTTAACTTACTCATTGTTTCTTCCGCCCAATTGTTTTGATATAAAAACTCAACTCCTAATCTCATAGATAACTCCGTACCTTTTATCTATCTATCTCACCTTAACAGACTCTCTCTCTCCTCTGCTAACCAAACAATACTCCTCCGTCTCTCTCTCTGCTTATCTAATTCTCAGCCACCATCAAATAAACACCCACCCACGTCTAATATACTACGTATGATATATAATTAGTATCCTTAACGAATGCCTTCTTGAATGATAAAGATGATGATGACGTGGAGTTGAGGTGTGTGAAACAACAACAGCTATCCAAATTCGGTGTGTTTGGATTGTCTGGTTGAGTTCACCGGTTGAGTCTGTAGTGGGGTCCACTGAGAATGAAAGTGATGAAGAGGATTATCTCAATGAGATGACTGGAAAACTTGCGCAGTCTACTCTTGATGATGACTTGTGGAAGCTTGAATTTAATTCAACGAAGGTGATGTCTAGCTTGCCGCAGTCAACGTTGTGTGGATGTAAGAAGGGTTCGAGCCAATGTATTCTTGCAACCTCCGTCACTTTATTTCCCCTCAATGGCAAACCCTCATCTAATCTCACAACACCCATCCGACTCTCTCTTATCTCCTCCTCAAACTCAATAATTTCTTGTTTCCTCCCTAAATCTCAGTTGATAATCACAATAATACAGCCCATGTCCTCGACTCACATAAACTGAATCAGAAACCGATCAATCAGTTACAAACCTAAAGACCTAAACAATAATCTCCAACCAATCTTGCTGAATTAATACAAGTTGTATTCTGGTAGAAGAAGGCTTCAAGATCTTAAAGGATCTCGGGTAGGTTTTGTTTTTCGATTTTCGTTTTGATCGAGGATGTTTTTATTATGACGGAGATCTTTGTGTTGTTTTGAAGTCGAGGGTGGGTATGAGTTTATGTTGTTTAGACGAGAGGTTAGGGAGTCGAGTGGTCTGGTCAGTTGATAAGTCGAGGGTGTGTTTTTGGTTTTGAGTAAATGGTTAGAGTCTTTTCTTTGTTAAGGGTGTTTGAGCAAGTTTGAAAGTTTCTTGAACGAGAATGTTTGATTGGTGTCAGTCTGTTGGTGTTTGTGTTGGAGTCAAAAATGGGTGTATTGGGTGGGTAATACGAGAGGTTGGGTGGGTATATGGTGTGAGTTGAGTGGTTTTTTTTTTAGTTCCAGTTGTGAGTTCTTTTGGTTGACCTGTGTCGAGGGTGGGTGTATAGGGGTGAATATGTCGATTCGGAAGAATGTTGATTCGGAAGAATGTCGATTCGGAAGAATGTCGATTCGGAAGAATGTCGATTCGGAAGAATGTCGATTCGGAAGAATGTCAATTCGGAAGAATGTCGATTCGGAAAAAAGACTGTTGTTTGAGAAAATGGTTTGTATACGAGAACAAACCTGGATACTTGACAGAAATAGACAGATATCTGGTATCCTAGATCACAAGAAAACTGATACTGGTATGTAAGATGAGCACAAATTGATACTCAAGAAAACTGGTATGCTAGATCAAGTTGACAGAAATTGATACTCAAATAAGACAAAAACAAAAAAATTGATAAAACTGATCTAACAATAAAACTGATAAAACTGATCTAACAATAAAATTGATGATTTAAAAAGATTGATAAAATTGATAGATTAAAAAAAACAGATTAATTTAGAAAATTTGATAAAAACTGATTGGACAGATTTGGAAGAAAAAAAATGAGACGAAAGGATTCAAAAAATAATAAAAAGATTATAACAAGAAAATCAATAGATAAAAACGCAAATCTTAAGATTTAACCATGGCTCTTGATACCAATTGAAGGTCTACGGTTTCTTGGGATTTGTTAAACTATGAATAATCTATTGATAAGATGGAGATGAAGGGTGAAGAAGATGATTAACTAGAGAGAGAAAGAGGAGAGGAGAAGGAGGTAGAGAGAGAGAGAGTAATTTGATAAATGAAAAGTGTGAAAATGAAAGAACCACCCCTCCTAACATGCTAGGAGGGGATATATATAGCCCACCCTACATGTGGGCTATATGGGCTATACTGTTTACAACTGGATCACGAGCCTAATACATTAATATATCGTTGGAGCGACCGATCCTTCATAAATACGTAAAAACGTATTTCTAACAATCTCCCCCTAAGGGAGGTCGCTCCAAGAAACAAAGTTCTAAATATTCTATATCTTGTGATCTATGCTAACTAAGATGTGACCGAGACTTTATTGGGAAAAATGTATTTCCAACAATAGTCACCATGAAAAATCCTTGAAAATCACTTAAGGTACTTGTGATATTGAAATCAAGAGTTTTGTACCTTAAGTGTTTTGTTCATCAAAAAACGCTCCCCCTTAACACGTGCTTTACACATATTAAGTTGGATTATCGTTAAGTCTTTTTCATCTTTTAGCCAAGTATCGTTTAAGTTTCCTTAATCCCATTTTCTCCCCTTATCCAAAATGTTAACCATTAATATTTGGGATATTGAATGGATTAACCGGTCTTTGGGTAAAAATGAAATCAATGTTTGGCCATAGAACATATTTATGCTCCCCCTTAAATTAATAAGGGTTAATTGTAGTGCTTTAGTATGACATATTTTGAAAGATTTAGAATCTCGTGAGAAATTCTTGAAAAATTATCATACCTTAACACTACATCAAGCCGTAAAAGCACAATATTCACAAAATTTACATATTCACAAATAAAACCAATATAGAGTGGACCTGAGATGTACGACCCATTAGATGGATCGTTGCAGTAACTTGTAGTGCACTCCATATGGTCTGCCACCAACGAATTTTTCTAAGCTCCTCATCAACCTACGTTCCCGGAGCTTTTCATCAATCTTCTTGATCACATATGTCGCCATCTTCTGATTAGCCGGATGCCAATCCTCAATCATTTCTGGTAATGTCCTGCCATAATTGAGATGCTCCAATTTTCCTCTGACGTATATGAGAGTCCCATCACTGTATTTATGAAGCTCACCTACCCTCATAAACTTCATGATCCCACAACTGTTCATGTAGAAAATCCTGTACATCGGAACGGTCGTGCCGGTATAGGGACATCTTTCGACATGTTGAGGTAGAACTTGATTCATTGGACGGGTCATGTTAAGCTTCCTTTGGTAGCTTTCAACTCCCAATTGAAGATCTTCAACTCGTTTCTTGATAACAACGCTTCGTGTGAACATACGAAGGGCTGTATTCAAGGCAATGATTTCTTCACGAGTAAGATGGGTAACTTGATCACGGGTCATCATAAGCAACATGCCTTCGATATCTTCAAGGCGAATGATAGAAAAATCTCCCTACTGTATCTTGTATTCTTTGTCATCCTCCCTTTTTAGACGAATCTCCGTCACATGATGATAGCCATTCTTGGGTTCAATCGTCAGTCCTAAGATACTTGTGATTCGAAGATTGGATCTGACGATACTTCCTGAGTTGGCTAAGCAGCAACCTCTGTACGCCCTTCGGACTCGCTCGTCCCAATGTGATGCTCCTATAGCAGCATACATGTCATAATTACGGTTTACCTTGGGAACCCAGAGGCGGTTGACCTTTTCCTCGATATAAGGTATTGTCCCCCAATTAACAGCTTTCAACAAGGTCAGGGAGGTCGCGTACTTGGATGATCCCTTGAGGAGATACTCAAGATCATAGGTGACAAAGAAGTCAAGAGCAATTTGATTATCTTGAGAGGGATCAAGTGGAGGTGGAGCTCTTTCTGACTCATGAAGGCCTGGCCTTTGACCGGTATTGAGAGCTTTCAGGACCTCGTCAGCATAATACTCGTACTCCATGCGGCTTAACCTGGTTTTGGCGTGAAGTCTCTTGTCCTTTAGCGCTCTCTTCACCAAAGATGGAGTGACCGAAGATTTGAACTCATGAGCCAAAAATGCACACAAGTCTATCGGACTACAGATACGGAGATATAGAACATCTCTATCAGCGTCTGTGATTGGATCATATTTTGCAGCTGCCGTGATCCAAGCTTGTGGCGGTGCAGTTTCATCAATCTCCAATGTAACCGCCCAGTCCCGTGTGCTTGATTCGCGAACAGTAGATTCTGGTTCTTTTTGCAGAGGAGTAGAAACATGAACACTTGATGGTTCGGATTCAGGCATTTCGGCAGTATCATGAACATGCGAGTGTTGTGCAGATTCAGGTTCAATTACTGGTTCTGCAATCACAGGAGCAACCAAAGAACTAACAGGATTAGTGGTAACAGGTAAAGAAACAGAAACAGATGTACCAGGAATCGATGATGCAGTAGCAACATTCACATCATGGCGCCACTTGGTTCGTCCTGACTCCGTAGATGTGGATATTTCCTTTCGGGCAGCATCTTTCTGAGACTTGGTACCAGACTTGGATGGTTTGTTTTTGTTAGCAACCTTGTCCCCCGTTTCATCGTCATCAGACTGATCAGGCTGGTCATTTTTACCGCTATCCCTGTTTTCGTTGTCATCATCATCCTCATCATCATCCCCGTTGCTACCCTTATCACTCTCCTCATTTTGATTACCACCATCACCATCATCATCATCATCACTAACTTTGTCTTCATCTTCTTCACCATCATCCTCTTCTTCACCATCACCCTCTTCTTCACCATCACTCTCCTCTTGCTCACTATCTTCCTTTTCCTCCTCATCCAAGATGTGGTAAGGTACCACACTTCCAAATGTCTTAAACAACCGATCATCCTCCAAAATAGCTTCATTGAGTGCTTTGTAGAGTGTCCGCTGAATTTTAGACTTGTCAAAAGATCCAACTTCCTTCATGCGAGCTTTGAGGATCTTCTTTAGTTCAAAATCTGTTAAGTCATATGCAATTTTGTAGGCTGACTCGGAAGGGTTGGACGACTTAATCATCAAGTTATCAGCCGCAAGTTTCCTCATCTCTTCACGCAGCTTTGGCATAAGAGACTCAACAGATTCATTCACTCTCTCTAAAATAGAAGCTTTAAGTGTTTCTTTCTGCTCCTTATATTTATCCTTTATGGCTTGAAGTCTTGTAAATCGTGCTTCATTCCTATCAGCTTCAGCCTGTTTGACCTGAGCAAGTTGTTCTGCATGAGCTTTACGTGTCAACTCCATCTCTGCAGTGAACTTAGCTAGCATCTCTTCTTGGGCTTTCTTGGATGCCTCTTCACTTTGCACTCGTCGAAATAGCTCTTCTCGAAGTTGAGCCATCTCTTTTCTTTGACTGTCCGTGTGTTTATCCCGCATTTCTACCATTACGAATGCAGCCACTGAAGATGGTACAGGGCTACTCTGGGATGGTTGAAAAGGCACGGTTGTGATTACAGTACCCATGACGGAAGTAGGTGGAGGTGGAGGGAATGGTAGTGGTGTTGGCACCGGTCGTGTTGGTAAAGGCTGGATTGGTGGATGTTGAGTTACAAGAGGCTGTGTAGTCACAATGATTGTTGTAGCACCGGACTCCTTCTCAATACTTGCTGTATCAGCAATGGATGTCTCCTTCGATGCTGAGTAACGTTCGCGTGATCCAAACTCTCTAATGTCATGTGGCTCCTCGTATTCTTCTTCAACATCTATCTGTGCACCCGAACCACTACCGCCCGTGTCTCTCCTACTCTTTTCAATAGCCTTCTTCATTAACTTTTTCTCAGTCTTGCGAGTTAGCTCGAGAGTAGGATCGCAATCAACATGTTCTTCATCGTGAAGAACAAGCTTGTCAGCCGTGCTCTTACCCTTCTTATCCTCAGTCTTTGTCTTTTTGGTTTTGGGTTCAGATAAAGAAACTGTTTGCTTGCGTTTACCTTTACTCTTGACCGTAGTAGACGAGTCTTCTCCTGTCTGAATGCTTGCTTGTTGGTTCTTGATTTCTATTAGCAGTCCCTTGTAATCAGCAGAAGCTATAATCTTATCTGTCAGGAGATGACCGGGAATAGGACCTGGGATAACAACATTGGAGTGACTTTCTTGCCTTAGGTCCACCAGATCATCAGCATCCTTTGTGTGGTGACGGCTACCTGCACGCTTATCAATAGACGCATCGTTTTCCATAAAATAATGTATGATTAGCTTTATGAACCTAGGGTACTGGTAACCTTTAGCCTTAGTCTTCGTGTTTGTGAAGATTTGATAAGTAAACGCGTCCCACAACAATGATGCATAATCAATATTAATACCTTTGAACATACCATAGAACATATTGATGATTGGCGGACGCACAGCATCATACCCAGTCGTTTTGGGTGTGAGACATCGGCTAGAATACCAAAAATCGCTCTCCAAGGTTGACCCACTTTGGCTGTGGTAAAGTCGGACACTATTCGTAAGTCCGCACATCCAATATCAGAGAACATCGCCATGAGCTCGTTCTTGGTCGGGTTCGCTGAGAATGTTGTACCTTTGGGTGACTCCCGAAAACCAAAGATCTTGCGAAAGTCTGACACGGTGAGAGTCTGTTGCTTGTTGTCCAGGAAGAATGTGATCTTGTTTGACGTCTTCTCTTTGGTTGCCCAGAATTCGTACATGTAGTCGAAGGGTACCAAAGCACTACCCCTTAGCGCATTCTTGAAGTGAGAATTGTCAAGAATGGCTGAACCTACCTTGAATCCAATGTGAGTGGAGTTAGAGACCTCCTTCAACCGGTAGTTGTTTGGAATGAACTTGAGGGTTTTGGCTTCTTCAATGGCTGCTGCTCTAGTGTCTTGTATTTGTTGCACGGTTGGGTTAGTCATTCTTTCTGCTTAAGATAAAACATAAAGGTTGATACACACAGATATGAATACCATTATGAATTTATACCTAAGCATATGACATAATCCCTTAAGCATTGAAAACACTCAAACATTTAACGAGTTATTTAAGCAAAAAACACCTTCATCCGGAATAAACATCTCATCCGGAATAAACACTTCATCCGGAATAAACACTTCATCCGGAATAAACATCTCATCCGGAATAAACACTTCACCCGGAATAAAGACTTCATCCAGAATAAACACTTCATCCGGAATAAACACTTCATCCGGAATAAACACTTCATCCGGAATAAACACTTCATCCGGAATAAACACTTCATCCGGAATAAACACTTCATCCGGAATAAACACTTCATCCGGAATAAACACTTCATCCGGAATACACACTTCATCCGGAATAAACATTTCATCCGGAATAATTGTTTCATCCGAAATAATTGTTTCATCCGAAATAATTGTTTCATCCAGAATAATTGTTTTATCCGGAATAATTGTTTCATCCGGAATAATTGTTTCATCCGGAATAATTGTTTCATCCGTAATATATTGTCTATCCGGAATAAATTATCTATCCGGAATAAATGGTCTATCCGGAATAAAATAGGCTATCCGGAATAAATGGTCTATCCGGAATAAACAGTCTATCCGGAATAAAATGGTCTATCCGGAATAATCCTGAAAAGTAGTTCATTCGGAATATTTCACAAAAAATGGTTCATCCGGAATAACTCACAAAGTGGTTCATACGGAAGGTTTTGAAAAGCTTTTCATTCGGAATACTCCCTAGAAAAATCCATCTGTCCGGGATAACCTAAACCTGTTCTTGAATGAATTAATCTAAGCGAATATGAGT
Source organism: Glebionis coronaria (assembly GCA_025667525.1). Classification (NCBI taxonomy): domain Eukaryota; kingdom Viridiplantae; phylum Streptophyta; class Magnoliopsida; order Asterales; family Asteraceae; genus Glebionis; species Glebionis coronaria. The sequence continues at coordinate 292,053 of JANFOE010000516.1, read as the reverse complement.
GTTTTAAGCATTCTAAAGGCCCCACAACTCGATCTAATCCTATTCCGAGTGAAACCCAGCTAACCCCCTAATCAATTTTGACCTAATTAAATCAAACACCCTAACTTGATTGATTTTAATTAACGATTTAATTGATTGGATTAAAGGAATGAATTAGACGAATTATATGAAGTTTGTACCTTGTTAGATGAATGAGACGGATTAGAGATCAATAAAAAACGCGATAATGAAGCTTGAGTGTGTGTTTTAGTGTGTGTTAATGGTGGTTACAGAAAGAGATAAGAAAGAAAGAAGGAGACGGGGGTTGAAGTTTGACTTAGGTCAAGTTTTTACAAATTTTACCCTTTGTCAGTTTTAATCCCCCAACTTAACTTTTGACTTTTAATCCCCTTACTAAACTTTTCTATTCCTTTTAGTTACTTAACAATCTTTAACCTAAACACTCACTAAAAGCACATATCTGAAAACTTATAGCTCACGACAAATCACGAACAATCACAAGACGTATTCTAAAGCAAATCCAGACATTAACCATTTAGCCAATTATCCTCAAACACTTTTGAAAACCTTTTTGATGACGAAGACGATTAAACATTTTCTCCCCCTTAAACGATGACCCGTTTTCTATTTAAAGAGCTGTAGTCATTGTTTGACGAGGCACATGTTGATGAAAACATTTTCCAATTAATGTTTTGAAAAGATTGATTCGTGGTGGCAATAAGATTTCTCTTATTTAAACAAAATAATGCACTGAAACGTACACTAAATCGTGTTAGACCAAGTTATAAAGTAAACTTGATCCCTTTACATGCTTTGGCTTGTAAATCATGCCCGAGAAAATTAATTCCCGTTGTGAGCCAACGTTGTCCAAGGAAATACGTGACTTTAATGCGAAAAACGGGTTGCAGTCTGAAATAACTACAAGCCATAATGGGCATGTTTTAAAAATGTACAACTTTTATACGGACTCTATTTATGGCGCCGTGTCAATATTAATTGACATTTCTAAAGCCGTAAATATTACCGTACTAAAAGACATGCCCGATTAAAAAGACGAAAATATTTTTGGGTTTTCTTGGTTTTATATTTTTTATGGTTTTTCTTGGTTTTATATTTTTTATGGTTTTTGTAGGTTTTATATTTTTGTATTTTTCTTTTTGTGGTTTATATATATACGATAATATACATGATCACGATCAAAGGATACGCATGAATAGTTTACCACCACTATTCTGTTGATTCTTCTGCCAACTCTTTGAGAGTCGCTGGAGAGAAGGATTTCATGCCAAGCTTGTCGATCAAAAACTCGATTCGTCCTCGATCTAAGGCTTTTGTGAACATATCTGCCAGCTGATACTCAGTGGTGACAAAATACATCTCGATCACTCCGTTTTCCACTTGCTCTTTAATGAAATGGTAGCGAATGTCGATGTGCTTTGCCCGGGAGTGTTGGACGTAGTTGCAGCAAAGGGCAATGACGCTCTTGTTGTCACAATACATCAGGATTTTGTTAAATCCAAGACCGTAGTCAGTTAGTTGTGATCTCATCTAAAGGACTTGAGCACAACAACTGGACATGGCAATGTATTCAGCCTCCGTGCTAGAAATTGCAGCGCTTTTCTGCCTTTTTGAAGCCCAACTAATCAGTCTGTCTCCAAGGAGTTGCACAGACCCAGAAGTGCTACGCCTCGTGTCTTGACACCCAGCATGATCGGCATCTGCATATGATATTAAAGCAATAGAGGAATCTTTCGGATACCATAGACCACGATGAAGTGTTCCTTTGAGATACTGAAAGATCCTTTTAACAGCATGTAGGTGCTTTTAGGTAGGCCGAGCCTGATACCGGGCACACATGCATACAGCAAATTGCAGATCAGGCCTGCTAGTAGTCAGATAGAGAAGGGTTCCGATCATCCCACGGTAGAGTTTCGGATCGACAATAATCCCATTCCTATCTTCATCTAACTTGGATTTCTCCACCATTGGAGTATCCACGGGGTCACAATTTTCAAAGTTATATTTCTTTAATGATTCTAGAGCATATTTGGATTGATTAATAAAGATGCCTCTGGGATTCTAAGAAATTTGTAATCCTAAGAAAAATGAAAATTTTCCCATCATTGACATCTGAAAGCGTGTGGACATTATTTTCTCAAAGCGGTTTGACAATTCTATGTTAGAGGCAGCAAATATTATATCATCAACATAAATTTGTACCAGTATCATGTCGTTGTCTTCCTTGAGAGTGAATAGAGTGGGGTCCACCTTGCCTTTGGAGAAGCCTTCCGACATGAGATATGTTGAAAGGAGATCATACCACGCGCGTGGAGCTTGTTTCAACCCATAGAGAGCCTTCTTAAGCTTGTACACATGATTAGGAAACTCCGTGCTAACGAACCCATTCAGTTGACTAACATAGACTTCTTCCCTTAGTCCACCATTCAAAAATGCCGTCTTCACATCCATTTGATAGAAGATCATGTTCATATGAGTAGCATACGTAAGGAAAAGTCTAATAGCCTCCAATCTTGCAACAGAAGCAAAAGATTCTTCAAATTCGATACCCAAGGCTTGTTTGTATCCTTTAGCAACAAATCTAGCCTTATTCTTCAAAACTCCACCCATATCATCGAGTTTAACCTTATAAACCCACAACAAAGTAAGGATGTTAACCTTGTCAGGGAGAGGAACTAATTCCCGTACTTCAAGTCTTTGGAATTCATTTAGTTCCTCTTGCATGGCTTCAATCCAAGATGATTGAGTCATAGCATGTTGCCAGTTTTTAGGTTCAACTTCGAAGAGAAATGCATCAAAATATCAATAGAGTGCACTCTCTTGTAATTGATGGCGTGTCGAGACTGGTCGATCGAGACCTCCAATAATATTCCTAATTAGGGTGATCTTTTGTCCATTTGGTGCTGTGATTTTCAATCCGTGGTGGTCTGGAGTGAACGATTGTAGGAGCTTCTTCTGAGGTAGACGTGGCTGAAGGATTTTCAGGTATCGGTATACCAAAGAATGGAAGCTCTTGTTGGTGAGCATATTCTAAATCGTGATCAACAGAATACTCTTCATCATTATTAGGCACAAGTAAGGGTGAAGATTCAGGTGTAGTTTGAGAATTACTTGGTGGAGGTGCATCCGGTCAATGTTAATTGAAGATGCATTTGATGAAGCTTCATTAGCTTGAGCAACAGCTTCAGGGATTGGAGCTATCACTATAGGTGCTGGAACTTCATCACTTGGGGGATCAAAGAATTCATCAAACAACGGTTGAAATAGTTTATCCCACTCGGGCCTTGTAGGTGGTATAAATGATGTAGAAGTAGGATTATTGGGAACTAATCCGGAACTAATAGCACCGGTTCCCATCTCGTGAAGCGCGGGTTCAGAGCTGCGTTGCTCAGAAGCCATCGCTGTCAGCTCATCAAAATCTGCGTCCATAGTTTCTACTATCTTACCAAGACGACGGTTGTAAATTCGATATGCTTTCTTTGAGGGTGAGTAACCAATGAAAATACCTATATCGGCTTTCGGTTGAAGTTTGCCCAAATTCTCACTATTAATGTTTGGATAACAAAGAGCACCAAACACATAAAAGAATGAAACATCGGGTTTACGGTCATGTAGAAGCTCGTAAGGTGTTTTTCCATGGCGTTTCCGAATGATAGAGCGGTTTTGGATGTAACATGCAGTAGATACAGATTCTGCCCATAAGAATAATGGAGCGTTCGCATAAATCAGCATAGTCCTAGCAGCTTCCATAAGCGTACGATTCCGTCTTTCAACGACACCGTTTTGTTGTGAAGTACGTTCAGCGGATGTTTCATGTAAGATACCAACTTCTTCATAGTAATCACGAAGAGTCTGGTTGACGAACTCTCTTCCATTATCAGTACGAATACGGCGGACAGTAGTATTTAAACGTACCTGAATGAATTTCAGGAAAGTGATGATAGTCTTTGGTGCTTCATCCTTTGTAAGTAGAAATCTAAACCATGTAAACTTAGAGAAATCATCCACAATAACAAGGATGAATTTCTTACCACTCACACTTTCGGTTCGCATTGGCCCACAAAGATCCATATGCAAAAGATGAAGTTTTTCTTGATTGGTGTCTTCAGCTTTGGGCTTGTATGATTTCTTGGTGCTTTTCCCCCTTGAACATGCGGAACATAAATGGTCCTTGTGAAATTTGAGCTTTGGAAGACCACGAACTAATTTGTTTTTAGCCAAATGATTAATAGCATCAAAGTTGAGATGAGATAATCTGCGATGCCATAACCATGACTTGGTCTTAGATGCTTTGGAGAGAAGACATACTGGAGAGGCGGCCGTCATGTCTTGTAGGGACAAAGTATAAAGATTTGCACCACGAGACCCCTTCAACAAGTCTTTTCCTTCCAAGTTGCGGATGAAACAAGTGTGTTGTCGAAAAGCAACCTCTAGGTTGGAATCACAGAACTGTCCTACTGAAAATAAATTATGACAAGACCTTCTACATAGTATACCCTTGAAATCGTAACATTTCCAATCTGATATTCACCATACCCCATTATTTTTGCAATATGATCATTACCGAATTTTACCGTTCCAAGAAACTTGCTGACGAAATTTCGGAGCATCGAGCGATCTCCAGTCATATGCTTTGAGCAACCGGAGTCCAAATACCAGAGGATGATTTGGACCACCTGAAAATATCACCAGACGAGGACAATGTATAGGTTTCAGAATCTGAATGTTCCTTGTTATTAGCAGGTACAAATTTAATGATCTTAGATTTGCTAACTTTAGGTTTCTTAGATTTCCTAGCCTTCTTCCTAGTTGGTGGTGTAGATTCAAGTTGGCTTAAATCCTGAGGTATTTCTTCACTGATAGGCACTATAGTGGGGGCTGACCTAATTAAAGGGCGCGGTTTCCATACTTTAGTGCTAGTGTGCCTAATTAAAGGACGTTGAGACCTAACCTCAATGGATGCATTCCTAGTTAAAGGGCACATTTTTCCATCTAATGTAAAGGTCCTACCAGTGGGATGCCATTGCCATCCAACTTGGGTACGAGTTCTCCCAGTTGGCTTCCATTCAAGATCATTCCTAATGGCATTCATTTCAGTCACATGATCAATAAGACACAAATCATGACGTTGAGAAAACATGCATTCATTACAATTCCAACATTTTAAATTAGAATTCACAAATGGTTTAGGCTTCTGCACAGGCGCAGAGCTTTTAGTCTTAGCAACATGATTCTTTTTATTTAAATCTGAAATAACATCCCTAGGGTGAGCTTCTACTTTCTTCTTGATGGTACTACTAGTGGAGGGCTTGATCTTATCTTTCTTGAGTGGCGATCCTTTAGCCTTAGTAGACTCTTTTACTCCTGTAGAAGGCAAAGTGGGAACATTAGCAACAGATTTTAAAGGTGCCTTAGTTGATGGTGCCAATGACGGTTTTGCTCCTGGGGTTTTATTGAATGGAGTTACAGCAATGGGTCGATTAGTGAGTAGTGCAGAACCCGGTTTTCCTATGTATTGCAAATATGCTAAGCAATATTGAACTCGCTGAATATATGCATGAGCTGAATAATAGTAACTGCTTGAGGGATCTAACGCATACAAATCATCTAAAATATCCCTAACAAGGTCCACTATCACACCCCACCATGGCGGAATATGGGGCGCGACGTATGGATATCATCACAACATGGCGTGTCTATAGAGATGACTATATGAAATAAGAAATGTCATAAAATGGTGACACAAAAGTCATGACAATATCTCATCAAATGCAGGAGTCTAGGTAAGTAGGTAACAGTCCTACCTCTTACCCAAGACAAACAAGTAACATAACCAAAACAAACATATGTGTGCCACAGTATCACTTATTAAATGAACAAAAAAAACTAAGAAGGAAACGGGGATATCCTTTTATATGCATTCCTACTCTCTCCAAGTCCTAGCCATTTAAGTTCTCATGCCTACCCATAGCATCACCAGAAAGAGACACTAAAACACGTCAACATAAAGTTGGTGAGAGTCATAGGTTTAGACTCCAACGCCAAAACAGTTATAAGCTGCGAATAACAACCATCAACACAATAACATATGGACAATGCGCTACAATTATGTATTAACAACTAGCATTCATGTTCAATCAATCATCACAATACCAAGGCATCACGCCTTACCAACAACCACAATTTCCAAGGCATCACGCTTTACCAACAACCATAATTTCCAAGGCATCACGCCTTACCAAACACCATAATTTCCAAGGCATCACACCTTACCAAACACCATGGTACCATAGGCGCCCATACACCTATGTACCTTTCCGATCCAAATCATACACAAACAAGAATCACATAGCAGTTAATCACATAATGTACACACAAGTCCATCTCAAACCTTAAAAACATTCACAGCATCAATTTATAAATAACTCAACACAGTGTCTCTTCCATCCCATCTGGAAGTCAAAATCAATACCAAACATGGGACTATGAAACTCACCTGATTGCTTCTTCACAAGTCCTCGCACTAGCAACAAGCTAACAAACCAAAAACACACAATCAATACATGAACCAATCACTAAGATGGCTCATCAACCTATGATGGACATCTAGCCTATTCCCATATAAATACCTCATTGATAAGCTATAATCACCCCATTACCCTTCCTTAACAAGTCCTCAACTAAATTAAGTTTAATAACTATCCCGTTCATATTTTACACAAAACAGTCCCAGTTTTTAGGTCTCAAAACTTTAAGTCACACGTCCACTTAAACATACCCTTGGTTTCTGTAAAAGGAATATTCATACCTTACATATGTTAGCCAACACCTCCCACTTGCCCTAACCCTAAAGCTACTGTTAAGGCCCCGATATATATATATATATACTTTTGTCATTCCAGATTTCCTGATTTTAAACATACTAAAAGTTTGTTACAATTAAGGGGTCTTACCCTAAACCACAACCTTAGCCCAAGTGCAGATACTTACTACAATATATAAACCTTCTCTCATGTTCGTGATAAGATCCCAATGCACCCCAAAGTACCCAAAACAACCCAAAACATAAAAAGAAAACAGGCTGACTTCAAAACTGTTTTGACCTCCGACTGTTGTAACCTGTTTTTGACCCACTTCCCCACCTCCAATTTAGTTCTAGTTTCTTGCATTGGAAAGCCACCTCAATTACCTTTTCAGGGACATGTGGATCGCAAAATAAGAGTTTGTAGAACTCCCAATATGATCAAAACAATTGACTCAAAATTCTGCATAGTTTTTAAAAACGGGTTTAACAAAATCAACCTCATTAATTAACCCTAATCCCTCTAATTACAAGCCCTACTTTATGTGATCATCATATTATGATCAATATAACATTAACTTACTGTTTTTAAATTAAACCCTAACCTAAATCCATCATAAGATGATTAAAGAAATCATAAAAACAATTTAATTGAAAAGGGTTTGAAGATTTTACCTTAGAATTTTTTTGGAAAACAAGATTTTTGATGAAGAACCCTAATTTTCTCCATGGATGTCGACCCATACTTGATCTCCAGGGATTTTATGAAGTGTTTTGATAAAAATAAGGCTTTCTATACTTTCCTAACAAGTCCTTGGCCCATATACAAAAGCCCGGTTCCCTTTTCCCTTTTTTTCCCTTTTCTTTTCTTTTTTTCACATAACCGACCTATACCCATTTAATTTCGTTTTTTTTCTTTTTATTATTAATATATGTATTAATAATATTACCTTAATTTTTCTTAATTTATTTCAACTCCTAAAGCCTCCAAAACCTCAAAACCGTAAAACTAGTCAGTTTTTACGCGTTTTACCGTAAAAGACGTAAAATATACACTTTTATAAAAAATCTAAAATTTTGAAATAAACTTTATAACTAAGTCCTAAATGACTTAAAAACATCCCGAAAAATACTCCCGTGATTAAACACCTCATCCGAGACTTCAAAATGCTAAACCGTAAATCGTAAAAATACGATTTTCTATAATACATATACGTATACGTAGAACCACTAAATAACACCATCTCACTTCATAGTCACTACCATGTGAGCTCATGAACATGAAATCATCACACATCGGGAACCTCTTCAATAGAAGAACCCGTGTGAGTGGGAAGGGATTGAATCATTCATTCATCTTTTATGTCTTCTTCCGTGATCCATTTCATGTCAACTCTAATTAGTTATAAAAAGGCCTACTTTACAAAGGGAACGTAGTTTCCCGGGAACCAAAAGGTTCCCGGTAACCGGCCGCATCGGCCCGGTAACCTTCGTTACCGTCAGCATTTGGTACTCTCTCGATAGCTTCAATAGTTCACTGAATTTGGTGTAATAAACCGCAAGCCCTTCAGAAAGAATAATAAAAAAAAAGATAAGAAAGGTTTGGTTACGGGAACCAACGGTGAAGAAGGTTACCTACTTTCGGTGGACGTGGAGCCAACGAGTTCAGTCGAACAGCGTAACGAGTCTAAGGTTACCTTTCACTCACAAGGTACCCCGTACCGGAAATGATATCCAAACCACAATCTATACACACAATTAGCACATAAACACGTACAGACACGTAACTAGCACAAAATAAAACTAAGTGACGAACCTCAAAACCAGGGTTGTCACATCACTCCCTCCTAATAGAAATATCGTCCCGAGATTTAATCCTTAGGATCAAACACATAAACAACAAATCACATGAGGATACTTGTTCTAAACGAACTCCCCTTATTTCTACGTGAACTTTAGTTCAAGTTTCAAAATACCACATATACAAACCAAAAATAATTAAACTCATTGCCAAACTCTTGACCTCACAGACAATAAATCTCACAGATGACTCTTTGATAAAACAAAGACTCTTATTAACACAAGTCCCGAACAACCGTACATGCAAAATGCATTCTCAAACAACCTTTACCAATCTCAATACATGAAATGTATCATGTATACAACTCATTTCCCCCATGTAATTCTATACTCATATGCTACTGGTCCGATCTTTCCAAAGATCATAAATGGACCTACAAAACTCTACATCAACTCTTCCATTTTACCAAAACATACCACCCGTTACTATAGGTGAAACTCCCTTTAGTCCGTACCCCAAACTACTTAAAATTTCCAATTTCCTTACAAAGGGACCTATGACGGTCTTTCACATACCCATTAGTTCCTCCAGTCCAAATCAACTTACGATTTATACACATCCTCAAAAGGATGGTTATCTCAGTTAGACCAATCCCTTCGTCCCTATGGAATTTCACACCTATAACTCCTCATCCATTCGATTATCGATACTAATCCTCCCAAACAATCAGTATAGATCAGTGCCATTTCTTTTTCCACACTACGACAGCATTAGCCTACTGATAGGTGTGTAAACACCCATCCTTTTACCACTTAATTCTGGCTAAAACAAGACCAAAACACGTATTTAATATCATTTGTTTGGAATTATGCGTGGTTTTTGTGTTTATTGTGATTTCAGAGCTAACCAGATGAATATTAAAGAAAACATGGGATTGCACGGGTTTTATCAAGGAAAAAGACTCAAGATAAAGTCTATTGTCCAAGAGATGCAAAAGATTTGAAGTCACTGTGCCTATTCGAAGATTTATCGAAGAAAAGGACCAAAGACGGAAGATTTACATAAGTCGAAGAAACTCAAGTCTATTTAACGAAGAAATTAAAAGACGAGTTGGATTTAATCGACGACAAATCCCGAATCAGAATCGAAAACGTCAACTTTTCTGAAAAGACGAGAAGACAAGAAGAAAGGGAGAAAGCCCACTCACCAACCAACCACTATGAGTATAAATAGATTCTCCCTTCACATTTTAGGGAGTTAGCTTTTATTTTTCTTTTTCCCAGTTTTCTAGGTTCGGTTCATCACAAACACCATTAGGGTGTTTGGTGATTTTTCATTTTCTTTCAATCTTGTAAGTGTTAATCATTACTCTTGTTACTTTTCCATTAATCTATCAATTCCATCTTTTCATTCATCTTGTTCATCTCCATTTTTATTCAAAGTTCTTAAGTTTTTGTTTGATTCAAGTTTGATCTTAAAAAGTTGTTGATTTAGTGTTTTTATTGGTGGGATTTATTACTTATGATATTTAAATGATTTATGTTTAGTTTGGTAAAACCTTTTTGAGCATTGGAGTCGATTTGGATTTAAAACCGTTTCCCCTGTTTTTACTGCTACTGTTACTGTTCTTCATTTCCAGGAAATTCCGAATAGGGCTTATTTTCCGAATAGACGATTTCTCATTTCCCTTATTCGGAATATTGGATATTCCGAATAGGGGTGCTAATTTTCTCTTATTCGGAATACCTCAGATATTCCGCATAGACCATGTTTTTCCGCATAGGGCATATTTTCCGAATAGGCAATATTTTCCGAATAAGCCAGCTTTTCCGCATAGACATATCTTTCCGAATAGGATTTCATTTTTCCGAATAGGATTGTGTTTTTCCGCATAAGGGTGTTTTTCAGAATAGGGTCTGTTTTTCCGCATAAGGTATTTCCGCATAACACTTATTTTCCGCATAGGTGTGTTTTTCCGCATAGGACAACTTTTCCGAATAGCTCAGTTTTCCGCATGACTTATTTTCCGTTTGGAGCACAATATTCCGAATTAAATCTTTCCGCATAGAGCCAATATTATTCCGAATAGGGAACTTTCCGCATAGGGTAATTTTTTTCAGTTGCTGTTTTGTTTAAATTCAAGTGTTGCCTTTTAATTGTTGATTGTTTTAAGTTTAATTCTTTCTTTACTTTGTTCATTTCCCTTTTTAATAGATTAGAAAACTAAACCTCCTTTTTGTCACCAAGAACAAATCTTTTCACTTTAAACTGAGATCAATTCGAGAGGATTCCGAGAAATAATCTGAACCCATAAAAATTGCTTGTATCAAATGGCACCGCTGCCGGCTCCTCTCGTTAAGATCAAAAGTTTTTGTGAGAACTTGGATTTTGGGATCCGTTCCCCGTGAACGTTACTTTTTCACAAAAATTTTCAAAAAATCCTAAAAAGTATAAAAATTTCAAAAAAAAAAAAAAAAAAATTAAATTAAAAAACATAAAAACCAAAAATATTTTGGCTTTGCTTTTCTTTGTTCGTTCTTTTGCAGGTGTATGCGCACTCGATCCACGTCATATCAAGAGCCCGAGCCTCTCGATCACTTAGACATGGCCGGTGTACCACCTCCAAACAATAATAACAACAACAACCCACCGTTCAACAACATGAACAATAACAACAACAATGAGCCCCTTCCGGATAATCGCCCGATGATTGAACTGCTGCAAGCTCATGTCGATGGCAACACGGATCCAATTGTCATACCTCCAATTGCCGCCAACAATTTCGAGCTAAAATCAGGCTTTATCCAGATGGTCTCCGCTCAACCATTCTTGGGACGAACCATTGATGATCCACACGACCACATCAAGAGATTCTTGCAACTCACCAACACGGTCAAGTTCAATGGTGTTCCACAAGAGGTTATAAGGTTACAACTTTTTCCCTTTTCTTTAGAGGGACAAGCCCGGCATTGGCTTGCTAAGGAACCGCCACAAAGTATTCTCTCGTGGACGGATTTGGAAACAAAGTTTATCAATTACTTTTTTCCACCCTCTCGTACTACCGCTTTGCGGAATGAGATCATAAATTTTGAACAAAAGTACGATGAGTCGTTCAGTGAATCTTGGGATCGTTTTAAAGATGTTTTAAGAAAATGCCCACAACATGGTTTTACCAAAGTACATCAAATCAATACTTTTTACAATGGTTTAAGCATGAGTGACCAAGATTCACTGAACAGTGCCTCGGGGGGTAATCTATTGGCTAAGACTTCCAATGCTGCTTGGGATATCATTGAGAATAAATCTCGTGTGCAAACCAAGAGTGTTCGGACCAATGTTGCTAGTGCTAGCACTAATGACAGCGACAAGCGACTTGACAAAATCACTACGCTTCTTGAATCGCTTGTCACCCACACCGTCAGCAACAACAACAGCAACAACGCCAAAAATGCTCAAGCGAATGCTGTCAGCCAACCTTGTGAGATATGCGGTGGTCCTCACTCTTACACAACTTGTACCGCCACCCAAGACTACCCTGCTGAGAATGTGAATGCGGCATATGGCACCTATCCTCAACCTGCTTATCAAGCTAGACCTCAAGGTGACCGTAACTTGCTTAGCTACCGCAGCAACAACTATCTTTCACCACCTGGTTTCCCTCCTGCCAACCAAAACCAACAACAAAACCTTAATCGCCCTCCTCAACAACAACAACCTCGACAACCATACATACCACCTCACAAGCAGCAACAACCGCCTCAACTTAACAATCAAGTCTACCAACAACCAGCTTACCAACCACCTGCATACAATGCTCCTTCCAACCAAACCACCACTGCACTACACCAAGAGGTCGCAACCTACATGAGAACCAATGATGTGATAGTGGAAAATCTCCAGCAGGAAGTGCGTAACTTGAAAGCAGACTTGGTAAAGCAAGGAAATGATTTGAGAGCCGACATGAGAAATACGTTGGATAGCCAAACTAATGATCTGAGGAACATGATGGCTAGTTTCTTCCAAGGTAGTCAACCCTCTTCTTTGGGTACTCTTCCGAGTAACACCATTGCGAACCCAAGAGGGGAGATGAAAGCAATCACCACTCGAAGTGGCAAAGGTACCAAGGAACCCGAGCTTCCTATACCTCCACCGGTGATTGTGACTAAGGAGAACGAGTCACCTGCTCCTATTCCTCATCCTTCTCCTTCCCCAATTTCTCCACCTCTTCCCCCTACCCCTCCTCCACCCGTGGTTGTGAGTGATCCTATTCTCCCAAAGCCTTCCTCTTCTTCCAATATACCTTATCCTTCTAGGTTGAGGAAAGAGAAGCTCAAAAGCAAGGACGATATTCAGGTTTCGAATTTCCTTAAAATGTTCAAACAACTGAATTTCAATATCTCCTTCGCTGAGGCTCTCGCTCACATGCCCAAGTATGCAAAAATGTTTAAAGATCTTCTGAGCGACAAGGAAAAGCTCCTCGATATTGCCAACACCCAACTTAATGAGAATTGCTCTGCAGTACTCTTAAGGAAATTGCCAACCAAGCTTGGTGATCCGGGTCGTTTTCTCATTCCTTGTAATTTCCCGGGAGTAGAGAATTGCATGGCCCTAGCCGATCTAGGTGCCAGTATTAATCTCATGCCTCTAAGTGTTTGGAAGCAATTATCTCTCCCAGAGCTAGTCCCCACCAAAATGACTTTGGAATTGGCTAACCGTACGGTTGCTTATCCAGTGGGGATAGCCGAAGACGTCATTGTAGGAGTCGACAAATTCACCTTTCCTGCTGATTTTGTTGTCGTCGACTACGAGATGGACCCACGTGTGCCACTAATTGTTGGTCGTCCATTCTTAAGGACCGGTCGCACTCTCATTGATGTTGAAGCTGGTGAGCTTATCATGAGAGTGGGTGACCATAAAGTAGTCTTTAACATGGGAAAGTTGTCTAAACAGCCTTATTCATATGAGAGTGTTAATTGTATTGACGTTCTTGATGAGGCTTGTGAAGAACACTTTAATGATGCTTGCAAAAGTATTCCTACCTCTCTTCCCAATGTTGAGACCGTGTCCTCCATTGATTCATCGTTGTCTCTATTTGGAGATAGTGATTTATTTTGGAACAATCTTGAAGACACCATGGGAGATGTGAATTTAGCTACTAATGATTCTCCTATCAATGGGGATGAAGACATGAATTTCTTTGACAATCTTCTAAACGAAGACAATCCTTCGCCTCCATCTCCCACGGTTATTGCTATCGATGCCACGACTTTGAAAACGCCTCCCGTCGAAAATCCTCCGGATTTGGAACTTAAGGAGTTGCCGCCACATCTCGAGTACGTGTTCCTTGACGACAACAAGAAGTCACCCGTCATTATTGCTACGGATTTGAAAGATGAAGAGAAGACTCGCCTCGTTGCCGTGTGCTGAAAGCTCATAAGAAGGCTATTGCTTGGAAGATTTCGGATATTCGTGGAATTGATCCTCACTTCTGCACACACAAAATTCTCATGGAGGACGACTTTACGCCCACAATTCAAAGCCAACGAAGGGTGAATCCAAAAATCGATGAAGTCATCAAAACAGAGGTTATCAAACTTCTTGATGCGGGTATGATTTACCCTATTTCGGATTCACAATGGGTTAGTCCAATCCATTGTGTGCCCAAGAAGGGCGGAATAACCGTTGTTCCCAATGAACACAACGAGTTGATTCCCACTCGTCTCGTTACTGGGTGGAGAGTTTGTATAGACTACCGCAAACTCAATGATGCCACGAGAAAGGATCATTTCCCTCTACCTTTTATGGACCAAATGCTTGAACGCTTAGCGGGTAATGAATATTACTGCTTTCTTGATGGTTTCTCGGGTTATTTTCAAATACCCATCGATCCCTAAGATCAAGAGAAGACTACATTCACTTGTCCCTATGGCACATTCGCTTACAAAAGAATGCCTTTTGGCTTATGTAATGCGCCCGGGACTTTCCAAAGGTGTATGTTAGCTATCTTCCATGACATGGTTAAACAAACCATGGAAGTCTTCATGGATGATTTCTCGGTCTTCGGGGATTCATTCTCTTCTTGCCTTGCCAATTTGGAACGTATGCTAAAGAGGTGCGAAGACACTCGCCTTGTTCTGAATTGGGAAAAATGCCATTTTATGGTAAAAGAAGGCATCGTGCTGGGACATAAAATTTCCAAAGCCGGTCTTGAAGTAGACCGTGCTAAAGTCGATGTTATCGCAAAGTTGCCTCCACCTTCAACCGTGAAGGGTGTGAGAAGTTTTCTGGGTCATGCGGGCTTCTACCGTCGATTCATCAAAGATTTTTCTCAAATCGCTCGCCCGATGACCCACCTCTTGGAAAAAGATACTCCTTTTATCTTTTCTAAAGAGTGCCTTGAAGCCTTCAACTCGCTTAAGGATAAGCTAACTAAGGCACCCGTCTTGGTTACCCCGAATTGGGAGCTTCCCTTTGAGTTGATGTGCGATGCTAGTGATTTTGCTATTGGAGCGGTTCTTGGACAAAGAGTGAACAAACACTTCCAACCGATCCATTACGCTAGCAAGATAATGAATGGGACACAATTGCATTATACAACAACCGAAAAAGAGCTTTTAGCTGTTGTCTATGCTTTTGAAAAATTCCTCCCCTATCTTGTCCTTTCCACCACCATCGTGTATACCGATCATTCTGCGTTGAAGTACTTGTTGACAAAGCAAGATTCCAAACCAAGACTTCTTCGCTGGGTTTTGCTGCTCTAGGAATTTAAAATCGAAATTCGCGATAAAAAAGGAGCAGAAAACCTAGCCGCGGACCATCTTAGCAGACTTGAGGATCCTTACCAGGGGGATCATCCGAACAAAGAAATCAATGATTCTTTCCCCTTGGAGACCTTAATGTCTATAAACTCGAAGCCGAATGAAACCCCGTGGTTTGCGGACTTTGCAAACTACTTAGCGGGTGGAATTCTCAAGGAAGGGTTGACGTCTCAACAAAAGAAGAAGTTCTTCACCGACATTAAGACTTACTTTTGGGACGACCCTTACCTATTCAAACAATGTGCCGACCTGATTATCCGTCGATGTGTTGATGGACCGGCAGCGTCCGAAATCCTTGATGCTTGCCACAAAGGACCCACCGGTGGTCACTTTGGTCCCAACTACACCGCTAAAAAAGTGTTTGATTCGGGATTTTATTGGCCCACCATCTATCGTGACGCTCACGATATGGTTAAACGATGTGATGTGTGCCAAAACAAGGCAACATCACACATAAAGACGAGATGCCTCAGAATTTCATTCAGGAATGTGAAATCTTTGATGTTTGGGGTATCGACTTTATGGGGCCATTCCCTTCTTCTAAAGGAAACAAATACATCCTTGTAGCCGTTGACTACGTTTCAAAGTGGGTTGAAGCCAAAGCTTTACCTACTAATGACGCAAGGGTGGTTTGTAACTTTTTGAAAGCTCTATTCGCTAGATTCGGTGTGCCTCGTGCCATTATTAGTGATCGTGGGACTCATTTCTGCAATGACCAATTTGCTAGAGTCATGGCTAAGTACGGTGTAAATCATCGTCTTTCCACAGCCTACCACCCACAAACTAATGGCCAGGCTGAAATATCCAACCGAGGTCTTAAGCGAATTCTGGAAAGAACCGTGGGAGAGCATCGTGCCGCATGGGCTGGTAAACTTGATGATGCTTTGTGGGCTTTCCGTACTGCTTACAAGACCCCGATCGGCTGTACGCCTTATCTTCTTGTGTACGGGAAAGCGTGCCACCTCCCCCTTGAGTTGGAGCACAAGGCTTACTGGGCCTTGAAGTGGGCTAATTTTGATATCAACAAAGCCGGTAACCTACGCAAGATCCAACTCAATGAGCTGAATGAACTCCGTAATGAGGCTTATGAAAATTCTTTGATCTATAAGGAAAGAACTAAGCTCATTCACGACTCCAAAATCAAAAACCGAGAGTTCCATGTTGGAGACAAAGTCTTACTTTTTAACTCTCGGATGAAAATCTTTTCGGGCAAGCTCAAATCTCGTTGGTCCGGCCCATTCACCATCGCCCAAATTTTTCCATATGGTACTCTCGAGCTCGCTCAACCTGATGGACCGAATTTTAAGGTGAATGGCCAACGAGTGAAGTTGTACTTTGGTGAGGACACCTCTCAGGAGGTGATTCCATCCCTCACCACGTTCCCCATGAACTGAATTTGGGTCGAGTCAGGCTCGTGACTCGGTTATCAAAAACAAGCGCTCCTCGGGAGGCAGCCCGAGTATCTATCCCTTTAACCCCCTAAGTGTAGGGGAGGACCTATTTTGGTCGTTTGTGTTTGTGTGGTGATGTGATTACAGGGATAAGTGCACTCTTGGAATCTTTGAAGAACCGTGCTCCCGTGTTATCCGAAATCCGGTTCTATCTCTCAACTATCATGATTCAATTTTCTTCATACTCACATTTGAAATTGATCACTTTAGTCGTCTCTTCCTTAACTCGAGTTAACCAACGTGCACAATGTCATAAGTGTAGGGGAGACTTTTCCCACATGCTTAAACATTGAGGACAATGTTTATCTTAAGTGTAAGGGGGACTTCTATCGAAGTTTTAAGTGGACTTTTCCATGAAAATGCCTTCATTTAACCGGAAAATCCTATTTTTCAACATTTTTCAATTTTTTTATTAACTTTGGCCATTTAGTCGTAAATTTTAAATTTTTATCGTTGCTTTCATATGTATATAGCCCGCAATAAAGTCAAAAATATTAATAAAGTGGTGTAGCTGGTTTAGAAATCTTTGACATATTAGGCCCGTTGCGTTTATTTTGACTCAACCCGAATAGACTTATCCAAGTTTATTCTAGCTAGTATCCTTAACCATGTAGACCTTAATCGGTTTATTAGGCTAAGTATCCACGAGTCTCATTACTTGTGATTTTAAATTGTGGAGGACGAGAAATGATAGAGTCAATTATAAGTCGGTATTCTTGCGCAAGCTCACTTGGTGTAATTATTTGCCTATTCTCCCATGACTTGCTAATAATTTATCTGCAATAAGTAAGGTCGTACGATTTGAAAAGTTACTTAGCTTCTAGCCCAAGATCGTTTAAAAGTTGCTCGGAATGATAAGAGTTCATAGCCAAGGCATAACTTATGAAGCGGGGCGCGAAGATTGGCGAGTCCGAAAAGGCCCTAACAAGGCATGAGGATTCAATTTTATTGCTGAAGATCCAAAGTGATGTGAAAAGCATTATTCCTAAAGTCAATATGAAGGATCAAGACTCACGACGAAAAGCAATCAACTCCCATAAAGATCATGGAGAAGTCTATCCGAAAAGACCCTAACAAGGTATGAGGATAAATAGATCCAAGTCCGAAAAGGAGGCGGATCGTTGTATCTCGAAATCCCAATTAGAGATTGAAGAAATAATCATGAAGTCGTGGTCAACAAAGTTGGAGTACCCCTCAAAAGTCTCCAACTGAAGAAAACTCTATTATGATGAGAAGACCATTATCTCAAGAACGTCTCTCGAAGATATGAAGTATGAAGTACATGCAAAATATCGGCCCGAGAAAGGTCTCAAATCGTGAACCGAGTTATGCCAAGATATGAACTTTTTGATATCCCGAGAAGCAGTTTTAAGAGATTTTGTCCTTTAGCTAACTATTGATTAAATCATCCTACTTTGCTTTCAACCTAATTAAACTATCGAAATAAGTCCTAAAAATGCATCTTCATGATCATTCTAAGACAAAAATAAAATATAAGAGATACACCTAGGAATAAGGGGGTTTAAGCAATTAATTAAGCCATGTGTGTAAGTGTTTGATTTACTAACTTATAATAACAATGATCTCGTTTTTAAGCTTAGTTTGGGGAACGTGAAACTTGAGGGTGATAAATCTTCGCCACACCAAAGCCCTAATGTAAGTCCTTGATTTCTTTACAAGTTATTTCCATCCTTTTGTTTATCTTAAAGTTTTAATTTCTCTTAGTATTTTGATTCTTATTTAGTAGTATTTGAATAAGGCCAAGGTTGATTGATTATGAGAAAAGTGTAAAATTGCTTTATCACTAAGCATTGCATGAGGGCATGGCAATGGTTAAGTGTAGGGGATTTAATAGGTGTGTAAACACCCATCCTTTTACCACTTAATTCTGGCTAAAACAAGACCAAAACACGTATTTAATATCATTTGTTTGGAATTATGCGTGGTTTTTGTGTTTATTGTGATTTCAGAGCTAACCAGATGAATATTAAAGAAAACATGGGATTGCACGGGTTTTATCAAGGAAAAAGACTCAAGATAAAGTCTATTGTCCAAGAGATGCAAAAGATTTGAAGTCACTGGGCCTATTCGAAGATTTATCGAAGAAAAGGACCAAAGACGGAAGATTTACATAAGTCGAAGAAACTCAAGTCTATTTAACGAAGAAATTAAAAGACGAGTTGGATTTAATCGACGACAAATCCCGAATCAGAATCGAAAACGTCAACTTTTCTGAAAAGACGAGAAGACAAGAAGAAAGGGAGAAAGCCCACTCACCAACCAACCACTATGAGTATAAATAGATTCTCCCTTCACATTTTAGGGAGTTAGCTTTTATTTTTCTTTTTCCCAGTTTTCTAGGTTTGGTTCATCACAAACACCATTAGGGTGTTTGATGATTTTTCATTTTCTTTCAATCTTGTAAGTGTTAATCATTACTCTTGTTACTTTTCCATTAATCTATCAATTCCATCTTTTCATTCATCTTGTTCATCTCCATTTTTATTCAAAGTTCTTAAGTTTTTGTTTGATTCAAGTTTGATCTTAAAAATTTGTTGATTTAGTGTTTTTATTGGTGGGATTTATTACTTATGATATTTAAATGATTTATGTTTAGTTTGGTAAAACCTTTTTGAGTATTGGAGTCGATTTGGATTTAAAACCGTTTACCCTGTTTTTACTGCTACTGTTACTGTTCTTCATTTCCAGGAAATTCCGAATAGGGCTTATTTTCCGAATAGACGATTTCTCATTTCCCTTATTCGGAATATTGGATATTCCGAATAGGGGTGCTAATTTTCTCTTATTCGGAATACCTCAGATATTCCGCATAGACCATGTTTTTCCGCATAGGGCATATTTTCCGAATAGGCAATATTTTCCAAATAAGCCAGCTTTTCCGCATAGACATATCTTTCCGAATAGGATTTCATTTTTCCGAATAGGATTGTGTTTTTCCGCATAAGGGTGTTTTTCAGAATAGGGTCTGTTTTTCCGCATAAGGTATTTTTCCGCATAACACTTATTTTCCGCATAGGTGTGTTTTTCCGCATAGGACAACTTTTCCGAATAGCTCAGTTTTCCGCATGACTTATTTTCCGTTTGGAGCACAATATTCCGAATTAAATCTTTCCGCATAGAGCCAATATTATTCCGAATAGGGAACTTTCCGCATAGGATAATTTTTTTCAGTTGCTGTTTTGTTTAAATTCAAGTGTTGCCTTTTAATTGTTGATTGTTTTAAGTTTAATTCTTTCTTTACTTTGTTCATTTCCCTTTTTAATAGATTAGAAAACTAAACCTCCTTTTTGTCACCAAGAACAAATCTTTTCACTTTAAACTGAGATCAATTCGAGAGGATTCTGAGAAATAATCTGAACCCATAAAAATTGCTTGTATCAAATGGCGCCGCTGCCGGCTCCTCTCGTTAAGATCAAAAGTTTTTGTGAGAACTTGGATTTTGGGATCCGTTCCCCGTGAACGTTACTTTTTCACAAGAATTTTCAAAAAATCCTAAAAAATATAAAAATTTCAAAAAAAAAAAAGAAAAAAAATTAAATTAAAAAACATAAAAACCAAAAATATTTTGGCTTTGCTTTTCTTTGTTCGTTCTTTTGTAGGTGTATGCGCACTCGATCCACGTCATATCAAGAGCCCGAGCCTCTCGATCACTTAGACATGGCCGGTGTACCACCTCCAAACAATAATAACAACAACAACCCACCGTTCAACAACATGAACAATAACAACAACAATGAGCCCCTTCCGGATAATCGCCCGATGATTGAACTGCTGCAAGCTCATGTCGATGGAAACACGGATCCAATTGTCATACCTCCAATTGCCGCCAACAATTTCGAGCTAAAATCAGGCTTTATCCAGATGGTCTCCGCTCAACCATTCTTGGGACGAACCATTGATGATCCACACGACCACATCAAGAGATTCTTGCAACTCACCAACACGGTCAAGTTCAATGGTGTTCCACAAGAGGTTATAAGGTTACAACTTTTTCCCTTTTCTTTAGAGGGACAAGCCCGGCATTGGCTTGCTAAGGAACCGCCACAAAGTATTCTCTCGTGGACGGATTTGGAAACAAAGTTTATCAATTACTTTTTTCCACCCTCTCGTACTACCGCTTTGCGGAATGAGATCATAAATTTTGAACAAAAGTACGATGAGTCGTTCAGTGAATCTTGGGATCGTTTTAAAGATGTTTTAAGAAAATGCCCACAACATGGTTTTACCAAAGTACATCAAATCAATACTTTTTACAATGGTTTAAGCATGAGGGACCAAGATTCACTGAACAGTGCCTCGGGGGGTAATCTATTGGCTAAGACTTCCAATGCTGCTTGGGATATCATTGAGAATAAATCTCGTGTGCAAACCAAGAGTGTTCGGACCAATGTTGCTAGTGCTAGCACTAATGACAGCGACAAGCGACTTGACAAAATCACTACGCTTCTTGAATCGCTTGTCACCCACACCGTCAGCAACAACAACAGCAACAACGCCAAAAATGCTCAAGCGAATGCTGTCAGCCAACCTTGTGAGATATGCGGTGGTCCTCACTCTTACACAACTTGTACCGCCACCCAAGACTACCCTGCTGAGAATGTGAATGCGGCATATGGCACCTATTACCATAATCCTTCATAAGGCATTCCATACATATTAGGCTAACTTTTACGCAGAAACCCTCTATTCCATCACATCCGTACGCATTCCTTCCAACTTCTCACTACGTGACTTCTCATTCCCCTTGAAATATGGGATGAATTAGTCCGTCTATCGACTATCATCCAACTCTCATCGTACATATTCCTCCACCCCATTATGTATCCCTTTCACCAACTTCGTCCTTACATCGCTCTTTCTAAGTTACTCCTATCTACGTAGAAAGTATAGTCTACGCCCCTTTTCTCCATACGTTTTTCCAAGCCACGCAACATACACGTTGCCGCGTTCTCTGCTTTAGACAACTCAACTCGTGCAACCTACATCCTTCATCCAAACCACCCTAATATGTCATCCATATAGTTCAAATTCGTCTCAGCTTCACTTCATTCTGCTTATTCCATGTCTTGTCAACCATGCTTGCCTTTCCCAGATGGTACTTGGCCTTGCATATTTTCTTTCATCACTTAACTCCACCCCTCACCTTTGCCAAATGTTCAATCAAGATGATTGAATATGTGTTGGAGACGTTCATGATCCGTATAGATCATACTCCACGTCTCGTACACCAAATGCCTCTAGCATTCTAGGCAGATATAACAGTCCAGCTCCACTAACTAAGTCTATCCAGTTCTTCCAAATCTTCAGTTCCTGCAACGTATAAGAGATCGCCTTTCTTTGTCGTCCTCGTACGCGTCCAAGTCCTTGCTCCACGTATCGTCATGCTTCGCGAATTCATCCAGTCCTTCCGATAATGCCAAGATCGGCTCACTATCCACTCCACCTCTTCAGCCTCCAAAATGCTTCCTCATCCTTCTTCACTTCGCCCCTTGCTGGTTCCATGATATGCCATCATTTTTAACTACTCATCATGCTAGACTTGATACTAAAACTCACACTTGAAAATCTCACGTATAATTCCACTCCAAAACCAACACATACTTCGCCTCACTCTCCTTCTTAGACTTTGAGTAGATCAAGATGTCGTCGATGCTCCCGATGACAACTCGTTTATACACATTCATGCACAATCGGTTCATTGACTCCATGAAAACCGCTAGTGCTTTGGCGAAGCCAAATGCATAACCGTAAACCCAAAGCGTTCATACAACATCCTTAGCAATTTCAACTACGTCCTCCTTGCACCCTCTCCTAGAAGCAATACAAATAAATTTCTACCTCGTTCTACTTGCATAATTCTACACACATTTAAAAAGACCAATGCTTCCTCTCATCAGACCACTCAACCGCTTTCCACATCCAATCTACTACTAAGCAACTCAACCTTTACCTTGCATCCGTTGTAATTTCCATCAACTCTTGTTCTTGAAATCATTCCATCAACAATTTTTCTTGGAAAGGCACTAACTGCAACCCCTCTCACTTCTCCTACTTGCTCTATTCATGGTTCTATATCAAAATAATAGGTAAACCTACTAAATTTCAGGAAATTTTTAGAAACATACATGCCTTACGAACAATATCCCCTTCCAACACTCTCTATGGCACGTTACTTGTGCCAATATCCATACATTACACAAACCCCTATTCATCTCCCTTGGCACTCCTAATAAACCTCATGACCACATTAGTTCGTCTACGAACCTCTTTCCTCCTCACTAAGGGTATTCCGACCGTTCTCTCATGGTCACCTACTTAAGCGTGTAGGCGCGATCAAGTCTTTCATATGACCACCTCAACGCTCCCGAATAATACGAAACCAAAACTACATCCTGAATCCATCAGATATGATCAACGAATCAAACCAACGGATAACTAACGACATTTCACGTGCACCAGTTAAAACAAGTCAAAAACCATGAGACTCAAAAGAAAACTCAAACCCAAAACGTGTATCAATTCAAAATGACCCATGACAACGAAAAATAATCCAAGAAACACCCAATGGCAACCAAACATATTACGCCCCACGACATATTATTTAAACCGTACAAAAGATCGACTTTTCCAAAAGAATATATATCTTTTTTTATTTATTTATTATTACCTCCCACATCTGTGTGACTCAAACAATCTACAAACAACCCTCTTGACGAACTCAAAACTCAACTTAAAAACTAGGTATCCCGTGCATCCCAAATCATAAAAATAAACTACTATTCAAACTCAACCTTTAACCCGACACTTGTACAATAATTTCGGCTAAGATACTGACCTCCCATGACTATACATTCTGAATATTTGAAACGTTCCGAGTACATAATTTTAGGCTTTTGAATCATCCAAAAAGCTTTAAAAACGAACAAGTTACGACCAAAACAATTTTATATTAGTTGTTTTAAAAACTAAAGAATAAACTTAGTGATTAATGCAATCCTTTTAAATGAAACATATAATTGTATGTGAAATCTTCATAAACTCAATTTAACCTCGTATTAATAATTATAAATGACGTGAATCGGTTAAACCCAATTATATAAACTATGTAAGTAGAAAGAAATTTTACTTCGCTTTATTTCAAAGAAAGTCTTTTAGAATTTGAAATATATAAGTGTTGATTTAAAAAGAAATCTTATGTTACATCTTGTTTCAAACACGACTCCAACACCTTACCCTTATTTTACCGAATACAACCAACCATCTAACTCAATATATACCGACCAAAAGAAATGCAAGACCCAACACAAAAGATTTCATTATCTCAAAAGAAATCCCAAGTTATTTCAATAGAATTAAAACCAAGAACACCATTTTAAAACGTACACGTGAAATACGAAACTCAAAGAACACGCTACGAGACACACTTCAAAAGATTCAAAATGTCGTTGAAACTCCACCAAACTCGAGCACTAATAAATCGTTTAAACACAAGAGAGCACTAGGTACGTTCAAGTTATAATAACTAATGAACGACCGTAAATCATAACATAACATCTATTAGTATATATACATCCGCATATGTATAGCTATCGAATCTCCCAAACATACTCGTTATCATACATGTCAAGTCAATCAATCGCTTTATACGCTCGTTTTTCCATACGAGTAATCACCATCTCACCGTGCCACAACAAGGCATAAAGCCCACCTCCAAAACCAAACCATATCGTGTGACCCCAAAATCACACAGCACAACTATAACCCAAAACATATAACACCAAAAAGAATAATAGCCATATCATAGGCAGCCATTACATAACCCATATATTATAAATATACCCAAAATCCACACCTCATCATATACAAGCATGTACTAACCCTCTTTCATGCAATCATACTTAGGAACCCATTGAAGTTGTGGTACTTGTATAACTATGTTGGCCACCATACTTATACAATTACCCTTTCCTCAATGCACTCCCTCCTATGATGACACTTACAAGAATCAGCACAACATATAACACATAAATCCATCTACTCACATAAGCTCATAACCACATAACCAAATAGGTCCAAAACCCCATCTATTAAAATAACATAGTAAAACTCTTGGAATATCGAAATCCATAGTCTAGCTAAAAAAAACATAGACTAAATCCAAAACGAAAACATAATCAGTTATAAGTCATGTCGCCCGTAAGAGTGGAAACAACTTAAAATCCTTCCTATCCACCTACTCCTAGTAACTCGAACCACCACACGATTCTTAGGGAACATGACTTAAACATCAAAAGAAAAATAACGTACCTTAGGTATGTAAAATAACTCGATAAAAGATAGAAACTACCTTGTACTAAATTATGTACTATAATGTACAATTTAAGCAAAATACAACAGTGACTAGCGTGGACGATTATGGTTCAACCCGCACTAGTCACAAACCCGAAAAGAAAAATAACATGTGACTAAGTATGAACATACTACGGTTCAATTTATACTAGTCAAAACATCGCAATAAATAACATCCAAACACATCAATTATTATAAAATGCACACATACTCCTATGACGCCTATATGCAGGGACCTTTAAGCTATAGACTAGGCTACGCGACTAGGCAACCTAATTCTCTATAACCTGTCTCTGATACCATTCTGTCACACCCCCACCATGGCGGAATATGGGGCGCGACGTATGGATATCATCACAACATGGCGTGTCTATAGAGATAACTATATGAAATAAGAAATGTCATAAAATGGTGACACAAAAGTCATGACAATATCTCATCAAATACAGGAGTCTAGGTAAGTAGGTAACAGTCCTACCTCTTACCCAAGACAAACAAGTAACATAACCAAAACAAACATATGTGTGCCACAGTATCACTTATTAAATGAACAAATAAAAACTAAGAAGGAAACGGGGATATCCTTCCATACGCATTCCTACTCTATCCAAGTCCTAGCCATTTAAGTTCTCATGCCTACCTATAGCATCACCTGAAAGAGACACTAAAACACGTCAACATAAAGTTGGTGAGAGTCATAGGTTTAGACTCCAACGCCAAAACAGTTATAAGCTGCGAATAACAACCATCAACACAATAACATATGGACAATGCGCTACAACTATGTATTAACAACTAGCATTCATGTTCAATCAATCATCACAATACCAAGGCATCACGCCTTACCAACAACCACAATTTCTAAGGCATCACGTCTTACCAACAACCATAATTTCTAAGGCATCACGCCTTACCAAACACCATAATTTCCAAGGCATCACGCCTTACCAAACACCATGGTACCATAGGCGCCCATACACCTATGTACCTTTCCGATCCAAATCATACACAAACAAGAATCACATAGCAGTTAATCACATAATGTACACACAAGTCCATCTCAAACCTTAAAAACATTCACAACATCAATTTATAAATAACTCAACACAGTGTCCCTTCCATCCCAATTGGAAGTCAAAATCAATAACAAACATGGGACTATGAAACTCACCTGATTGCTTCTTCACAAGTCCTCGCACTAGCAACAAGCTAACAAACCAATAACACACAATCAATACATGAACCAATCACTAAGATGGCTCATCAATCTATGATGGACATCTAGCCTATTCCCATATAAATACCTCATTGATAAGCTCTAATCACCCCATTACCCTTCCTTAACAAGTCCTCAACTTGGTTAAGTTTAATAACTATCCCGTTCATATTTTACACAAAACAGTCCCAGTTTTTAGGTCTCAAAACTTTAAGTCGCACGTCCACTTAAACATACCCTTGGTTTCTGTAAAAGGAATATTCATACCCTTACATATGTTAGCCAACACCTCCCACTTGCCCTAACCTTAAAGCTACTGTTAAGGCCTCGATATATATATATATATATATATATATATATATATATATATATATATATATATATATATATATATATATATATATATATATATATATATATATATATATATATATATATATATATATATATATATATATATATATATATATATATATATATATATATATATATATATATACTTTTGTCATTCCAGATTTCCTGATTTTAAACATACTAAAAGTTTGTTACAATTAAGGGGTCTTAACCTAAACCACAACCTTAGCCCAAGTTCAGATACTTACTACAATATATAAACCATCTCTCATGTTCGTGAGAAGATCCCAATGCACCCCCAAAGTACCCCAAACAACCCAAAACATAAAAAGAAAACAGGCTGACTTCAAAACTGGTTTGACCTCCGACTGTTGTAACCTGTTTTTGACCCACTTCCTGACCTCCAATTTAGTTCTAGTTTCTTGAATTGGAAAGACACTTCACTTACCTTTTCAGGGACATGCGGATCGCAAAATAAGAGTTTGTAGAACTCCCAATATGATCAAAACAATTGACTCAAAATTCTGCATAGTTTTTAAAAACGGGTTTAACAAAATCAACCTCATAAATTAACCCTAATCCCTCTAATTACAAGCCCTACTTTATGTGATCATCATATTATGATCAATATAACATTAAGTTACTGTTTTTAAATTAAACCCTAACCTAAATCCATCATAAGATGATTAAAGAAATCATAAAAACAATTTAATTGAAAAGGGTTTGAAGATTTTACCTTAGAATTTTTTTGGAAAACAAGATTTTTGATGAAGACCCTAATTTTCTCCATGGATGTCGACCCATACTTGATCTCCAGGGATTTTATGAAGTGTTTTGATAAAAATAAGGCTTTCTATACTTTCCTAACAAGTCCTTGGCCCATATACAAAAGCCCGGTTCCCTTTTCCTTTTTTTCCCTTTTCTTTTCTTTTTTTCACATAACCGACCTATACCCATTTAATTTCGTTTTTTTTTCTTTTTATTATTAATATATGTATTAATAATATTACCTTAATTTTCCTTAATTTATTTCAGCTCCTAAAGCCTCCAAAACCTCAAAACCGTAAAACTAGTCAGTTTTTACGCGTTTTACCGTAAAAGACGTAAAATATACACTTTTATAAAAAATCTCAAATTTTGAAATAAACTTTATAACTAAGTCCTAAATGACTTAAAACCATCCCGAAAAATACTCCCGTGATTAAACACTTCATCCGAGACCTCAAAATGCTAAACCGTAAATCGTAAAAATACGATTTTCTATAATACATATACGTATACGTAGAAACACTAAATAACACCATCTCACTTCATAGTCACTACCATGTGAGCTCATGAACATGAAATCATCACACATCGTTTTACTCACAAGGTACCCCGTACCGGAAACGATATCCAAACCACAATCTATACATACAATTAGCACATAAACACGTAAAGACACGTAACTAGCACAAAATAAAACTAAGTGACGAACCTCAAAACTAGGGTTGTCACATCCACGTGCTTAATTGCATTCATCATATAAACATCGTAAGTATCCGAATTTTGCTTATGGAGCCGGTTCTTATAGATCACCACTGAATTGGTTGATGGAGCACTAGAGGACGGTGCAGAGTTTGTAGCTAAGTTATTAACAACTTCTTGTCGGGTGAAAAGAAGTGTCTCCTTTAACTCGGCCAAGCCATGTTTTTGTCAATGAGCTGGATATTTAGGTCAGAGTTTTCCTCACACTTTTGGTTCAATTGTTCAACATAAGATTGTTGCTGTGCTGCATTAAAAGCTAAGCGGTCTTCTATTGAACCATAAAGAGTAGATAGTCCCTGTCTTGCACGATCCATCTCCCCTAGAATAGACGAAAGTCTAGTTTCTAAGTACTGGTTTTTAGACTCTGCAGCCTCTAGTTCCAATTTTAGTATTTCGTTCGATGACACATCTCTCTTTAATCTCATAATCTCTTCCTCTAATGCCTTAACTATCTCAATCATCTTGTCACTCGTCTCAACACTGTTTTCACAACCATTTGTTACCAAAAGATCCTCATTTTGAGTTTGCCGTTTTAATTCTAAAGATATACAATGTTGTTCAAGTTGATTAAAACGTTTTGTAAGTGAATTGTAAGAATCTTGAAGCTTTAAAAATTCAGCGTTAGACTCGGGACAAGAGTGATTATCTACGTCATTTACATTATCAGCAACATTTACAGAGAGATCATGCACATCATCACATATATTCACAACATCACATTTATTCATAGCGGATGTAAGCTCATTTGAATAATTAACATTCACATTAGTAAGCACATCACACGATATTACTTGGGACAAGAATCGGTCATATTCGGATAAAATCTTTTCCTTTTCAATTAAATGTAGTTCGTAAGCGGTGTCCATTTCATAAAACACTTTTTGAACTTCTTTAATTTCAAAATCGAGATTTTCCGAAAGAGATACAAAACTTCCTTTTAGATTTTCGACAAAAGGGTTGATCTCATTCTTAAACACCTCGTTCATGTGTTCGAAAGCCCATTCTCCGGCGTTTAGACCATTTGAAGTCGTACATTCCCGGATGACCTTGTCAAAACTAGCAAAGTATTGATTAATCTCTTGCAAGTTTATCCATACAGTGCTAATTGGTGGAAGATCCTTTGGAATTTCCTTAGGTCCTTCCATTTTGACAAGTGTAGGAAGTGTACTAGGGTTTTCTTCATTTAACATGTAGGTTGGTGTTGTGATGAGATCTTTATCAATATGAAAGCGAATTCTAAAGTCCGTTTTTGCAAGCTCCTGATTCATTTTAAAATAATCACACTGGGGATATTTTGCAAAGTTGTATGACCAACTCTCATCAACTAGATCCTTATTCGTGCGATCCTCGAAAATAACAATCGGATCTAAGACCAATCCTAATTTGGTTGCATCATAAAGTCTTTGATTATGAATAAAAGCTTGTCTTGCATACCGTGGGTTAGGGGGAAGGTCCTTTTGACGCGATAAGTTAAATTCTCTAAACGATGAGTCAAATAAGTGCACTAGTTGAGAGGCAGCGTATTGTCTTAAAAGCAAATAATCTAAACTCTTAATTTTATTAGCCGCATTAATTTCCATTTCATTCTTTTTAGACTCGAGTAATTCAAAATCTGTTTGAAGTTTGTGAAAATTAGTGACCACTAACTCTTTTTCTTTAAGTTCGTTGGAAAGATTTGCTTTTAAGGTTTCAATTTCTTGCAAATGACCCATTAGTTTGTTTCGAAAATGATCATATTCGGGATTTGTTAGAACATTGGACGAAGGAACTAATTCCAAAGTTTGAACTTTTTCGTTGCACAAGGCAAGCTCAGCCGACAGATTCTTATTCGTAGCTAGGGTTTCTAAAAGTGCAGTATTCATTTGGCTAAGTAACTTTGCAGGAACCATGACCAAATCTTGTTGAGCATGAATATGCGTATGCAAAATGACTCCCGGTTGTGATTCACTCAAAGTCTGGGGACTTGCATTGATATTGCTATCATTGATTGTCTCCTCATTTGAAAGACTCACCACCGAAGACTCATTCGGATCAGCACCCTCTTGCTCAACTTGATGTGGTTGAATACTAGTATCAGTGGTATTAGTAAGTACCTCAGATATTTGATCAGACCCAAAGCTAGAGATAGTTGCCATAAGAGCTGCTTGAGCAGATTGAAGATCATCACAGTCTGAATCGTAAGCATCCAGATCATCTGCTTGGTATGCTGCATTCTGTGTAGTGAGAACTTCTTGTTCCGCAATCCCTGGATCAGCAAGAAATGCTAGCTCCTCTTCATCAAGTTCCTGTCCTTGTGCCTGACCGTTCACCAAATAAATCTTCTCTGCAAACCATTGACCATCCCTTCTCCTCTTGGGTTTTGTGCAATCCCTAGACATGTGACCTTCTTCCTTACAGTTGTAGCATGTAATCATTCTCAACTTACCTGTGGAATTAGCCCGTGGAGGAGTGTTTACCATTGGAGCAGGATTGACCATGCGTGTATTGGTGGTTGATGTAGTGGGTCTCCCCTGATAAGGTTGAATAGGTTGAACCATTACCTTGCCATTCTCAATGGTAGCTTGTTGTCGAGAATTGGATGAATTCCTCAGCTGATTGTTAGTAGGAGCTGGTCCTCTAAATCCTCGTTTGCTCAATGTACTTATGAGATAAGCAGACATAGTGGCTAACACTTCAGCTGGGTCAGTTCCTTGTTTGAATTCAGGAATGGGAACCTCATCATTATCACAATACATTGCTTGGTCTTGTTGAGCGGCATAAGAACTAGAAGGAATACTGATGTGGTCAGAGTAACTTGGTGGATATGCTGCATTTTCTTGATATGGAGAGTATGATGACTGAGCATAGGGTGCAATGCTTGCTGGTGAATATGGGTGAGGTTGTGGAGCATATTGTGATGCTTGTGGTTCTCTCTGAGACAAAGGTGCATTAAACCGATATTGTTGCTGATGTGATGTGGGTGGTAGCGGTAGAATCGAATATTGGGGGAAGCTTGGAGTCATGTACGGTGATGGATGATAAGCTTGGTGTCCCATGATATAATGAGTGTTGTTATATGACAAGCTTGGTTGATTTGCCATCAAAGCTAAAGATTCAGGGTACATGGCTCGAGGCGAACGGTGCATGATCATGTGTTTATCATGCTGCTGGAGAAAAGCATAGAGTTGATCCAAATTGCACTTATGCAAATCCCTAGTTAACTTAATATCAGTAATATACTCACCCCATTCAGCTTGAGGTAAAGTATTCAAAAACTTGGTGTTAACCTGGAATGGAGCAATCACGAGATTGTACACATTCAAATCATTCATGAGAGTAGTGAATCTGAAGTAGTAGTCGTGAAGCATTTCCCCTGGACTGTACGTGAACCTATCAAACAGATCATACAACTGACATTCACGTTCCTGTTTAGTAAGAGACGTACCTTGTAGCAAAACCTGTAGACGTTCCCATAACTCCTTTGCAACCGTATATTGACTTACCATTCGATAGATGTCATGTGGAAGAGCTTGCAGAATGGTTTGAAGAGCCTTTTCGTCTGCATCGACAATACGTTGTTGAGCTGGTGTAAGTTCTTCAAACTCCCGTGGTCGAGTCACATTGTTAACAACGATGGTACCATAATCAAGTGGACCATTTAGAGTTGACTTGACCATAAGTCTCCCATATGTCGGTTTTCCCTTAATGTATGACATCATACGGCCTTGCCATGCTTCAAAGACTTCTTTAATAAGCATTGGAGGGCGATTATCCGTTCCCGTAATGACGGAAATATCCGTAAGTGATGTCATTTGAGGCATTAATGAACTCGGATTCATTTTGATCACTTTAAAGAATCAAAGATTATCGGTTGATCGAGCAGTGAAATAAGGTTGTGAGTTGTGTTGTGTTGTTGAAGTAAAGCGTGTGTAAGAAACCAAGATTATATCCACTAAAAATCGTCGAAAAAACTCGTAAAATACCCCTTGATCCGGAATAATTAAGTTGATTAGGAATAAATACCTTAATGTGAAAAAGATCTTGGTTCGGAATAATTACCTTGATCCGGAATACTTGGTTGATCCGGAATACTTGGTTGATCCGGAATACTTGGTTGATCCGGAATACTTGGTTGATCCGGAATACTTGGTTGATCCGGAATAACGGTTGATACGGAATAACCTGTTGATTCAGAATGCCTTGTTGATCCGGAATAAACTGTTGATTCGGAATGCCTCGTTGATCCGGAATAAACTGTTGATTCGGAATGCCTAGTTGATCCGGAATAAACTGTTGATTCGGAATGCCTCGTTGATCCGGAATAAACTGTTGATTCGGAATGCCTTGTTGATCCGGAATAAACTGTTGATTCGGAATGTTTTGTTGATCCGGAATAAACTGGCAAAAATACTTCGAGACCAACTTTTGATGTTTTTTCTTAGAACAAACGAATCTAAACCCGATTTTTGACCAAAAACCACCAAAAGTTTTGTGATTTCTACCAAAATAAGCTAAACCCAACACTTATCTAATAATCCCAACAACAAAAACACCAAAAATTACAAGATTCAAGGTAGATTTTCCTAAAAATCACTAATACTATCAAAAACTAAAAAGCAACACAAATCCTTACCTTAAATCACCCCATGGCTCTTGATACCAATTATAGAATTGTGATTTAGATTATGAATCAATAAGGTGGGTTGATGGTTCTAGAGAGAGAAAGTTAGTGAGAGAAAGTGAGAGAGAAATGTGTGTTTTATTAATCTTGAAAAGTGAAACAACCAACCAACCCCCTTTCCATGGTGGAAAGGGGTATT
Organism: Glebionis coronaria; assembly: GCA_025667525.1. Taxonomy (NCBI): domain Eukaryota; kingdom Viridiplantae; phylum Streptophyta; class Magnoliopsida; order Asterales; family Asteraceae; genus Glebionis; species Glebionis coronaria. The sequence continues at coordinate 258,897 of JANFOE010000516.1, read as the reverse complement.
TATATCCAAGCCACTAATGGCCTTGGGCCGACCCATGACAAGCCCATGGGCCGGTTTTACTTAACAAATTAAACAAACATTAACTACGAGCTATACAACATTCAATAATATTGTGGAGTGACCGATACTTCTATTATACGTTAAAAACTTATTTCTAACAATAGATTACTCTATCATCTGGTACAATTATTCTTTCAAACTCCACCTTTTTGGGAGTTCCATCTAACTGCTCAACATTCACCTTCTTCAACATGGCATATTCATTAAAGGTGACATCCCTGCTAAAGATCGTCTTCGTCGTCTCTAGAAACCACAAACGATACCCTTTGATTCCAAAGGTGATCCCCATGAATAATGCTTTCTTTGCTCTAGGATCTAACTTTGATTCCTGCACATGATAATACGCAGCGGAACCAAATACATGTATGGAATCATAATCAGTAGCAGGTTTCCCATACTATTTCTCCAATGGCGTCTTCCCATCAATAGTAGTTGATGGAAAACGATTAACGAGGTGACACGCATACGTCACAGCTTCAGCCCAAAATTCTTTACCCAACCCAACATTGGATAACATACACCAAACTTTCTCCAGCAAGGTTCGGCTCATGCGTTCAGCCACCCCATTCTGTTGTGGTGTATGTTTGACAGTGAAATGCCTCACGATGCCTTCATCTTCACAAAACTTTGTGAAAATATTATTTTTATACTCTCCGCCATTATCTGTCCGGAGATGTTTGATCTTTCTGCACGTCTGAGTTTCCATCATCTTTTTCCACTTGATGAACACTCCTAGCACTTCATCCTTTGTCTTCAACGTGTACACACAAAGTATACGGGAAAAGTCATAAACAAATGTCACATAATAGTGTCTCCCTCCTAAAGATTTTGTCTTTGAGGGACCCCGCACATCAGAGTGGACATAATCCATGATAACTTGTGTTTTGTGGATAGCTATCCCAAATTTCACCCTTGTGGTTTTCCCGTTGATGTAATGCTCACAAAGATCCAACTTACAGGACTTGAGTCCTTTCAATAATCCTTGCTTTATGAGCAAATTCAAGGATATTTCTCTTGCATGTCCTAAGCGCATATGCCATAGCTTCACAGCTTCTGAGTTTCTATCACCAGCGGTAACAACTGCTACAGTTCCAACAATTATTCTACCCTTGTAGTGATACGTGTTTTTTATTTTACGAATACCCTTCATTACTACAAGTACGCCAGAGATGATCTTCATAACCCCATATTTCGCTCCTACTTCAAAACCTTTAGATTCTAAAGTACCAACGGAAATGAGATTCTTCTTCAACTTTGGCGAATAACGAACACCTTTCAAGGTCACAATTGTTCAGTCTTTCTGCAATCGAACGAAACCAATACCATGAGTAGTGAGGGGAGTTTCTTCTGCCGTATAAACAACTTCCTCATGTTCTTCAAAATTACTAAACCACCCTTGATGTGGTGTAATATGATGGCTACATGCGAAATCCAATAGCCATATATATATCAGAAGCACTTCTACTTGACGATGTTGCTAGTGAGAGATCTGATTCTTCGTCATCACACTTAGTGACATTCGCCTCAACTACAAATTTCCCTTTATAGTGATTGTCTTTGGTTTTCAACTTTGGACAATCTCTCTTCCAATGACCCTTTTCATGACAAAAGTCACATTCATCTTTGCTTAGTCTTTGCCTGGTCTTGGATCTCCATCTCTTATCGGTGCCCCTTTTCTGCGAACGACCTCTAACTATAAAAACTTCTGCATCTCCACTTGAACTAATCTGCTTGTCCTTCCTTCTCAGTTCTTTACTATACAAGGCAACACAAACGTCACTAAGAGACACAACATCCTTCCCATTTAGTAGAGTTGTTTCAAGCAACTTGTACTCCTCTAGAAGTGATCCCACAAGTAGCAATGCTAGATCCTGGTCTTTGAACACCTCATCCATATTCATCAAATCGGTTACTAGTTGATTAAAACTAGTAATGTGATCATTGATTGTGGTACTCGGTACATATGTGAAGCGAAAAAGTCGCTTCTTCATAAAGAGTTTATTCTGACAATTCTTCTTCAGAAATTTCTCTTCCAACGCAACCCGCAATTTGTAGGCATATATTTGTTTTGAGAAAGCATATCGTTGCTCTCTCGAAAGACAAGAACGGATCGTACCACAAGCTAACCGATTGATGGTTAACCAATTCCTCTCTTCTACATCCTCTGGTTTACTTACTTCAACGGCAATGTCTAGACCTTGCTGAAAAAGAGCGTCTAGAACCTCACTCTTCCACATACCGAAATGGTTTGTGCCATCGAATACCTCCACCGCCAATCTTGCATTCGTCAAGACTGGTCTAGCACAACTTGAAGATGTTGGGTCCACCAATGTGGAAGGTACTTTGCCAACTTTGCCGTTCAGCATTTCAAGTACAAATTAATTTTCAACAACTTCTAAACAAAAGACTAATGTAATTTTTTATGATGTGGAAGATCAGATTAAATTGCAACCACTATGCATACTAAGAATAACCTAGGCTCTTGATACCACTTGTTGTGGAATAACCGCGATAATATCCCACCGACTAGGTAAAGAGTGAATAAATCAACACTATAAGCTTACACCAAAACTAGCTTGTTGAAAATTAAATACTACTAAAGAAACCAAGTATGAAACACCAAACTTTGTATATTTCTCAATCTATAGAAACATACACTACAAAAGAAAAGAAATAACTACAACACTACAAGATTGCTTGTGTGTGTTTTTGGTGTGCATTCTAACAAGAAACCAGTGAGATATTTATAGGCTCACAATCCATACTAGTTCATGCATCTATAAGCATAAGCAAGTTGCATCAACTTGTATACCAACTTGCCAATTATTCTTCATATTGCCCACTTGATAGAGCCACATTATTCTCACAGAAACATGACGTATTAGATGTTTATAAACCATTATGTGTTTTTTTATAGTATATGAATAGTTACATGTTTCTTTATAGTTATATCTGTTTCTTTCATAGTTTATAAACCATTGTATGTTTCTCTTATAGTTTACGAACGTGATTCGTTTCATGACTTGTTTGTGTATTTTGACACTAATGGATTTTTTTAGCTTTTCTTATTGTCTGAGATGGCTGATGTTGAAGACACAAATAATACTAATATGGAAGAGGGTAATGAGCAGTCAAGCAATGAAGATAGACTTATCATCATAGGAGTTCAGGGAGAAACATAAGTTCATACTTAAGTTCTTAAATGTAGTTCACTATTTCCAAGCATACGAGTTATGTACCTAAATAATTGGGATTAAATATATCTGGAAGCGTTACCCCTCAGCTTCATTTAGAAAAGCATTAATTGTACCAAAATTCTGTGATTGCAAGTTGCCCATATGTTGCAAATTAGCCATTGCTGATAGCAACTGCCGCTGAGCTAAAAGGCTGCTCATTGCACCATAGTTTTGTAGGGAAACTATAACACTTTTAATTATAAATCAAATAAATAAAATTAATTAAATTAACATAAACTAAATAACAGAATATAAATAATAGAAAAACAAACACATACATAATTATAAACGATAATTAAATAAAACAATAAAATAAAGAAAAAACATACTAAATCACCAGCAAGTCGAGATACGTGTTAGACACGCTTAGCACTAAATAGCTGAGGCACGTGTTTGACACGCTTCCCTTAAAACAGGTTCGCCGTCTGTTTCCCTGGGTAAAACAGCCGAAACAGTAAGTTGTACTGTCGGACTTAACAAAACTGCCCGGAATTTCACCTTTACAGATGCGTACTCCATATGTTGGAAACCAATAATAATACTTATTTATTTGATGTGTGAAAAAGCTATGGAAATAGGCCTCTATTTATACACAATAGACTCCCTTTCAGTTTACTTATCCCACCGATGTGGGATAAAAAATAAACTAGTTTTTCTCTTTAAGCATGGTACCAAATGCCTAACTTTGAGACACGATAGCTCATTCACATCAGCTTCATTTTGGACACACAAAGGCTCATTGCAAAGCTCTCTTCAAGGAGAACGCGAACCTATAAAGTATGACTAATATATATATGATATATACATATACATAATTGTGTCCAAAATTGGTCAAAAGTAATTTTGCCAACAATATTTTCCAACAATCCCCCACATGAATAGAGATCGTAATACACAAAAGTTTCAATAAAATTCCAACAGTCAAATCTTGCATAAGATAGGTAGGTGTGACCCTTTGAACCTTCCCTTGTGAGATGCACTTAGTCTCCTAGATCTGAGTAGACGCGATGTCTTTGAACTCAGCCTCTGTTTACGTAGACGACAATACACACTCACACAAGACTCTCCATGACATTGTCAAGTCCTCATAGTCGTGTTCGTTATGGTCATGAACACTAGCCTGGTTTTGCAAGAGCTCTTAGAAATTGCGCCCCCACAATTTCCTTTGAAGCGACCCCTACTTCTTTCTCACATAGGTGATTTTATCTTGAATCATTAAAAACATATGTTTTATGATTTCATCTTTAATCATTATGCTTTATGATTTCATCCTGAATCATTTAAGCCATATGTTTAACCTCTCAATAAGTCACATTGTTCTAGGAATAGACTAGGAAAGTTACTGTATTAAGTAACTTCCCCACATTGACGTAACTTCCCGCACATTTCTATGATTAGGTTGTCCTATTGAACCCAGATCTTGGGATCTCCAGTCAACTGGGTTAGGTTTTCCTTCATAGAAACTCATTCCTCAAGGGCTTTAGTCTCATTCCTTTAGACGACTCACCAACTAACTCTCTGCTTAAGCCTTTTGTAAGCGGATCTGCGATGTTATCCTTTGACGTTACATAGTCAATCTTGATAACTCTAGTTGAGAGTAGTTGTTGCAACAATCACAATCTATGATGGATATGTCTCGACTTACCGTTTTACATTTGTGATATGAGCTCTGTCAAATTCAATTGACAATCACACTTTATAAACCTGGCCGTTACCGGTATACGCCATCTTGGTATGTCCTTTACGAATTAACGTAAACTATCCTGCATATTCTATAAATTTATCTCAAATAATAAATTCATATTTCATCATAGATTTAGCTATAATTGTCTCTTTGAAATATTTTCAAGATTTCTAAGACATAGCTTTCCACTTAGAATAAATACATCCCCTCTAGTGGATCTAGATTCTTATATGTAAGAATCCATATTTGCATTACTCTATCACTTGATAGTAGTAGGATATCTTTCATAATGCAATATTATTAGTATCATAGTACTAAAGTAATACTTATTCAAATGGTCCCCACTTGAATTACTAATATATCTGCTTGCTTGATTATAAGTTCTAAATCAGATCATACACACGTCATTAGACACACAAGATACCCGATATTCTTTGAATATTCAAAATGGGAAAAAATTTTATCTTTATTTTAAATAGATTTAAAAAGATGTCATTGGACTCTAGCTAGGGCGGAATCCCCCACATTGAACCTCTCAATAATATTGTTTTTCTTAATGTTTGACATCAAAAAAATCCATATGGGTTCAACAAACCCAACAACTAATGAAATTCATGTCAAATATTGACTCTGACAGATCATTAGTGGATTTATTCATCTTGTTATCACTTCTAGTGATAAGTATATTCATGTATAAACACAAGAGTACATATTTACTATTGATCACACGTACATACATCAATTTTAAATCCACATTCTGACATGATATGGTCAAAAAGTTTGATGTCATTGTTTGGTAGCTTGCCTTAAACAATATAATGACTTGATTAGCCTATAAACTTTTCTCTCTAGCATAGGAACTATGAAACCCTCAGGCTGGTTCATGTATAGTTTCTTTTTCTAAATCCCTGCTTAGAAATATCGTTTTCACATCCTTATAAGAAACTTCCAAAATTTCTTAATATTGCAATAAAGTACCATCATAATTAAGGTTATTCGTGTAACATGCGAATAAGCATCAAAGGATGATAGACCTTCTCGTTTTTTTAATTCTTTGATTACCAATCTTTCTTTGCACATGTCAATGGTGACATCGAATTTATCTGGTTTTTTTAAGATCCATTTATAGCATAGTGGTTTACAACTTAAGGTACACCCACGAGCTTCTAAGTTTAATTTTGTAAAATATAATCTATTTCACTTTAATGGCTTCTTTCCATTGATACCCTTTCAAAGAAGTTACTGCTTCTCAGTAAGAAGTAGATTCATTTTCTACCATAAAAGAAACAAAAATCAAATCCAACCAATCTCTCGGTTCATGTAATTTTGTTTCTTCTAGGTTCAACCTCTCCTTGAGTCAATCTTGTCTCTCATCTAAGAGATCATATCATCTCGTTGTCTCTAACCTTAGACAACCTCTTCATCTATTCTAGATGATCTTCCAATTTCTTTCATAAACAAGGAAATATATTTCCAAAGAAGGAATCATTCCTTAATTCTATTATTGTGTCTATTTCTGATTCATGTACAATGAAATGATAAACAATACTATATGAATTTCATACGGATATCTTAGCTAGATATCCCCCACATTTGTAAGTACTTATAAGATAGTTTTCTTCCTCACCCATAGTTCGTAAGAAGTATCTTATTTTATTTACAAGGGATCTTATCTAAAAGATAAGTAGTCGATATAATCGCTTTCCCCCACATGCCATGGCTTAAACCTGGACTTAAGAACATGGCATAAACCATATTTTCTAAGGCACGATTCTATTCTATATCAAGAGCAATGAATTTGTGTCTTATTCTAATTTTAGCATACAAATTTAGAAATGGAGACAAATATTCAACTCCAATGACTTCGAATCACCTTGTTATCGATAATAAGTTGGTTCTTAACTTACTTATATAGATCATCTTGTCTATATCCTTACTCTCAAGTAAGTGTAAATGGCAATATTTGTTACCACAATCAGCCAATATGATAAAGTACCTGGTATTTGCTACTTAGTAGGTATCCATTCCAAATCACATAAAACCATGTGAATCATATCAAGGTTTTTAGTTATTTCTGTTCAACCAAGAGAAAAGACTTGTCAATTTGGCTTCAACGTAATTTTTTATTTTGTAGTCCGTGTGAATATAAAAAAGGGTATCCAATCTGGTTTAATTGAACAACATGTTGAGTAAAATTTAAAACATGTGAAAGTAAGTCATACCATACATTTAGAAAACAAACAAATAAGTCGATTCACCCTCATTTTCCTAGAATGACCATTTGAAAACATAATCAACTTAACCATCTTAAAGGCATAACCCGTATGCACTTAATTTATGTCATTCGTTAAATCGATTTTTATTTGATTCAAATACAAATGAAAGCCAAATTTCATTAAGCAAACCATCCAGATTCAAGATTCCTACAAATCTCTGGCACGCACAATGTTGGTTAACTTAATTTCTTTTCCAGATGTAAATCACATCTTTTTCCTTGATATTAGTAGTTGGAGAGTTGCCGAAACTCGTTCTCTCCATTCTCAACTACAATGTAAGAGTTAATCAAACTCTTATCACCATATACATGACATGATACAGAAGTGCTGATGCACCATTAACTATGGTTGGATTCACTCATGGCCTCAATTTTCATGTCATTCTAGCTATTAACACATAATTACGGCACAAAAGGTTTCTGAATGCTTTAAAGCATATACCGTACACATAACTCGAGAATCGGTCTCCTATTTTACAAGTAAGGGAGTAGATCCTTTAGATGTCACTCGTGACATTCCAAATAATTTGTTCATCCGATGTCTTATAATTAGTTTGAAACTAGTTTTTGTTACTATTAACAACGTTCTAAATCACATAGTGTTTCTTATCCAAAACAAATTAAATCGAATTTTGTTTCAAACCACTAATGTTTTGTAAGATCCGTTACACAAAACCACTTTAAAGAACGTCTTTCGACTAAACAATTAAAGAATGTCTCCTATAACATAATCTTTCTAACAAAACCACATATGTTGTCAATCTTCATCATGAAGATCTTAATAGACCAGGTTCATATGATCAATTTCTACAATGAAACTCAACAAGGTTTTAGTAGATCCATTCTTTTAAAGAAACTCAACAAGGTTTCAATAGATATGCCTTTAAACTCAACAATGATTCTATAGGTATATCTATAAACTCAACAAGGTTTCTATAGGTATATCTATAAACTCAACAAGGTTTCAAGAATATATATGGTTTATAATTAAACTCGACCCAATTTAAAATAAGTTACACAAGTCAAACAAACACTTCCACTTATTTAGTAAAATGTGTATGTAATTTGATATTTAATGATAACTCGTACCATTGTCAATATCTTGTTTCAAAAAAACTATTCTTGATTTCATTGAACATGTTCGAAAAAGCTAATAAGATAACAACTTGTATTTTATGAGATCAATGAATACATTCTAATAATCTCATAAAATAGCAACTTGTATTTTACGAGATTTGTATCAAAGAAACTCCACTTGGTTTCAGTGAATCTAAATTCATCATGATTTCAATCATGTTGTAATTAGCGCACCAATTACATTTACAAGATACACTAGGGTTACAATTGTGTTACCACAAGTAAAGTTGTCAATATTCCAACCGAATACAATTAAGAACTATTAATAAAATTTGGTATATAATAAACTCGACATGATTTGTACAAACTTGTACCAAATGCGATTAAAAGAAACTCAATTGTGACTTCATTAAATCTAGGTTAAAACTATAACATATGTAATAAACAACTAAACGATCAGTTTGAAAATAGACTCATCATGATTTCAACACAAACTAATACGATAAACTGGTTTTTTTGTCGTTTATAAATCTGTAACACCATATCTGTTAATTAAAATTTTGTTTACATGAAAACTGATTTCCCAAAGAAATACAATCTTGGTTTCGAGAGAATACAGTTTGTATAAATTTTTTTTAATTAAATTAATATGATTTTAGGAAAAAGTGTTTAATTCTGTTACACAGAATCTGTTTTAAGACTGTAGGGAAACTATAACACTTTTATTTATAAATCAAGTAAATAAAATTAATTAAATTAACATAAACTAAATAACATAATATAAAAACAGAAAAACAAACATAGACATAATTATAAACGATAATTAAATAAAACAATAAAATAAAGAAAAAACTTACTAAATCACCAGCAAGTCGAGATACGTGTTAGACACGCTTAGCACTAAAGAGCTGAGGCACGTGTTTGACACGCTTCCCTTAAAACAGATTCGCCATCTGTTTCCCAAGGTACAACAGCCGAAACAGTAAGTTGTACTGTCGGACATAACAAAACTGCCCGAAATTTCACCTTTACAGATGCGTACTCCATATGTTGGAAATCACTAATAATACTTATTGATTTGATGTGTGAAAAAGATATGGAAATAGGCCTCTATTTATACACAATAGACTCCTTTCAGTTTACTTATCCCACCGATGTGGGATAAAAAATCAACTAGTTTTTCTCTTTATGCATGGTAACAAATTCCTAACTTTGAGACATGATATCTCATTCACATCAGCTTCATTTTGGACACATAAAGGCTCATTGCAAAGATCTATTCAAGGAGAATGCAAACATATAGAGCATGACTAATATATATATGATACATACATATACATAATTGTGTCTAAAATTGGTCAAAAGTCATTTTGCCAACAATATTTTCCAATAAGTTTAGTGGTTGAGAACCTATTTTTGGGGGTTATTAAACATCACTCATGAAGATAAAGCATTATATATCATAGGATTCGTAGGAAAGATAGGATTAGGTGGTTGAGATTTGAGTATGTTATTCAACACATCATTTGACTTATCACTTGAACTTGTGGAATCTGAAAATATATTTTGAGATTGATTCCCTTTCATAGACAAACCGACCAATAAATTGCTAAGATCATTATTAGATTTTCTTGTAATTTCATAACTAGAACCTAAAATATCTAATAATTCGGGGCCAATTGTACCAACAGGTTTATCAACAGTAGTCATTCCTGAATATATATCAATTGCATCATATGGGTCATTAGTGTCTTTTAAATCCGGCATCCGAACGACACTTTTCTGGGCCTTCATGTTACTCAAGTTCTTTAATTGTGTTCACTATTTCCATGCATATGAGTTGTGACAAATCCTTCCTTTTTGTAGTTTTATTCCTTCTCATATCGTGACACATAGCATCACAAGCATTTAGAAAGGGCGGTTCACAGGAGCATGGGAGACGTGGACTAAGGTTCTACAAGAAGATACAGACGTTTGGTTTGACACTTTCAAGGTACTAACAATTGAATATTAAATCAGCTAAAGGGCTCAAACTGTAACGTTGATCTGCAATTTGTAAATGTTGGATACAGGTCTGACAGTGCTTCTAAAACCCTCTTCTAGTCCTGTAATATCACTCATTTTCGTACTTCCTGCAACATAAAGTTAAGCCAGTTCATGAATAAAGAAAATCATAATGTTGGAAATACGTTTTTCGAAAGAAAGTCTCGGTCACATCATTGTTAGCATAGATCACGAGCTATAGACTATTTAGGACATTGTAACTTGGAGTGACCTCCCTTAGGGGGAGATTGTTGGAAATACATTTTTACGTATTTAGAAAGGATCGGTCACTCCAAAGATTTATACGTAGATTGGGCTCGTGATCCAATATGTAAACAATATAGCCCATCAAGCCCACATGTAGGGTGGGCTATATATACACCCTCCTAGCATGTTAGGAGGGGTTGGTCATTAGTGGTGGAATTCACATTCTTCCTTTTCTTTCATTCTCTCCTTTCTCTCTCTAACTTTCTCTCTCTAGTTCATCCCTCACCCTACCTCTTTTTAGATAATCAAACACTTGCACAATCCTAAGAAACCAAGGACCTATCAATTGGTATCAAGAGCCATGGGATGATTGTTTGGTTTTTGTGTTTGTGTTCTTGATTTTAGTACCTATTTTGATCAAAAACATTCGGACCATTTTATTTGGTGTTTTTATGGTTTAATCTTGATATAAATCATCTACATACTTGTTGTAGTGATTTGGTATTGTTACTTTGGTTAAAAACACAAAATTTTTGGGGGTTTGATTCATTTGTTGGCTAAAAATCTCGAATTTGTTGTTTACTATCCGAGAACTATGGAAATCTTCTCCATCGCAACGTTTGAAGGGTTGTATATTCCGATCCGAATATTGCGATCACAAAAACCCTAGGGTTTCTACATTGCGATTGAATATTCAGATAGATTATTGCGATCTAAAGTTGCGATCAAGGATTGCGATCTAAAGTTGCGATCAAGGATTGTGATCTAAAGTTGCGATCAAGGATTGCGATCTAAAGTTGCGACCAAGGATTGCGATCTAAAGTTTCGATCAAGGATTGCGATCAAGGATTGCGATCTAAAGTTGCGATCAAGGATTGCGATGTAAAGTTGCGATCAAGTATTGCAATCTAAAGTTGCAATCTAAACATTGCGATCTGAACATTGCCATCTGAATATTGCGATCTGAATATTGCGATTTGAACATTGCGATCTGAATATTGCGATCTGATCATTGCGATAGCATTCCGATAGAGTGACAAGTATTCCAAGATTTTTCAAAAACGTGTTTTTGAATTTTTTTAACCGTGTGTTATTTTGTCTTGGAATTTTTGGTTTATCAAGAACAATTATTAGGGGATTTCAATATTATTTTCTCAAATTTAACACACAACAACAGACACAATTACTTTCTTTCATTTATCGATCGTCAAGTAATCCTTACATTCATTTGTCATCGAATTTCAATGGATTGGTTGAATTCGACATCTCAAGAGGGAGAATTGCAGAAGATGCAAGAATAAGCAAGAAAAAGATGTCAAGTCTTATTTAGACAACTTGAATGTCATCTTCACGAGTTTACAAAGCTCACGTATGAACCATCCTTTGTAGCAATCTTTGGTCAAGATGCTCCTTTCTTCATCGACGATATGATGATAAACTTGGATATTCTTGAGAAGAAACTTGACAAAGAAGACTTTAATCATATTGAATCAGTATCTGCACTTCACGTTCTTTTGAAACATTTATCGATTTTTCTTCAGTTCGATGTTGCCAAGAAAGAAAATTTACTGCTATGCAAGTTATTCCTTGAAGACGTGAATACCGAGATTCAAGACTTCCGTAGTACCTTGTCCAAATACGTGACCTCTCTTAGATACTTGTTTCAAGAACGATCAAGACTTCAAATTGCGTATGCTAATTGGAAGCAAGAAAATCCGATGCAGATGCCAGAGGAAACAAATGGTCATACGGATGACTCAAAGGAGACCGCTTTGGTTAATGATGATAACCGCGTCAATGCATCACGACAACATGACTCAAGCATTCATGACGAATAGCCAATAGTTGGGGTACAATTGAATACTGTATCTGACAATGATTTACAGCATTTTGAGCATTCCGCCCCTGTCTATGCCAAACATGGGATGGAAAAGAGTGATAGCAATAACACTTATGATTCATCTGATATGAGTCATAATGGGGGAGAAAATGATCAGAATGCTAAAGATCATGATATGTGCTTTATGACTGCTTATTTAACCAATTCTGCTTCTAGGATTGAAGAGCTTGAAACGATTTTAGCTCAACAATCAAAAGAACTTGAGGATGCCAAAATTGAATTTTCAAAGAAAACTGATAAATTTTGAAAAGTATTTTGAAAAACTTGAAAATTTAAACGTTGTTCTTGAACGGAAATTAGATCAAAAAATTCTAGATTCTAACGCTGAAAAGGATAATTTTGTGAAACAAATTACTTTGCTAGAATCTAAGTTGGCATCTCAAGACCTTTTACAAAAAGAAAACAAGACCTTAAAACAGCGTTGTAATGACTTAAATAATTCTATCGTAGAGATGAGGTCTAAACCTCTAGAGTCAATGACCTTGTTAACTACTGGAAATGCTGATTTAAAGGCTCAGGTTCAAAAAAATGTTTTTGCTATAGCTGCTCTGAAAAATGAGCTAAGGAAAATTAAGGGTACTAGTGTGGACACTGAGCTTGAAAAACCATCAATCTTGGGGAAACCGCCTAAAAATAAGTCCGTTCGTCAACCGACTGCATTTAGATCCGAGCGACCAAAATCTTCGAGACCGCGGTTTGCCTCCCAAGTTGATATGGTTCATAGTTCTAGACCAGTCACTCCACTATCTAGGCCTAATGTGATCAAATCAGCCTATGCATAACCTATGAACAAGACTGCTACTAGTGATACTAGGCATAATTCTAAGAATATGCCACAACATAGGTCCAATAGCATGCCTAATAATCACTATGTCGATGCATCTAAGAAAATGACACAAGAAAGAGCTAGGATTTATAGATCTCATTCGGATCTCAAACACGGTGTTTGTTCCGTATGCATGAAGAGTGTCTTCACGACAAATCATGCGGCTTGTGTAACTAAAGTCTTGAAGAACTGAACTCAAGTGCTCAAAGAGGGATTCCTAAAGGAAATAGGTTTTCTACTGCTAAGTCTTTCGCTGTGCATAAGAAAACCATGTCGCCTAGATCAAATCTTAGGTGGCAACCCATGAGTAGGATTTTTAAATCGGTTACTCTTAAGGGTGAATTGCATATATATCCTTGCAAAGAGTTAAAATTGCATATATATCTAACTTAAACTTAAAATTGCATATATATCCTTATGAAACATGATAAATTGCATATATATCCAACTTAAACTTAAAATTACATATATATCCTATGAAACATGACAAATTGCATATATATCCAAATAATTATTTTTACATAATTTAATCTATTTTGTTACTAAAAAACTTAATTTCGAAAAACATTTAAAAAATTATTTTAATTTAAATAAATCCAATTTATTATTAAAAAATTATTTAAAAAAATGGAAGTTTTAAAATTTTAGAACTTTTTTGAATTTAAAATTTTTAAATCTTTTTCGAATTTTTTTTTTATTTTTTGGAATTTAAAATAAATCTTTTTGGAAATTTTGTTTTCGAAATAAACCTTTTTAATTCATTCGATATTATAAATTAATTATATATCATAAATTAAGAATAAATGAAAAGTGAAAGAACACATGGGTATTTAACTAAATTCATTCAAGAAGTTAGCGAGATCGAACATATTTTGAATGTATATTAGCGAGGTTGGTTGTTTACATAATATATTAGCGAGACTTGTCATTTTTTGAATGTATGTTATGTATATATAGTTTTTTTCCAAAAAAAAAATGAATATTTGGACATATATGCAATTTTTCATGTTTGATAAGGATATATATGCAATTTTAAGTTTAAAGTGGATATATATGCAATTTTGACTCTTTACAGGGATATATATGCAATTCTACCTAATCTTAAATGGGTTCCTACAGGAAGAATGTTTCCCTCTTGCACTACCAAGGATGACTGTGAACTCCCACATGGTTCTAAAATAGATATCGCTAACTCATATACAAGTATGCAAACTTCTAATGAGAATGTAGGTACCAAAGTCAACGTTCAACAAGAACACGACGGTCCAATCTTTGTATACCGTACAACTAAGGACACTCTCAGAGTTTGGTTGCTGAAGAAGCTGATATCTAAGAAACAAGTGTCTCAGGGGATTTGCGGTTAAGCTCGTGTATATGGTTCATTGTTAAATGTCAGACAATGACCCGGACTTCAAATAAAGGGAAGTTTATCTTGTCAACGATAAACTTATCCTCACAACGAGAAATTAATTTTTCTCGGGCATGAGCTTATATTAAAAACATTCAAAGTTTTTTAAGCTCATGCACAATGGTTTGCAGTCACATGTCAGATTGTAACCCTATCTTCAAAGAAAGGAAAGTTTACCGCCGATGATAAACTTATCCTCTTTAACGAGAAATTAGTTTTTCTCGGACACGAGCTTACATTAAAGCTATTCAAAAGTTTTAAGCTCGTGTAAATGGCGTATAATTATATTTCAGATTATGCCCCGGACTTCAAAGAAAGGAAACTTTATCGCCGATGATAAACTTATCCTTAAAACGAGAAATTAATTTTTCTCAGGCATGAGCTAATATTAAAAACATTCGAAGTTTTTAAGCTCATGCACAATGACTTACAGTTAAATATCAGACTGTAACTCGGATATCAAGTTTAGGAAAGCTTATCTTTCATGATAACTTATCCTCATAACGAGAAATTAAATTTTCTCGGCATGAGCTTGTATTAAAACATTCCAAGTTTTAAGCTCAAAAAGGAAAGTGTATCTTTTAAATAAGAGAATTTTTCTTCATAACGAGAAATTCATATTTCTCGGTCATGAGCTTTCCGTTAAATCATTAAAAAGTTTTCAAGCTCATGAACATGACTTCTAAGTAAATGTCAACTTAGGACTCGTTCTTCAGTTAAAAGGAAAGTTTATCGCCGATGATAAAATATCCTTAACAACGGGAAGTTTACAACTTCTCGGACTTGAGCTCGTTTTATAAGATATTCAACATCTTAAGCTCAAGTAATTGGTTTTTAAAATATTGAACACAATTTTTCGAGAATTTCTCAAAAGGTTTTTCTAAATCTTTTAAATTTATGTGTTCAAATTTTTTTTGATAAAAAGAGCATGTCTTCTAGAATTGATAATATTTACAATACTAGAAATGTCATTCAATAATGACACGGGGTTGTAAATAAAGTTCGAGCAGAAGTTCAAATGTTTTAAAACATGCTCAAAATGGCTTGCTATTATTTCAGACAGTAACCCGCTTTTCATATTCAAGTCAAGCATTTCACTGGAAAGCTTTGACTCAATAACGGGAATTAATTTTCTCGGGCATGGTTTACTTTATAACCATGTAAGGGATTTTGTTTATGTAATAACACAATCTAACACGAATATATGTACGTGTCAGTGCATTTATTTGTTAAAACAAGATAAATCTTGTTTTTATGAAGTTATCATCTCTACCAATCATATCAATTTACAATTGATATCTACATACTCGACGATGCGACTACTCAAACGGCGACTACAACTCTTTCGATAGAACACGGGTCAACCAATAAGGGGAGCAATTGTCCAGCATTCAGAATCTTTGATGCCGCAAGTGCCAAGGTCACTAATTGGTGTCAATACAACGATATCAATCGTACACATGATGTCAAAAGATAAGTTCAGACGTGACGAGGCGAACAACATTCGTGAACAAGAACCATGTGATTCTATCATATGATGTTCTCCATCATTCAGGTCTAACCTCGTAAATTGCTAATCTTGTGAATACATAATCATATATGCACGTGATAAGTACCTTACACTTGTGTTTAAAAGGTATGTAATTTACGTTTCAAGTACACCCTCATTAATTTGAGGGGGAGCTTGTGAAAATCATGAATATAATTCGATTTGCATTTTTCTTCCCATTTTTCTTAAAATGCTATTAAATCAATTCATATTAAAAAGATCGGTTGGGTTAATATGTTTAATATGGGGGAGAAAATATCATTTAATATGGGAAATGATTAATCACAATTGGTTTGACTTAACGTGATAGCTCATCCTGACATGTGCGAAATGTTTTCGGATATCGTGGCATATTTTAAGGGGGAGCAAAATGGATTTGGATAACAAAATGGATTTTCATTGTGACATACACTTATCCAAAACATCTCTATTCACGACGGTGATGATTATGGTGACATAAGGATGGTAGGATAGGTTGAAGTCCAATGATTCTTCTAGAACCGGAGGAATCTTCCCAAGGACATTCCATAGCTAGAAATAGTAGTCCTTAGGAAAGATGGAGAAAGATTGTGAACGTAGCTGAATGCCAAACAAGTACTTAAGTTAGCACTGGAAAAATCATAAGAAGGTGCTAGTTATGACGTATTGGTAAGCATTGAAGGGGTTGAAGAATGAAAAATAATTGTAAAGATAAAGGGTGTAAAGAAAGTAGCCCTCCTTACAACTTTAGGCAGAAACCGGGTCAATACATATGCTATTAAGATCATTTTTAATGATGCTTGATATTGAAGATAGACATCATGGACCCAGTGATGCAATGCACAACCCATCCCAGCTAACTCAGATATCTCTCAAAAGATATTTGTTTTAATCACACAGAGACAACGCATTATCTATTGATTTATTCACTCCGAATAATTTGGTATTAAAATGGTGGCACTCCTCTCCAGCCTCCGATCACTAAAATCCAAAATGCACGATCGAGTCTAGAGCCATTTGAGATCATCAAATATCTCATTAGGACACACTTTCATAACTCCTTGCTTCTTCACACACTGTGAGAAGTAAGAAAGATCTTAAGAGTCCTACGCAAAATCTTCATGATCTTGCATGAACATCCGAGTAATACGAAAGTATTTACAATGAAGATGGAAATCCTTCTTGAGCGAATATCAAAAAGCTCATGGTAGGTGACTTGTGCGATTCTTTATGAATCAAGCTTGGGATAACTGGAAAGCAACAGTGGGTTAATTCTTAACTGAACTTAAACACATTCCAGGCCTCTACGCAATATGTAAGTGATCTTGCCAGAACACTCAGAGTGACACTCTATAGTGTTCAGAGTGATGAGTGGAAATCCTTCTAGTGTTAACATCAAACAATACTTGGTAGGTAACTTGCAAGATTCTATATGAATCAAGATCGTGACAACTGGAAAGCAACGATGGTGTGATTCTTTAATGAATCAAACTTGTTCCAGGAATCGGATTTGACGGCTTCAAATCATGCAGATATTATTATCCAAATGATTCACTCTTTACGTTCGCAGTCAGCTTTGGACGGTCGAGTAAAGAGAACGGGTTTACCCGCGAAATCTTGTCAAGGAGGTTCTTAATTGAAACTACCTGCCACAAGTACGATATTTTATATCGTCCAACGGTCTTCACGGACCGGAGGAAAATTGCCACCGAATTAGAATGAAATGTTCAAAGCCATTTCATCCGTGCACATGTTTTGTTGCTAACTGTCTTATGCAGCGTAACAAGAAGGTGGCATTGTGGGTTACTATCCGAAAAGAAGTCGTCCTCGCATGCTTATACTTTATGAACTTAAGACTTCAACAAATTCAAGAAAGCCTAAAAGTAAAGTCTTCCGCTGTATCAAACTCTAAAGCTTTCAAGAATTATAAAGGTATAAGTATGTGGAACATGAAGTCACGAGGAGGCGAACATCACAAGTGATGAATACACAAGGTCAAGGCAAGGAAACATGCTCAAGACTAAAGTCAAAGATCTCATCAGAATATTCACAAGAACAAGATTGAAGACTCAAACATAGTATGCTAGGTTTAAGATTTTGTAAAATGGTGTGACCTCCCTTAGGGGGAGATTGTTGGAAATACGTTTTTCCAAAGAAAGTCTCGGTCACATCATTATTAGCATAGATCACGATCTATAGACTATTTAGGACATTGTAACTTGGAGTGACCTCCCTTAGGGGGATAGTGTTGGAAATACATTTTTACGTATTTAGGAAGGATCGATCACTCCAACGATATATACTTAGATTGGGCTCGTGATCCAATATGTAAACAATATAGCCCATCAAGCCCACATGTAGGGAGGGCTATATATACACCCTTCTAGCATGTTAGGAGGGGTTGGTCATTAGTTGTTTCTCACATTTCACTTATTCATCTATCTTTCTCTCATTCTTTCCTTTCTCTCTCTAACTTTATCTCTCTAGTTCTGCATCCCTCTCCTTCTATTTAGATAATCATAACACTTGATCAATCCTAAGAAACTAAGGACCTATCACATAAGCCATCTTATGATCTTAGTAGGTTTAAAAAACGCAAACATGTTTAAAAAGTAGACCTGTTACTGAATGACTTTCAACATCGTTTGTCTCTACTTTAACACTCTCGGCTTTATTCTTTCCCCTATTCTTTCTGTTAGCAGATAAACTCGCCTATAATTATTTCTTTCGAAAATCATTTCTTTCCTCATTCACGGGAGATTTTGATCTTAAACTTTTGTAACGATTTCTGGACTAGTAATTCTACTTTCAACACCACAGTCACCTAATTGATGAAATATAGAATTATTTGAGGATATAGGAATGTCATTAAGTCCTTCTATAGGAGTTCCACTAATTTGAATATCCAGAATAACATTAATGACGTATGAATCAGGTGAGGTTCTAGGATCTAAGCACTTAGTTTCCACTGATACAGATTTGACAACCAGTTAAAGGAGTTTTTATCATAAATTGTAATAATATATTGGTATTGCTAATTAAAGAATTTTTATCCCAAATTGTAATAATATATTGGTGAATCCTGGACACCGTGTTTGCACTTTTTGAACATCTTATTAGTTTGGGATTTTCTTGTTTAATCTATTATGATAAGAGAATTGGCATCGTTTATAGCTTAATTTGTGGGTTAGCTTTTGTTTAATCTGTCAAACCAAACCTGACTTGAATTGATGTCTTAACTTTGTTGAATTTTCTATGTAGGAAGCGTATAATGAGAAGTATGGTGTAGATGATGCTCTTGATGCTCCGTCTGGTAACATGTCCAACAAAAGGTAAGAATGATGAAGATCATAACGGTGCATATAAGGAGGACTTTGTTCGCGTTCAAGAAATGGTGGAGCAAAATGAACTTGATAAAGATTCCATGATAGATGAGTTGGACAACTTAAAACATACGCAAGAAGCACACACAAAGAAAATAGATGAGCTTCTGGAATCTCAAGCATCATACGAACGAAACCTTAAAAAAGTTTCTGCTCAAGAAGTTTCAAAGGCAGTTGCGCAAGAGGTGGGAAAGATCGTTGCTGTGGAAATTGCAAAGGCTAATCGCCAGCTTCTAGAAGACCTCCAAAAACGTCCTTGATAAATGTTTGGTAGACATTTAAAACTCTCTTGAATAAGGTTTTCATCGTACTTGATATGATAACTAGATGAGGTGCTCGATGTTTGAGCTTTTTAGTATAATTTAGATGTTAACATTTCATACTTATGTTGTTGATACTTTATTGATACGGTAAATCAGATCTCAAATCTTTAAATGCTCTCTCTTGTTATATATAATAATTGCAATATTGTTTGGTATTGACAGTTAACTAAATAACAAATGTTATAGCGGCACAAGTTACTGTAGCTAAAATGAGTGACCCAAATACCGATGTTAGGGTGCTAATTGTGGCAACATTAGTAGCGATATAGATAGTGACCTGGCCGGTAAATCGATAATGACACAGGTAATGACCCAAGTTGCGACGTGTGACACGAATAGTGACCTAACTAAGGACATATAATTAGACGTGGCTAGCTAGATTAGCTTCATGGGAGAAGAAGTCGATACAAGTCTCTAAAAATAATTACCTAATCAAAGACATATAAAGTGATGTCACTAGCTAACATAGCGACAAGTGAAAAAAAGTCGCTACATGTGTCCCTACATATAGCGACATTATTCTAATGTCACAAATTTTGCGACTCATTTACAACGACTCCTTCTATGTCACTTAACATGTCACTAAGGTCAAAACACGTCGCTAATAACGTCACTAAACACGTCAATTAAAGGCTGTTTTTTGTAGTGAATCACCAGCACCCATAGATCTACTCTCGCCATTCGTGCTTACAATCTCGGTAACTAACAGTTCATGATAGTGGGTTGTGAGTACTTAGGCTAAGCCTTAATCATTTAAGAATTGTTTGCGTCAATAAGTAAAACAAGCAATGTATCTCACCTCAATATTTGTAAAATAATTATAAAACAAGTTAAGTCAGCGCTATAAACTTACCTTATGCAAAGTATTGATTTATAGATAATATGTAAAACCCGCATGCTTTTACCATGAACAGTACACTTAGTAAACGTACATACATATTAAAACTTTCATTTTATAGCACGAACACGTGTCACGATTATTAATTACAGAAGTTATGTACGTATTATTACACGATAAGTATTAAGTACGTGATAGTACACGATAATTGTTAAGAATAATAATTATAATCACAAACATGAAATCATGAACGTAAAAATCTTGAACATGTAATTACGTACTTATTTATGATAATACGATAAATATCGTTACGTACAAGTATTTATCTATAACACGAACATTTAATTATATTATAACACGAAAACGCAAACATACGAACAGGTAAAATATTAGACACGAGAAAACTTCGGGTTTTCCCTTGTGAGCCCCATATGCCACGGAAACCAAGAGGGAAAAGGTCCAAGCCCATGTCTCGTTTTATTAAAATAACAAAAGGGGAAACACATTTTTCATTTACAGAGTTTTTATAAAAAACAAAAACCCTAGCCTCCTTCTTCCTTCTCTTTGGCCACCGGCAACAACAACACCACATGGGTGTTTGATTCGATTTTTGGTTGATTAATCCAAGTATAGTGTTCGTTTTATTAACCTCCATTCGTTACACACATTGGTAATCCGTTATCCCTTTTCTTTTTTATTCTTTTTAATTAGTTAAGAACATGAAATCATGAGGTTTATTAAACAAGTAAATAAAACATGTCATGTAATCATGGGGGAAAATTATGGGATGTTTCGGGTTGATTTTGCTCGTCCGACACCTAACCGAGAGCCCCATGGCTCTCGGCTTGCCTTGGTTCGCACCACCAACCGAGACCTTGTGTGTCGGTTTGGTTGGTCTCGGTCGGCAACATGAACAAGGGACCCCGACGTGAGTCGAGGTGGCCTTGTGGTTTGATTGGGGGTCCCGGCAGTAGCAGCCACCACCACCGGCACACAACCGGTGGCGGTTTTGGGTCAAGCAGGGGTAACCACTGGCACACAGCCGGTGGGAACTTCGCTGTGGGCAGCGGCTAGCCGAGAGGGAACCACCGGCTGCAGTCGGTGGTGTGGTTACACTAGTAGTGGCAACCGGCCGAGCCGGTTTGCCACTGTTAAGGGTGTGTTTGGTTGGTCCGGGTCATGGGGTTTCTGGTCCGGTTCACATGTGTTTAAATTGAAAGTCACGGGTCCGGTTCATGACTAAATTTTACAAGTATAGTAATTAACAAGGAATTAAATTAATTAAGCATGACTAATAATTAATTTAATTAATCATAGACTTAGGTTACTTATTATTTATGAAATAATACAAGTTTTAAAATAGATATTTATTTATTTAATTTAGACTATAGTATTAAATAATTATTAAGACATGGAATATAATTAATTAATAAACATGACTTAGGTTATAATTAATATAATATTAATACATGTTTAACCTAAGTATTTTATACACCTTAATTTAATTAAATCATGCTTATATTTAATTAAATCATATAACCTATAGTTTATTTAATTAACATGATATTATTAATAAACTATATTATAATCACATGACTTATGTTATTTAACTAGTAAACTTAAGCTTATATTATTAGCTTATTAATTCAGCTTATTTCTAAATATGGAAACTTTCTATTTCAAGAAACTTACTATTTTTGGAAACTATCTATTTTTTGAAACTGATCTATTTTAAGAAGTTAATCTATTTTTGGAAACTTTCTATTTTAGGAAACATGCTACTTTTAGAAAGTTACTTATTATTACACAACAAGTATAATAATACAAGATATACAAGTAATACTTAACCAGAATACATATAATACATGATAAACATAACATAACCTTAAAATCAGTAAAACAAGACAAGAACATATAAAACAAGCTAAGACATGATATAATCAGTTACGTACCCAGTAAGTAGAATACTTGTACATATACCGTATTTATGTAGCATTAGTGAGATCGAAGTAGGACTTCCATTCTTTCGTCTTCTTCGTTCACTAGACATAAGGTACGGATTTCCCGTCCTTTCAGTATGGACATTCTTTCCTTATTAGGATTCCCCGTTTGTAGCCAACTGTTTTCCCAGTATTTTTTTATATGTTTGATTACTTACGTTAGTTTAAGAGCCTAATCCATATACATGCATGACCAATGTCACCTAGTTATGGAGGTACCATAACCATAACGTTGGAGGCACCATTGTTATGACTTCCCCACAACAAAGTGATTGCTCGTGGCGTCCTTTTTCAGTTTTGACCATTATATTATATGATCATATGGGGCGTAAGGGTGCATCCTAGTTACATGTTTTACCAGTATTATTAGAGTGAATGCGATGTGTGCCTTGCATCCTTCACTAGGAGTTGATCCCTCCTACCCAGACTATTTAAATAGAGACAACCCCTCTAATTATATGACGAGGTCTCCCCTCCAAGTATTCATGCACGGTAGAACCTCATGACCTATATGGGCTATTGGCTAATTAATACAGATTTTTCATAGCAACATAAGTCTTTTCAAACTATAAAACCAGTTTTATGAACATGATACCAGGTTACTTAGGACTTATACTTTTCCGCTGCTTTTAGTCTTTTATGATTATGCTATTCCATGCTATGCTTGTATATCCGTGTACTGAGCGTTATGCTCAGCCGCTTTCCTTTCATGTTCCCAAACAACAGGTACTCAAGGGCGCTCGTTGACTTTAAGCGTACGTGCATATGGATTGGAAGCTATCTAGCCTTCTCTACTTTATGCATTTTGATATGAGCTAAATTACTCATATGATTTATATCAATAAATGGACTTTAAATGCATAAAATCAATAAAAAATACCTTGTATATGTTTGTTTGTCGTTTCGTGTGCGTAGGTACTGAAGATAACGAAAACCGGCAAATATCGACACGAGATTGAAGAAAAATCAAAAGGCCAAAATTCGGGATCGTTTTTATCTACGGATTCAAGTTTATCAAAAGTTTAAGGACAAATGGGTCCCACATTTGCCAAATGGGCCTAGAAGCCCATTTGAAATAGTTATGTTATTTTGGGAAATCCATTACAAAACTATTACAAATACATCACAAGCCCAATACCAATTGAAGAGACGTTAGGGAGTATGTATCAGTTAGGTCAAAGTGCCCAAGCCCATGATGAATTGAATTTGGTGGAACGAAGTTATACATTTTTACTCTCATTTGGTCAACTCACGTTAATTAAATCACACCAAAACTCACCACTCAGTCATTTCGATATCCCCAAAGTAAACTTACCCTCTCTATCATCTCATCTCACCCCCAAAATAACCACGCAACTTTCTTCCCTAACCCTAGTTACATAACTCAAAAATTGGGGCTTTTGTTCAATTCACTCGTGTGAATGCACACGAGTGGGGAATTAATTCCCCACTTTTTCGGGGCTTGAAGATGGAGGTAACAGCAGTGACGTGGCAGCTTATCATCTCATGATTGGTTGTGACAGCACATCCTCACCAATCCACCAATGAAAAGAAGCCACATAGGCAGAGAACTAGCACAACAAACACATCCTTGTGCCACGATGGCAATCCGTGTGCACAAGGATGTATCTTATCCGTTGATCAAGGGAGAGAATGAAGAGGAGATAATCCGAAGGCCATGATTGCACTTCATCATCAACAAACTTTCCCCTTGTTCATCTATAAATACCCCTGAAATAAATCAGTAAAAGCATCCCTTTTCTTTCTTTTAAAGTTATAATGTTAATTTAGTTTTAGGTAATTGTATTTTCTTTTTTTAAAAGTACTGTTATAATTTTATTGAATTAATGAAAGTGATTTGAGCTTCATCTTCTTTTTAAAGTTTATGCAGTTTATTTTTTTCCTATACTATATTGATATTATATGAAAGATTGTTTTATTGAGCTTTAATCGTAGCTTATATTGAAATAATCAAAGTGAGATTAGGGATAAATAAGTTTAACCACCGTTAAACTTAAAATAAACTGGTTCGTGAATGTTTAATAGTTCGAATTTATGCTTGCTGGTTTGATTTCCATGGTTCGGTGATGTTCAAATGTGTTAGATGGATTGGTGGTGTTGGTTCGGTTAACGGGGCTCAGCGCTTTCCCTTCTTCTCAAAGGATTCGTCAATGGTTTGTATCCTTTTTAGTTATTTTTGCTTGAGTTTAATATGTAGTCTGCTTAGTCTTATGAGTAGTGATTACTGTATGATGATATTGGATTGTTACCTATTTTGTTTCCTGAATCTACTAATTTCTTTTAGGCTGTTATTTTGGTTTTCTATGATTGACACTTAGTTGACATGAGATTTAGAAATGATCTGTAATTGCTATAATTTTGATTATTGATTTAGTCTGCTGATATTATCATGATATCCATGTTATCTGAATCAATTCTATCTGCTGAAAATTGTTAGATGCTGAATGGGGCTGTTAATTAATTTGAATGTTTGGATTTGCTTAATATATAAGACGAGTTTGAGTTCTGCTGAATAGAAGTTTGTACTAGTTATTTAATATTAGTTGTTCTCTGATATAAGTAATTGTTTAGATCTGTATTTGGTGTATAAAGCTGCCAAAATAATGCTCAGGAATTGAATTATGCTTGATTTTAGGTTTGCCTTAGTTGATTTCTATAAGTTTTCAAACTGTTGGGTGATTTGTAAGCGAATGCTGATCTTATTTGGAAATTTCAATTTGATGATTTTCAATCGATTTAAATGGATACTTTCTTTCTGCTTGACTGCTTAATATGGTTGAAACTGTCTAGTTATATTTGTTTTGCTTGCTATCTAATTTCCTTTTAAAGTTTAATTTTACTGATTGGTAATAATCTGTTATTTATACTGTATTTAGTTCCATTATTATGCTGTGTAATTGGACTTTGAGCACTGTTGCTTTATTTTTATCTATAGGGAATTGTGATTTGAGTATTTTTAGGTTTCTCTGTGATGTTTACTGATTTATTTTGGATCTGTGCGTTTGTAATATTGTTTTGTCTGTTATTTTTGCAATCTGTCATTTGATTTACCAAAAAGGAAATTAAAATCTAAATTGGTCACTTGCAGGTCTCGAACTCGAGACCTGCCATCATTGTCCCAACATGATAACCATCTGAGCCAAAGGCTCATGTTGGTTTAATTCTGCATTATGTAATTAATATACAATTGTAATTTTGACCTGACAGTTTATAACAAACGTTTTTTTCTTACAATTGTTAAGTTTTTTTAGTTTTTAATTAATAAACGATATTATTTACTTTTCATAAATAAAAGTTTTTATTAATTAGTCTCAAATCATTAGTTTTAAAATAAATAAAATAAATACAAAAATAAAAATAAAATAATAGATAGATTTAATTTGCGTCTTTTAGAATTAATTCGGGTTTACAATTCATGCACTTTAGGTTAAAACGTAGGATTTTAGTTTTAAAACTGAAAACTCATTCAAATCAATTGTCCAAATTGAAACAAAACGTCTCAAATTCACTCGATCTTCGTGTACAACGAACTTGGTTCATCATCGTGTTTAATTAAATCTGTCTTTGGTGAATTTAGTCTATTACTTTTTCCTAAAGGTAATTTTCTAAGTTTACCCTATAACGTATCTAATTAATATACATTCCATGACACATCATAAAATTTTGGCGCCGCTGCCGGGGATCTTGTGTACGATTCGTCTTTGTGAGATTTGTTGATCATTGATTTGAAGACCCTTTCCGTCCTCGGAAAGTTTTGTTATTCTTCTATTATACTATGTATCGTTTTTCGTGTTTTTTGTGTTTAATATATTATATTACGTAGAACAATAAATTTACCTACTTCCAAATAAGACCTTAGTTGGGATTTCATCACCTAGATATTGTATTCGAATCCAAAACAAAAAAAAGGCAAAATAGATAAATACTAATAAAAAGTTTGAACTCTATTTATACAAACTATAAGGTGGGTATAAGGCGACGAGCTATAAAAGGCCGTCTAAGGAAAAAGATTTTTAAGTGCTTTGTGCCACCTCGTTTCCCCACTTGCTTGTGCGTATATTGAGAGGGACGACTGATTATTGGTTTGCCAACTCAAGTAGTATTATATCTTATTTTTGTAGTTTACTTATTGAACCTCGAGACGGTTAGGTTTTCATCTATCGTTTCAAAGTCGACTAAGGATAATTTACTTCCATAGTAATTATCCTTACTCCTTGTTTTTGTCAATCTTTGATTGATTTATGAAAAATACCAAAAATAATCTTCTTAATCCTCTATCATGTTTAATCTTTTTCTCCTCACCCTCCAATTTTTAATTCTTCCATGAATTCCTTCATCAATTGTGTAGGGTGTGGAGAACCGTTATATGGTCTTTTACCACGTCGGTGGTGTACATGTGAGCGTTGTGGAAATGATTTACGTCACGATTTACGAGTTGAATTTTGTCCTTGTTGGAATGAGATTACTTCATGTGAAAACCCGAATTTTTCGAATAATTCTCTCGATTTCTACCTACCTCCACATCCAACATACGAGACACCCTTGTGTGAGTTTTGTGGAAACGATTCTCATTTCGGATTTAATTGTTCGCATCGATTCTCGCTTAATTACGAACAAGAACCGAGCTACAATCAAAACTTTAATGATAATTGTTATCCACAAGATTTACCGAGTTTATCACAACAACATCTTTGTTGTGAGTATTGTGGAGGTCCTCACGAGAGTTTTTGTTGTCAACCGAGAGATCAAAATTTTTATGAGCCTAGTCCTTGCTATAATTCTATTCCCTCCGGTTTTGACCAATCCTCATAATTTTCTATCGTGAGTGAGAATTTTAAACGACTTGAAACAATGTTCCAACAAATAATGAATCAAAGAAATGTTGAACTTGTTTAAAAGAGCATTGAAGATATGTTGCTTGAAAAGAGACAAATTAATCAAGAGATTAATGATATAACTAATGAATTGGGAAGTCGTAGATTTCATGGAGAAATAATTGATGAGGGATTTAAACGAGAGTGTGAAAATAAGATTAGACAACTTTCACAAGATTATAATGGATTAAGCATTGAGATTCGAAAGAAAGAACAAGCTCAAGAGGAAGAAAAATATCTTGCCACTCGTGAACTCGAGCGTTCTCTTCTTATTGACGATAACGAGGATAGTACTATTTCGTTGAGAGATCTTATTGCTCTTCATCCTTCGTCTAGTGCAATCGTACTTCCTTTTCATGTCTTGCCGGCTATGGAGCATGAGAATTCGCCCATTCTTGATGATGAGGATATCTATGATCTCACTCCATCTCATGACATCGCCACTCCTATTCATGATTCATCCACCGTGGAACCCGAAAATTCTCTAAGCAAAGGGGACGAGCTTATTAGCACTATTCTTGACACGGAATCGGACGAAGTAATAAAGTCTAGTGTTGAGATTCTTGTCCAAAACCCAAGAGAGTCCGATGGGATTTCCAATGAAACGTGTGATTTGCCACAATATGATGACTCTACTTCTTCCATTCACTTTGATATTTTCTCTAATTCTAATGATGAAAATTGTGATGGAAATGAAGATTTTGAGAATGATTCGACTTCTAGTGAATTTTCTAATGAGGAGTTTTCCGATGAACTTTCTTATAAAGATGACATTCACGACTCGGATTTTGAGGGGTTTCCCGATGAACCCACTCTTCTTCACCCATTTCCATCGGGAAATGAGGATGATAGTGATCCAGTATTTGAGAGGTTCACCTTTGAACTTGCTCCTTTAGACCCATTTCTACCGGGAAATGTGGTTGATTTGACTATTCCGATCCTTGAGAAGTTCACCGACGAACTTACTCATTTAGATGTTGAAGATGTGGTTCTTCGTGAAAATTATCCAACGTCTATCTTCTCATTTCTAAGATCGAGACTTTGAATTCTAAGCCTAATGCCAAGTATTTCTCTCCATATTCCCGTTGAGGATAGTAATCCGCTTATGGAGGAGATTGACATGTTTCTTGCTTCTAATGATTCGATACCACCGGGTGTTGATGATATTGACCCGGAGGGGGACGATCTCTTTTTAGAGAATTTACTTGATGATGATTTCGTCCCAAGTCCTCCTCCCACCCACTTTGACCTTAATGTGAGGGTTTTTCATGTGTCTCATATTGAGTACCATGACCCAATTCCTAAGGGTGAAATGGTCGTTAAAGCTAAGAATGTTGATTCCACTATGGATGAAACTTTTACCACACCATTACCATGTGCTTTATATAATCTTGGATTAGCATGGGGGGACGACACCGTATTGTCTATTCCTTTCTCTCCCGAGGACGAGGTATTCGACCCCGGAATCATTGATTTATGGAAATCTCGGCCTTTCACCGATGTAATAATTGAAAGATTTTTCAATCATCTTGGTGCGAGTTTATCTCGGGGAGCATGCTATATTCATTCCATAATTTACCATCTCTTTTTGGAGATTTGTGTTGGAGTTTTATCCTTTCGTTTGTCATCCGACAACGAGGATGAAATCTTTGACCCCAACATCGTGCTTTATTAAGGATTTTATTCCATTATGCCAGTTTTCACCATTTTCCCTAAGGACCAATGAATGCGGGGATCGAGTCGAGCTCATGACTCGGTTAACAAAAATGAGGTGCTTTGTGGGGGAGTCCCATACATTCTATCTTCTTTCTATTTTCTAACATTAATAAGGCTTGATCTTTCAAGCTCGTGCTCGTGTTTTGTTGTGTTGTGAATCTTAGGTATGACCCTAATCATTGAAGACTCTCTTGTTCGGTTTTTGCCGGTCCACTTGATCTTCCAATCTTTGATTGCCAAAAGGGGCACACACTTTATCCTTTGATTTTTATCGACTAACGTTTTATCTTGTAGCATAATTAATAAACGGCTTATAGATTTACGTGGTCTTTCCATGTTAGGATTTTGCATTAGACTCTTCATGTTTTAGCAAGGGGGTGTTACTCTTGAGCTAAGAAACGTTGAGGACAATGTCTGGTTTTAGCATGGGGGAGTCAATCGATATAATCGCTTGCAATTGCTTTTGTCGTGTCTAAACGTAATAATTTTTCTCGTTTTTCATAAAAAATTTAAATTATTAGTGTTATTTTTAAGTTTTAATAAAGAAAATAAGTGCTTTTGACACAAATGTAGGCTTTCCGTTGGTGAAAATAAAAATATTTTTTCACTCGACTCGGTTTTTACCTTAGCTTTTCCTTAACGTGTTTGAATTAAGTTTTGCTAGGCTTTTATATAGGGAACTTTAAAACGCGAAAGTCTTAACTCATACGGGTTTAAGAACAAGAACTTTTCGCAAGTTCCTATAATTGATCCTAGAAAGTCGTTTATCAAGGGAACTTTAAAACGCAAATTCTAAAACTTGAAAAAGTATAAGAAGATGCAAGATCCTATAGATGACTTGAAAACCCAAAACTTTGATCTAATGGGCTAAGTATCCATTGATTTTACATTTTTGGAATTTTACAATATGGAGAACAAGAGATGATAGAGTTTAATCATAAGTTTCTAAGGTGAATTCTTCTTTGTGTAAGTATTTTTGTGTTTGATTTAATCTCCTCGTATTTATTTTTCACGCTTGAATAATAATTGCTTAATAAATGAAGTTTTTAGCGGTTTAGGCTTGATATCTTAACTTGTAACTCCTTCTTTTTCTTCCCTTGTAATTAAAGTGAGAACACATTAAGGGTGTCAGCGTCATGGACTTTTGATCATGGGATTGCGGAATTTTGGCTTACTATAAATATCATAATAATAAGAAGAATAAATAAAAACATGTTCTCTATGAGCCTTCAGGTGGGAGTCATGTAGCACTAAACTTGTTATTTGAGCCTTAGGATGTATGGTTGTGAGGGCTATCTTGCTATTGTTCAGGATTTGGAGGCTGAATCTCCATCTATCCAGAATCAGCCGATCGTGTCAGAATTCCTAGACGTGTTTCCAAAAGAACTCCCGGGCATACTACCTGCTCGTGAAGTGAAGTTTAATATTGAGCTCATCTTAGGATCTGAGCTAATTTCTAAGGCTCCTTATCGCATGGCTCCCATAGAGCTGAAGGAGTTAAAGGAACAACTGCAGGAATTGTTGGAACGCGGTTTCATTCGACCTAGTGCTTCTCCATTGGGTGCACCTGTTATGTTCGTAAAGAAGAAGGATGGCAGCATGCGTTTGTGCATAGATTATCGCGAGCTTAACTAGATCGCCATCAGGAATAGATATCCGTTGCCACGCATTGATGACTTGTTTGACCAACTTCAAGGGGCTAAACATTTCTCCAAGATTGATCTAAGGTCGGGCTATCATCAGTTACAGGTTAAAGAGCAGGACATCACCAAGACTGCTTTCCGTACACGCTATGGGCACTACGAATTCGTAGTCATGCCATTTGGCCTTACTAATGATCCAACTGTTTTCATGGATCTGATGAACCGTATCTTCCATGAGTTCCTGGACAAGTTCGTCATTGTCTTCATTCACGACATTCTGATTTTCTCTAAGTCAAAGGAGGAACACGAAGACCATCTTCGTACTGTACTACAGATACTTCACCAAAAGCAGCTGTATGCTAAATTCTCCAAGTGTGAGTTCTGGTTAGACAAAGTGGCGTTCCTAGGCCACATTGTATCAGCGGAAGGAATAACCATGGACCCAGCAAGGGTTGAGGCTATTACTAAGTAGCCAGGACCGACATCAACACGGAAGTTCACAGTTTCCTAGGCTTAGCTGGTTACTACCGTAGGTTCGTAGAGAACTTTTCCCGTTTAGCACTGCCGTTGACCAAACTGATGCGGAAAGGGGAGAAATTCGTCTGGACTGAAGAAAGAGAGAAGAGCTTTGAAGAACTAAAGTAGAAGCTAGTATCTGCACCGATTCTTACTCTCCCATCTGGTACAGGTGGATTTCAAATCTACAGTAATGCTTCAGGGAAGGGACTTGGCTGTGTTCTCATGCAACATGGGAAAGTGATTGTGTACGCTTCACGACATCTTAAGCCTTATGAGGAGAACTACCATACACATGACTTGGAACTTGCATCAGTCGTGTTTGCATTGAAGATATGGAGGCACTACTTGTATGGAGAATCATGTGATATCTTCACAGATCACAAGAGCCTGAAATACATCTTCACTCAACGTGAACTGAACATGAGACAGAGAAGATGGTTAGAACTGTTGAAGGATTATGACATTAATCTGCAGTATTATCCCGGCAAGGCGAATGTAGTGGCAGATGCACTTAGTAGGAAGTCTGGTATGATCAACGGCATTAAGATTGCGGAAGAGATTATAAGAGACTTAGAGCGACTAGACATTGAGATCATGGTACGTGGACAACACGGTTACTTGGCTAATCTTAGAGTAGAACCTGAATTACTCTCTAGGATCAAGGAAGCTCAGAAGGATGATGGTGAAATTTGGGCGATCATTCAGAACTTAGAGCAGTTTACGGAGTTTCGGTTGGATGACGATGGTATCTTATGGCAGGGCACCATACTTTATGTTCCTGATGATCTTACACTCAGGGAGGCGTTATTAGCTGAAGCTCATAGCTCCCCATTATCCATTCATCCTGGTTCGACCAAGATGTACCACAACATCAAACAGTACTTTTGGTGGAGTGGTATGAAACAGGATGTTGCTACTTATGTCTCCAAATGTCTTACCTTCCAGCAGGTTAAGATCGAGCATCAGCGGTCTAGTGGTCTACTACAACCGTTAGACATTCCAGAGTGGAAGTCGGACAAGATCACCATGGATTTTGTTACCAGTCTTCCGCAGACAAAGATGAGGCATGATGCGATTTGGATTATCGTTGATCGACTTACTAAGTCAGCTCATTTCTTACCGATTCACAAGGATGATCGGGTCAGCAAACTCGCCGATACTTACAAGAAGGAGATCATGCGACTTCATGCGCTCCGTACAGTATCGTATTGTACAAAGATCCTCGGTTCACTTCGCGATTTTGGAAGAGTCTGCAGAAAGCTTGGGGTACAAAATTTAAGCATAGCACGGATTTTCATCCTCAAACAGACGGACAATTGGAGCGGACTATTCAGACGTTAGAAGACATGCTTCGATCATGTGCATTGGAGTGGACAGGAGATTGGGACGATTATATCCGTTTAGTAGAGTTTGCATACAACAACAGTTGGCAAGCCAACATTAAGTGTGCACCATTCGAGATGTTGTATGGTAGGAAGTGTTTCGCCCCAATCTGCTGGGATCAGGTTGGTGAGCGAACACTTGAAGGACCGGAGATGATAGAGTTTACCAACGAGAAGGTCGCTGTAGCTAAGCAAAAATTGCAAGAAGCTCGTACACATCAGAAGAGTTATGCCGACAAGCATCGTAGGGACATACATTTCAACGTAGGAGATCATGTCTTTCTTAAGGTATCACCGACACGTGGTGTTAGACGTTTTGGAATCAAAGGGAAACTCAGTCCTTGATTCATCGGACCGTTTGATATCATCAATCGAGTTGGTGAAGTATCTTATCGCTTAGCGTTACCTCCACAGCTTTCTCACGTTCATGACATTTTCCATGTGTCCTTACTTAGAGGGTACAATTATCATCCCATTCACATGGTTCAGTATCCACTGGAACAGATTCGTGAAGATCTTACCTTCATAGAGGAACCCGAACGAGTTCTTGACAGGCAAGAATGAGTCATGAGGAAGAAGACGATTCCATTAGTCAAAATCCTTTGGAGCGATCATACCGAGCGAGAAGCCACTTGGGAAACAGAGGATTCTATCCGGGCTTCTTACCCTCATTTTATGTTTTGAATTCGGGTATTTTCCTCTTTCAGTTTACTTTGACTATAATGCGGGGACGAATTATTCTTTTTAGGGGGGAAGAGTTGTAAAACCCGCATGCTTTTACCATGAACAGTACACTTAGTAAACGTACGTACATATTAAAACTTTCCTTTTATAGCACGGACACGTGTCACGATTATTAATTACAGAAGTTATGTACGTATTATTACACGATAAGTATTAAGTACGTGATAGTACACGATAATTGTTAACAGTAATAATTATAATCACGAACATGAAATCATGAACGTAAATATCACGAACATGTAATTACGTACTTATTTATGATAATACGATAAATATCGTTACGTACAAGTATTTATATATAACACGAACATTTAATTATATTATAACATGAAAACACGAACATACGAACACGTAAAATATTAGACACGGGAAAACTTCGGGCTTTCCCTTGTGGGCCCCATATGTCGCGGACACCAAGAGGGAAAAGGGCCAAGCCCATGTTTGGTTTTATTAAAATAACAAAAGGGGAAACACATTTTTCAGTTTACAGAGTTTATATAAAAAAAACAAAAACCCTAGCCTCCTTTTTCCTTTTCTTTGGCCGCCGGCAACAACAACACCACAAGGGTGTTTGATTTGAATTTTGTGTGATTAATCCAAGTATAGTGTTCGTGTTATTAACCTTCATTCGTTACACGCATTGGTAATCCGTTATCCCTTTTGTTTTTTATTCTTTTTAATTAATTAAGAACATGAAATCATGGGGTTTATTAAATAGGTAATTAAAACATGTCATGTAATCATGGGGGGAAAATTAAGAGATGTTTCAGGTTGGTTTTGCTCGGCCGACACCCAACCGAGAGCCCCATTACTCTCGGCTTGCCTTGGTTCGCACCACTAACCGAGACCTCGTGTCTCGGTTTGGTTGGTCTCGGTCGGCAACAGGAACAAGGGACCCTGACGTGAGTCGGGGTGGCCTTGTGGTTTGATTGGGGGTCTCGGCAGTAGCAGCCACCACCACCGGCACACAACCGGTGGTGGTTTTGGGTCAAGCAGGGGGAAACCGCGGTGGCAGCAGGGGTAACCACCAGCACACAGCCGGTGGGAACTTCCCTGTGGGCATCGGATAGCCGAGAGGGAACCACCAGATGCAGCCGGTGGTGTGGTTACACAGGCAGTGGCAACCGGCCGAGCCGGTTTGCCATTGTTAAGGGTGTGTTTGGTCGGTCCGGTTCATGGGGTTTTTGGTCCGATTCACATGTGTCTAAATACACGGGTCTGGTTTATGACTAATTTTACAAGTATAGTATTTAACAAGGAATTAAATTAATTAAGCATGACTAATAATTAATTTAATTAATAATGTACTTAGGTTAATTATTATTTATAAAATAATCTATATTTTAACCTAAGTATTTATTTATTTAATTTAGACTATAGTATTAATTAATTATTAAGTCACAGAATATAATTATATAATAAACATGACTTAGGTAATAATTAATATAACATTAATACATGTTTAACCTAAGTATTTTTACACCTTAATTTAATTAAATCATGCTTTTTTTTAATTAAATCATTTAACATATAGTTTATTTAATTAACATGATATTATTAATAAACTATATTATAATCACATGACTTATGTTATTTAACCAGTAAACTTAAGCTTATATTATTAGCTTATTAATTCAGCTTATTTCTAAATACAAAAACTTTCTATTTCAGGAAACTTACTATTTTTGGAAACTTACTATTTTTGGAAACTTTCTATTTTTAGAAACTGATATGTTTTAAGAAGTTAATCTACTTTTGGAAACTTTCTATTTTTGAAAACTTTCTATTTTCGGAAACTTTCTATTTTAGGAAACCTGCTATTTTTAGAAAGTTACTTATTATTACACCACAAGTATAATAATACAAGAAATACAAGTAATACTTAACCAGAATACATAGAATACACGATAAACACAACATAACCTTAAAATCAGTAAAAACAAGACAAGAACATGTAAAACAAGCTGAGACATGATATAATCAATTACATACCCAGTAAGCAGAATACTTATACATGTACCCTATTTATGTAGAATTAGTGAGATCGAAGTAGGATTTCCATTCTTTTGTCTTCTTCGTTCACTGGACATAAGGTACGGATTTCCCGTCCTTTCAGTATGGACATTCTTTCCTTATTAGGATTCCCCGTTTGCAGCCAACTATTTTCCCAGTATTGTTTTATATGTTTGATTACTTATGTTAGTTTAAGAGCTTAAGCCATATACATGCATGACCAACGTCACCTTGTTATGGAGGTACCATAACCATAACACTGGAGGCACCAGTGTTATGACTTCCCCACGGCAAAGTAATTGCTCGTGGAGTCCTTTTTCAGTTTTGACTATTATATTATATTATCATGTGGGGCGTATGGGTGCATCCTAGTTACATGTTTTACCAGTATTATCAGAGTGAATGCGATGTGTGGCTTGCATCCTTCACTAGGAGTTGATCCCTCCTACCCAGACTATTTAATTAGAGGTAACCCCTCTAATTGCATGACGAGGTCTCCCCTCCGAGTATTCTTGCACTGTGGAACCTCATGACTTATATGGGCTATTGGCTAATTAATACAGATTTTTCATAGAGACATAAGTCTTTTCAAACTATAAAACCAGCTTTATGAACACGATACCAGGTTACTTAGGACTTATACTTTTCTACTACTTTTAGTCTTTTATGCTTATGCTATTCCATGCTATGCTTGTATATCTGTGCACTGAGCGTTATGCTCAGTCGTTTTCCTTTCATGTTCCCAAACGGAAGGTACTCAAGAGCGCTCATAGACTTTAAGCGTACGTGCATATGGATTGGAAGCTATCTAGCTTTCTCTACCTTTATGCATTTCATCATACATTTTGCTACTTATTTCCTTGGACATTGTTTAGTCCTTTTCCTTTACAATACTTATGTTTGTGTGTGATGAGCTTATACTTGGGGTACTGATGTTTGTTTCCGGTATTTCCTTTCATGGTCATTTAATGTTTTTAAGACATTTACCTTGTATGCTTTGATGACACATCATAATCACGCGTGACATTCCATTTACCAAAATGGGGTGTTACATAATCAATAAGGATAAACGAGCAAAAATTCCTAATAGCAGCCTAAGATAATGATGCAATTCAGATGCATGCAAAGTAATGAAATGAAATGATGCATATGCGTTTTGTATATAATGCCCGAGCTTATTGTGTTTAGGTTTAATCATTTAATACATGTCTCAAACAAAAGTCATATGATTTTTATTAAGTCTCGACTTTTAAAGTATGATTCCTGCTTTAGATGGAATCCCGACGAATTTCGTAAGTTATTCGTCCTTATTTTATTTCGTCTTATTACAACCCATTCACTAAAAGAAGACAATAATTATATTTTTAATTAATGGTTGATTTTTTAAAGCTTTGAATTTGACTTATTGACTTTTAAATGTTTGACCTTTAAATGTCTGTCTTTGACTAATTCTAATTTTAATTGTTTGACCTTGAGCTAACTTAGTCAAACTACGAAATTATTATTTATTCTTTTTACCGTGAAATATATCTATCGACATACTTTATACTTATAATTACCGTCTAACAACACTCGAAAAATAATAGTTAATCTTAAAAGTGGTATTAATAACTGAGATTTTGTATGTAAAAATTATCGTCCGATCTCTTCGAATTGAAAAAGGGTAAATGTGCGACTCAGTCGTCTTTTGGTGGGAAACAAATATATTGGTCGTTGTAGTAAAATTAAATTGCAAAACTTAAAGTAAATGACAAGTAATTAAAACTAAAACTGATTAAAAAGTAAACGGTGCAAGAAATCAAAACAAAGAACTAATAATAAAGGAGCGAAACAAATAATAAAACGTAAATTAAAGCAAAACAATTAATAAAAATAAAACTAAAAGACGAAATTAACTATCGACTCGAAAATAAAGTTTACTTAATGAAAAAGGAGAGAATAAAACTAAAATGGTACTTTAAAGTTAAAAGAGGTAAAACCTAAAGCGGGTAATAAATAAAAGATAAAACTTGAACTTTACGAAAAATATTGATTTTAAAAATCGACGAAAAATTCAACTAAAAATACGTAACTTTCAAAATTAAAATCGGAACAACTTTCAGATTAAACTAAACAATTACGGAACAATGCTAAAAACTAAACAAGCTAGCAGGCTAGCTGCTGGAAGCTAGCAACCACACAGGTCATTTGGCGGGAAAAGAGTGGAACCAAGCAGGCAAGGTGCTCAATTTTTTTGCAATTGATACAGTGTATTTCGGAATAGCTACAGTGGAATTCATAATTCCTTTTCTTCGGAATAATCATTTGCTACAGTGCTTTTCAGAGATTCTATTTTTTCGGAATAATCATTTTTTCGGAAAAACAAGTTTTTTGAAATAATCACTTTTCAGAACTTTTAACTTTTTCGGAATAATCGTTTTTTTGGAATATTGATTTCTTCGGAAAAATAGTTTTTTCAGAAAAAAACACTCTTCGGAATAACAATAAATTCAGAGAAAAGACAAATTTCGGAATAATAACTTTTTCGAAATAATTGGTTTTCAGAGAAATGACGAATTCATAGAAATAACAAATTCAGAGAAAAGACATATTTCGGAATAATTAACCTAATCCGAAAACATAAAAAATAAAGATACAGTAATCTAAAAAGCGGAAAATAAGCTACGAATAAGCTAAAATCAAATAAGCAAATAAGCAAAACTTAATCTAAACCACTTTTAAGAAAAACTAATTCAACCACAAATAAAAAACTTGAAAAACACTAATAAAACTAAAAATTAAAATCAACTTTTAATAAAATAAACTAATAAGAACACTTAACTAAAACCAAATCAAACTCACAATAAGCTATAAAATCAATAAGCTAACACAATCAAACACATAAAAACATAACAATTAATCAAATAAGCATAACAATAAGCACATAAAAATAAAGATTAACAAAAATAAGAAAGGTAGAAGGAGAGATTAATATAAAAGTTGATTAAAATTAAAGATTCAACAATAAAAGTAAAAGCAAGAATTAAAGAAACTTACAAATTTAAGGTGCAAGACAAGGAATTAAAGGTGCAATTAAGTAAATGACAATATGAAAGTGTTTGGAAAATAAATTGGAAAGACTAATGTGTCAAATTAACTAACACCTCCTAATGGTGGCATTAGGAGGGTATTTATAGTGGTTATGGATATAAGCATGTGTTGGAAGCTTCCTTCTTTCTCTCTTTCTCGTCTTTTCGTCTTCTAAATTCTTCGACTTTTTCGACTTTGTCTCGGGATTATTTGAACTCGTCTTATAATTTCTTCATTAATTAGACTTGAGTTCTTCGACTTCATTAAACTTCCGTCTTTAGACTTTTTCTTCGATAAATTTTCAGAATAGGCCTTGGACTTCCGTTCTTTTTGCACTCTTGATCTTTTGACTTCGTCTTTTGTCATTTTCTTCGATAAAAGCCCGTGAAAGCCCGTGTTTTCTTCCATTTTCAGATTTTGATCCTAAATTACAACAAAAACACAAACCACGCATAATTCCGACATTTACGACATAAAATACACGTTTTGGCTTGGTTATTATTATAATTAAGTGGTAAAAGGATGGGTGTTTTC
Organism: Glebionis coronaria; assembly: GCA_025667525.1. Classification (NCBI taxonomy): domain Eukaryota; kingdom Viridiplantae; phylum Streptophyta; class Magnoliopsida; order Asterales; family Asteraceae; genus Glebionis; species Glebionis coronaria. Next base: position 219,594 of record JANFOE010000516.1, on the reverse strand, counting down.
ACACCTATTAAATCCCCTACACTTGACCATTGCAATGTCCTCATGCAATGCATTAATTACAAAGCAAGTTTTACATTTTCCATCACAATCAATCCACATTGGCGTTTATTAAAGAGACAAAATATTTAAAGGAAGAAAACAAGTAAAGAGATCAAAAACTTACCTTAGGGTTATGCAATGTCATGAATGATTATCACCCTCAAGTTTCACGTTCCCCATACCAAGCTTAAAAACGAGATCATTGTTATTATAAGTTAGCAAACTAACACAAGTTCATGTGGGCCAATTATTCACTTAGACTCCCTTATTCCTAGGTGTATCTCTTATATTTTATTGTTGTCTTGAATGATCACTAGGATGCATTGTTGACTTATTTCGATAGTTATTTAGGCTGAGAATAAAGTGGGACGATTTAATCAATAGTTAGCTAAAGGATAAAATCTTTTAAAACTGCTTCTCGGGACCTCATAAAGTTCATATCTTGGCATAACTCGCTTCACGATTTGAGACCTTTCTCGGACCGATATTTGGCATTGACTTCATACTTTAAATCTTGAGAGACGTTCATGAAATAATGGTCTTCTCTTCATAATAGGAATTTCTTCACTTGAAGTTTTTGAGAGATTCATCATACTTGGACCACGACTTATTCATTTTTCTCCAATCTTTATTTGGGATTTCGATATACAACGATCCGCCTCCTTTTAGGAGTTGGATCTATTTATCCTCATACCTTGTTAGGGCCTTTTTGGATAGACTTCTCCATGATCTTTACGGGAGTATTTGATTTTCGTCGTGTGTCTCAATCCTTCATATTGATTTTTGATAAATGATTCTTCACATCACTTGGGATCTTTAGCAACAAAATGTAGCCCTCATGTCTTGTTAGGACCTTTTCCGACTCGCCAATCTTCGCATCCCGCTTCAATAAGTTATGCCTTGGCTATGAACTCTAATTAATACCGAGCAACTTGTAAACGATCTTGGGCTAGAAGCTAAGTAACTTTTCAAATCGTACAACCTTATTTATTGCAATTAAATTTAATAGCAAGCGATAGGAGAAAAAACTCATAATCAACTCACATAAATTCATGAAAGAATACCAAACTTATAATTGACTCTATCATCTCTCGTTCTCCACAATTTAGAATCTCAAGGAATGAGACTCGTGGATGCTTAGCCTATTAAATCAAAGTTTTGGGTTTTCAAGTCATCTATAGGATCTTGCAAATTCTTAGACTTTTTCAAGTTTAGAATTATCATTTTAAAGTTCCCTTGATAAACGACTTTCTAGGATCAATTATAGGAACTTGTGAAAAGTTCTTGTTCTTAACCCGTAAAAGTTAAGACTTTCGCGTTTTAAAGTTCCCTATATAAAAGCCTAGCAAAACTTGACTTAAACACGTTAAGGATACTAGCTAGAGTAAACTTGGATAAGTAAACTCGGGTTGAGTCAAAAGATTCACAACGTTTGAAAATTAAAACCACTTTATTAAAATTTATTCTAGAAAAGAAAGTAAATAACTATACAAAAATAAATACAAACAGGCCAAAATAGATCAAAATTTTTGAAAAATGTCGAAAAATCAATTTTCCGGTTAAAATGAGGACAATACAAGGAAAAGCCCACTTAACTTCGATAGAATTCCCCCCCTACACTTAATATAAACATTGTCCTCAATGTTTAAGCATGTGGAAGTAAACTCCCCTACACTTAGGACATTGTGCACGTTGTTTAAATCTTGCTAAGGAAAGGACAACTAAAGTGATTCCTATTTCAATCATAATTGATAAAATAATGAATCAACAGAGTTTAGGATAGAACCGGGAAGACGGGAACACGGAATCACGGGTCGTCAAAAGTCATCAAGAATGGACCTTTGAAAGCGCGAATCCCTGCACATGATTAGAAAGAAAACAACAAACACATACTAGGGTCTCCCCCTACACTTATTATAAAAACAAGGAAAAGGGATAGATACTACGGGTTGCCTCCCGAGAAGCGCTTGTTTTTGTTAACCGAGTCGTGAGCCTGACTCGACCTTGATTAGCATAGGAAGAAGCTTGAAACACATCCACCGGGGTCAAATACATGGTTTTCGTCCATCAAGTTGCACAAGCTTAAGGCGAACAAGGCAAGCCAAAGAAGAGTAGGCAAGGTTCCCTTAAGTAGAGATGGAGTACGGTGGTAGCAAGTGTGCTGATGTGCAAGCATATCTCCATGGTTTCCAAAAATCTTTCCTTTTATTTCATCAGATGGATACTGAGATGGCTTGAAAATTCCAATATCGGGATCGAACACTTTTTCCTTTAGGGGAAAATAGCACTCAGGCTCAGTAGAATTTGAAGATGATCCGCTCATAAATCGCACAATCTCATCCTCAGAAGTGGGATAGAGAGGTGTTAAGACATAAGTACTGCGTATATCTATGTCGGCCGGCTTCTTCTCCTTTGAAAGAGGTTTCTTCATATCCAAAGGAGGATAAAGACCATAATCATCAAAGTCCAAAGGAGGAGCATCAATCTCATTTGGGAAGTAAGTGTTGAGAAAAGTAGCAAAGTCTTCCTCAAATGAGTAGTCATCCAAAGTAGGATTAAGCATTGTTGGTGGAGGATCTTCATTAAAAGTAGGAGTAAGGTCATCATGAGAAGAATCACTCGAGAGAGTATCGGCCTCATCAAAATCATCATAAGTGGGCATGTCTGGATACTCAGAAGTAAAATCATCATAATCATCTCCATTGGAACTAGAATCGTCATCATAAGCATCAAAGATCGGTGGAGAATCATAAATTGGTGGAGGATCAGAATTGTATCGAGAATCATCCACATCATCTTGGAACAGTAGATTATCATAGCAAGAATCGAATAGAGGATTGTTGTAGACGACAAAATCATCAAGCACATTAATCATATTCGCTGATTCTCTTCCATTTGATTTGGTTGTGATCTTCCCCATTTTAAAAACTTGTGCTTCATTCCTGACTCTTAAAATGAGCTCACCTTCAGCAAAATCGACTAATGCTTTTCCGGTTCTCAAGAATGGCCGACCAAGTATTAAAGGAATACGAGGGTCCATTTCATAATCAACAACAACAAAGTCGACCGGAAAAGTGAAGGTGCCAACTTTAATGAACACATCTTCGGCAATACCAAAAGGGTAAGCGAGAGTGCGATTTGCAAGCTCAAGAGTCATCTTCGTTGGTGTAAGATCGGGTAGTGATAAAATTTTCCAAACACTTAAAGGCATTAGATTTATACTTGCCCCGAGATCGGCTAAGATAGCAAATTCTTCGGTTTGGTTAAAAGTACATGGTAGCACAAAACGACCGGGATCTCCAAGTTTTTCCGGAAGTTCTTTAAGAAGGACGGCATAACAATTTTCATTCAATTGAGTATTAACAAACTCGGCCATCAGCTCCTTCTTATTTAGCAATTCCTTAAACATCTTAACAAATTTAGGCATTTGGGCTAGAGCTTCAACAAGGCTAAAGGTGATGGTCAGTCCTCAAATCTTCTTCAAATAATTCGACACTTGAATGTCATCTTTGGTTTGCAGTTTGGCTTTGTCTAAGCGAGAAGGATAAGGGATATTGGGTTTATAGGTGGAAGGTGGGGTTGGTGAAGGTTGAGATGTTGAAGGTTTAAAGGTGGAAGGTGGGGTTGGTGAAGGGTTTTGCTTGGGCACTTCGTCAGTAAGGGGTGGAGACGGTAATGGAGAACTAATACTAGGCGTGGGAGTAGGAGAGATAAATGGTGGTGGAGGAGGTGTAGATGGGGTAACTGGGGGAGGGGTAGATGGTCCTACAAGAGTTGCTCCACTGCGTGTAGTAATAGCACTCACATTCTCTCTCGGGTTGGTGACGGTATTTGAAGGAAGAGAGCCCGAAGTAGAGGGTTGAGTAGTTGGTAAGAAACTAGCCAGCATATTCTTCATATCATTTGTTTGAGTGCTAAAAGAGGTTTGTATATCATGTTGAAGCTCAGATCTAATATCATTCCCTTGCTTAGTGATATCTCCTTTCAAGTTGATAATTTGGCTTTGCAGATTCTTGACTTGCTCTCCTTGGGTCCTCATGAAAGCTTCAACATCTTGATTCATGGGTGGGGCTTGTTGAGCGGGTGGGTGATAAGGATTAGAAGATCGAGGTGGGTTTGGGTTGCTTCTATTGTAGTTGTTGGGGTTGTGGTTTTGAGGAGAAAAACCGGGTGAAAGAAAGTTGTTAAAACGGTAACTTAGCAAGTTATGATCACCTTGAGGTCGGGCTTGGTAGTTTTCCGTTGAATAGTTACCATAAGCCGCATACACGTTTTCCAGATTGTCATGAGTAGAAGGACAATCAGTGTATGAATGAGAACCCCCACAAATCTCACAAGAAGTTGCAACAGCTTTAACTTGTTGTTGTTGATTTGTAGCCAAAAGTTGCATATTCTTGCTTATTTCGACCATTGCGCGGGTCAATTCGATGATATCAGGGTTTGAAGAAGTGGAAGAAACATTGACTCTCGGGTTTAATCTTGAGGATGCGGATGAATCCCAATTTTTGTGATGAGTCGTCATGTTCTCTATAAGCTTTCTACACTCCTCAGGTCTTCTTTTAAGAAATGTGCCACCGGCGGCTGCATTAATCGTATCCCGATCACGAAAAGTTAAACCGTTGTAGAAAGTATCAATTAAGGTAACGGGGAGCATGTTGTGGTTTGGACGTCGATCGATCAAAACATTATATCGTTCCCAAGCATCAAAAAGTGATTCATCAGGTTCTTGTGTAAATCCACTAATTTGATTTCGAAGGCTCGTGACCATGGATGGTGGAAAGTAGCGCGACAAAAAGCGTTGACTCTTCTCATCCCAAGTATGAATTGAATTCTTCGGAAGACGATCAAACCATTTTTCGGCATGGTGGGATAAGGTGTGTGGAAATAGGTGAAGGCGAAGAAAATCCATAGTAAAACCGGGCAACTTCATGCTTTGAGTAACGGTAATGAACTTGTCGAGGTGTTTGTTGGCATCATCATCCGGCAATCCGCGAAATGGACAAGTGTTCTGCACTTGTTGGATCATGTGATGCTTCAACGAAAACTCTGGAGCCGTGATTTGCATCGGCGCAATCGGTCCTCCTCGTCCATTCATTGTTGGTTGACAAAGCTCCTCCATCGTTCTAAGATCGGGTGGTGGAACATTGTTGTTATTATTATTGTTGAGGTGCGGCGGGTTATTGTTGTTGTTCACACCTGCCATATCTAAATCTTCACGAGTCTCGGGCTCTGAATAAGTTGAAGATCTAGTACGCATACACCTGCAAAAGCAAAAGAAAAAGATACCAAAGAAATAGACAATACATATACACTATAAAACTAAAAAAATAAAAATCTTTTTGGATTTTTGAAATTTTTTAATTTTTATGGATTTTTAACAATTTTTAATTTATATGGGTTTTTTTGAAATTTTTTAAGCAAGAAAACAACGTTCACGAGTGAACGGATCCCAAAATTCAACGCGTCTCTCACAGAAAACCGTTAATCTTTACGAAAAGAGCCGGCAGCGGCGCCATTTAATAACTGAGATTTTGTATCTAAAATTTATCGTCCGATCTATTCGAATTGAAAAAGGGTAAATGTGCGAATCAGTCGTCTTTTGGTGGGAAACAAATATATTGGTCGTTGTAGTAAAATTAAATTGCAAAACTTAAAGTAAATGACAGGTAATTAAAACTAAAACTGATTAAAAAGTAAACGGTGCGAGAAATTAAAACAAATAACTAATAATAAAGGAGCGAAACAAATAATAAAACGTAAATTAAAGCAAAACAATTAATAAAAATAAAAAAGAAGACGAAATTAACTATCGACTCGGAAATAAAGTTTACTTAATGAAAAAAGAGAGAATAAAACTAAAATGGTACTTTAAAGTTAAACGAGGCAAAACCTAAAGCGGGTAATAAATAAAAGATAAAACTTGAACTTTACGAAAAAATATTAATTTTAAAAATCGACGAAAAATTCAACTAAAAATATGTAACTTTCAAAATTAAAATCGGAACAACTTTCAGATTAAACTAAACAATTACGGAACAATGCTAAAAACTAAACAAGCTAGCAGGCTAGCTGCTGGAAGCTAGCAACCACACAAGTCATTTGGCGGGAAAAGAGTGGAACCAAGCAGGCAAGGTGCTCAATTTTTTCGCAATTAATACAGTGTATTTCGGAATAGCTACAGTGGAATTCAGAATTCCTTTTCTTCGGAATAATCATTTGCTACAGTGCTTTTCAGAGATTCTGTTTTTTTGGAATAATCATTTTTTCGGAAAAACAAGTTTTTCGGAATAATCACTTTTCAGAACTTTTAACTTTTTCGGAATAATCGTTTTTCCGGAATATTGATTTCTTCGGAAAAATAGTTTTTTTCAGAAAAAAACACTCTTCGGAGTAACAATAAATTCAGAGAAAAGACAAATTTCGGAATAATAACTTTTTCAGAATAATTGGTTTTCAGAGAAATGACGAATTCATAGAAATAACAAATTCAGAGAAAAGACATATTTCGGAATAATTAACCCTAATCCGAAAACATGAAAAATAAAGATACAGTAATCTAAAAAGCGGAAAATAAGCTACGAATAAGCTAAAATCAAATAAGCAAATAACCAAAACTTAATCTAAAACACTTTTAAGAAAAACTAATTCAACCACAAATAAAAAACTTGAAAAACACTAATAAAACTAAAAATTAAAATCAACTTTTAATAAAATAAACTAATAAGAACACTTAACTAAAATCAAATCAAACTCACAATAAGATATAAAATCAATAAGCTAGCACAATCAAACACATAAAAACATAACAATTAATCAAATAAGCATAACAATAAGCACATAAAAATAAAGATTAACAAAAATAAGAAAGGTAGAAGGAGAGATCAATATAAAACTTGATTAAAATTAAAGATTCAACAATAAAAGTAAAAGCAAGAATTAAAGAAACTTACAAATTTAAGGTGCAAGACAAGGAATTAAAGGTGCAATTAAGTAAATGACAATACGAAGGTGCTTGGAAAATAAATTGGAAAGACTAATGTGTCAAGTTAGCTAACACCTCCTAATGGTGGCATTAGGAGGGTATTTATAGTGATTAGGGAGATAAGCGTGTGTTGGAAGCTTCCTTCTTTCTTTCTTTCTTGTCTTTTCGTCTTCTAAATTTTTCGACTTTTTCGACTTTATCTCGAGATTATTGGAACTCGTCTTATAATTTCTTCATTAATTAGACTTGAGTTCTTCGACTTCATTAAACTTCCGTCTTTAGACTTTTTCTTCGATAAATCTTCAGAATAGGCCTTGGACTTCCGTTCTTTTTGCACTCTTGATCTTTTGACTTCGTCTTTTGTCATTTTCTTCGATAAAAGCCCGTGAAAGCCCGTGTTTTCTTCCATTTTCAGATTTTGATCCTAAATTACAACAAAAACACAAACCACCCATAATTCCGACATTTATGACATAAAATACACGTTTTGGCTTGGTTATTATTATAATTAAGTGGTAAAAGGATAGGTGTTTTCACACCTATCAAGTTTAACACGATTTTTTTAAATCTTTTTATTGCGTATAATATGTAGCTAGAAAATTTAGTCATTAAGTGTGTGTTTGTGTGTGCTCGTTCGAAGTAGAGCCAAGAGAGGGGAGAGAAGAAATTGTTGTACACTTACAAGGCCACATGATGTGAAACATGTATAGAGGATCAAAGGTTTAAATGTACATAGGTATTCAATTAACCAAGACAAGATAAAGTGAGGTTGTGGGGTGTAAGGTCGGTCGTTTAAGAGAAAAAGTGGAGGAGAGCGTTTTTGGCTTGTACATGGTGCCAAGTACTAGTGTAAGTCCAAACGCATGCACATGTAGGAATTCGATAAGTAAAAATCAATCACTAGGTTTTTGTGTGTGTAAATCGGACGAATAGAAAAGAAAAAAGAGGGAGAGAATGTTTACCAAGCTTGTATATAAAAACCATGCATGAAAAAATTTTGGTCGGAAACTAAGCCATTGTCTTATATTAAACAATGCATGCATATGCAAATGAAATGGTGACTAAATACATGCAACTGATTTACATGATTCGTAAAATTAATATCCGGGATACTAAAATAAAGTAAATAATACACGTAAATAAGCATGTGTTCACATATCACGTTAATGGTTACGCATAGTTAAACATAACATGTCTCATGACCTAGCAATATGCACGAGATGTTTGTGACATATTAAATAAGTAGACTTCACTATGTATAGAGTCGATATGTGTTCGGAGGCGTTTTATGATCACGGGTCAACTACCCAACATTAGGCATATCTTGGATACTTGGTTAAAAACTACAACCTCGATAGTCGACTAGTTGTAATCATGATAGTTGAGATCTCATGAAGTATAGGTTAGGTAACGATTACAACTCAGACCTAACGACAATAGAACCACCATATAAAATAAGAGTTAGGTATTGTAATTGTGATCATAACAATTGAACTTAAGTTAATTGGTTAAGTATACGCATTCATTTCTTAGTTGTTTGCCACTATATCATCTCCTTTTAGATCTTTCGACTACTAGGCTTAATACAACATAACAATTAGAGTCTAAAACTAAATGCGTTCTTTATTGCTTTCTAGGTATATTGTCATTTTAATTAGACAATTAGACAACACATAACCTTCCATGGTCCGACCTCGGGTTTACCATTACTACGCATAACCGGGTTCTCTGCTCGTTAGTGCGTCTATAGGTAGATCAAGTTTTATAAATTTTAAACTTGGTATAATAGTTTTTAAAAGAAATTATGCATCATCCTTAAAATTACGCAACGAAGAGGTAATCAAGATCATTTGATACATTTATAAAGCAAACCAAGACTTCAACCAATTATTGTAACAACCGGTAATTTTCCAAACTTGTCAAATTGCATTTTTTCCCCTTTGACTTTATATGTTGCCAAATCATGCTTAATTAGCTATTAACCGGGAAGCTTTCTTGTGTCTTCTAAGAAACGCCTGTTGACGTGTATTCTTTTTTACTGTGCTCAGTCTATGTATTGTGAACACTGTGAGTGTGTCACTATTGATTGCATAATATATTTACGATCAATATTTAATGTTATATAATTTTTGATACAGTGTAAAATATAGGGTTTTATATAAAGACGGTTCACGATTTAAGAAAATCGCAAATGAATTTAAAAATCACGGATTCGTTGTAAATCGAGGAGAAAGTTATGGCTAATTAATATGTCTTTGGACTAGTTACGAGATTGGGAATCAAATTTTTAAAAATAAAAGACAAAGCTACACTAAGACGGCTAAAAACTAAGTCGAATTACGCAGGCACACAAAACAAGAATAAAATAATATAAAAATAATACAAAAAATGAAATTTTTTAAAAGCATCAAAACTAATTTGTTTTAACCTATTTAAAACAAAAATGAAATTAAAAGTTAATAAAAACTAGTTTTGGGCCTTGAAATAGGCCAAATCCAAAAATAGAAAAGGCTTAATGGGTTTTTGGCTCATTAAGAAAAAGTTTTGAAAAATAAAAATCTAAAAGACTAGTCTAACTAAAAACATCATTTTAAGCAATTTTTTCTAAAGGCCCAAAAGCTGAAAATGTGGTTATCGCCCTCAAATAAGCAATAAGCTACCTTATTGGGCCTTTAAAAGCCCAATAAGCTAAAAACTTACTGTTATAAGCTGTAATTAAGCACACCTTCCTATTTTGGGATAACTAAGAGATTTCAAAAAGAAAATTTCAAAAATATTATGAAATAAGTTCAAACTCAATAGCTTTTAGCTTTTCACAAAACGATAAAATAGTCATTTTTGTGATTAGCTGAACTATAGAACTTGAAACTTGTTTGGAAAGCTTAGAAATGAAAAATAAAGAACTTTGGAACTATAAAGTATGCAAAAAAACTATACAAAATAAGCCAAAGAGATCTATAAGCACAAAAATTAAATTAATCTAATGTCCAATTCTAATGAAATCTAAACCAAATGTAATCTAAGGCTGGAAATGGAGAAATAAGCTAAGAAAAATGAGTATGCCTACAAAATCAAGGTTTTTTCTTGATTGGAATAAAAAAAATGGTGATATGCTCAAATGAGCTTATTAGGCCAGTTTTATACAACACTTGATAAAATAAAAGAATCCCACCCTTGTGACAGAGAAGACCCAAGGGAAATATGGTGAGTGTATGGCTTGTGAGATTGGAGGATGTGGGTTCGAACCCCACAACTCCTTTTGATTTTTTATGGACAGTGCATATGATAACCCATAAATTTCACATCTATGATATGTGTTATGATTAGATGGATATGAAAATTCACTAGAAAGTTTTGCTTCTATGCCTTACTTGGTAAGACGAATTGCTTCTTACAAACTAAACTACCACATCAACATATTACTATATGTTGTAAACACAATGTATATATCAAGTCTGAGTTCTTAAAGTAATCTGATAAGTTTATTATGAATAAGGGCATCTCAAATACAACTATGATACCCTAAATTACCTTAGGAACCCTAAAATCCCTATAAATGAGTTGTAAACTCCAAGATTATAAACTATGAATGTACAACAAATATGAATAAGCAATCAATGATTATAACCAAATTGTAAACTATCATTTGGAAGTATAAATTCATCTATGAGTAGTAAGTACAAACCATACAAAGCTAAGTACAAGTAAATGTACATAATAGTATAGATCACCACCTAAAATCTATTTCATATTGAGTTAAAGCCTAATCTTTTGCAACCAAAAATAAAACTTAACTAAGTATCATAAAAAGACTATATTTTCACTTTAAGTAAACGTACAAATAACTAAATCACAAAGTAAAAGTTTTTAAAGCATATGAATCTAACTAAGCCTATTACCTGCTAGAATATGATTAACCAATATAACTCATTAAACTAAGTGTATAGAATCTGTAGAAACTAGAAGGGGGGGGGGGGGGGGGTGAATAGTTTATCTTCGGTTTATCTCCTAATTAAAATTCCTTTAAATTAGGTGAGTGTCAAAACCATATTTTACAAGAAAGCTAGTTGCATAATGATTAGGTTCAGATCTAATGCATTAACAATAAGTAGTAAGTGTAATGATGATGAAGGTAAGTAATGAGTAAGGAAAGAAGCAACCTAGTAGGAAGACACCAAGATTTATAGTGGTTCGACAACGAGGCTCTATCCTCGTTCCTACTCCACTCCTCGAGTACACCGTACTCGAGATTTCCACTATATCCACAAGCTCCCTTCTTGGCGGAGAAAACCTTACAACGTTGCTTACATTATTTTCCGACACTAAGCTAAATGTCGAGACCTAATCTTAGCTAGGACCAATCTACACAACGTCGCCCACTTCACCATTTTACGACACAAGGGTAGATGTCGAGTTCTAATCCAAAGCTAGAACCAATCTTCACAACGTTGCCCACATCACCATTTTCCGACACAAGGCTAGATCTCGAGTTCTAATCCAAAGCTAGAACCAAGATTCACGACTCTTCACTTTAAAGCTAAGTGAGAACTTCACACTACACAATTACACATCACTTTATAGTTTAGTGAGAACTCACAAGACACAACCACACCACTTTCTAGTTTAGTGAGAACTAGCACAACTTATTACAACTCAACTAAACATATCCAAGTACACACATGTAACTTGGATCTACACAACAGAAATCCAAGCACACACATATGCAAAGGATTTACACAACTCTAATCCAAGTATTCACAAATAGCTTGGATGAACACAACTAGTCCAAGTATTCACAAATACATTAGATCTACAAGACATAAATAAACAAATGATGAACATGACTAGATCTTTAGGATGGGATGATCTTCATCAAGGCTTCATATTTAATCACATCACAAGTGTGTGAGTGATCTTCTCTTTGGACAAGGTAAAGAAGAAGATCAAGAAGATAATCATAAGTAAACATACTTAACACATTAAGTGATCATTTACAAATTATTAGGATTAGAAAGGAGAAAGAAGGCTGAAAGAGATGTCCAAAAAGGGTTATTGAAAATGCAGATTTGATCCACTATTTATAGAAGACAAATCCCAACATCTAGCTGGCAGCGGTTCCTTAGCTACCTAGGCAGTTCCTTATGGATAGCGAACCGCATAGGCACTTAAGGAACCTGGAGTGTAGACTCCGCTGCTTTTTGTCTTTTTGTGGATTTGAATTATCTGAGGCTGTTTAAACCTTCATAGGATATTCTTATGGCATTTGGAATATGCCATATTCAAATTTACATTTTCATTTTAATAAAACATTTTCTTAAAAATAAAGTTTATTAAAAATCTTTTGTCATATTTAACAAAAGTGAGTTTTAAGACTAATCACTTTTATGCTCACTAAGCATGATTAAGGTATGTTAGTGTAATGATTATTACCTTGATGATAGTGTTTGTTAGATAATTCGTTTTATGATTATGTTTGACAATAAATGTCTTTGTAATTTGTCGTAATCAAAACTAAGAATGATTAATTAGCACTAACAATGTTTTTAGGCATTGCTTTGCATTAACAATCTCCTCCTTTTTTATTACGACAAACTATAAACTCATTTACGTAAAATACAGGATTATTCAAATTATTAACGAGTTTATCACTATAATTTCTCCCCCTTTGTCGAAGAAAAAAGGTTAGCACAAGTCTTTGAAGAAGAAAAGAACCGGACTTTGCTAGTAGCTCCCCCTTAGTGCTTACTCCCCCTTGCTTAGGGCACCAACTGAATGAGCTAAGGTGACATGCTACACAAAGGTTAGAAGAAAGAAAAGAAACACCAATGTATATATGTGCACTACCTACTAGCTAACTTGAGAGGGAGAAGGAAAATAAATCTCAAATTAGAAGCAAGTATTTGCTAAGTATATCCAAAGAGTGTGTGTTGACAACATCATAGTTTAACTGGTGGAATAAAGGAAGAAAAGAAACATCCAAACCAATGAAAAATGATTAAAATGTCAAGGGGGTTGTCAAACCCGCATGCTTTTACCATGAATAGTACCCTTTAAATCGTACATACATGATTAGAACTTTCCTTATTTAACACGGATACGTTTCACGAATATTAATTACTAGAATTACATACGTGTTATTACACGATAAGTATTACGTACGTATTAATACACGGTAATTATAAACGATGACAAATAAATCACGAACACGTAATCACAGACATCTAGCATGATTTTCGCCTATATTATATAGACGCGACGAGTAATTACGTATATTAATTACGTACGGTAAATAATTACATACGTTATGATTATTATTATCATACGACATGAATGTTCATATAATAAGTAAAACCGTTAGACAGTATATCACGACATTTAAAATCACGCGACACGAATGTTTAAACAAATATTATTACATATATAATATTTACATTTTAACACGTATGAGTTTAATTATGAGTAATTACGGCTTTTTAAAACACGAATCGCGTATCTTTATCTAGTTGCGATATTAATAGGAGTATATGGGCTAAATGGTTTATTATGAATTAGAAAGGGGCTAGACACGTGGGCCGAGGCCCATGTAGTTCTCTAACCGACTAAAACAAAGGAATAAGGGACGGAGGGAATTGTTTTGTAAGACAAAAAGAAAAGATGGAAAAAACAGAAAAACCCTAAACTAGAAACATGGTGGCCGCCGCTCCATTTTTTTTGTGTTCCTTCCTTGCCGACTGATAAACAAGCACAACAAGATAAATCTGGTCGTGATTCAACCAATGGATCAAGATGGGTTCGTGTTCTTTGGTTATTAAACCCTATCACATGTAAGAAACCCTAACTTTTCCTTTTAATAAAATCTTTTGATCACGCGCATATGAACTGTAAGGAAATTATAGATTGGAAACATGTTGGTTAAGGGTAAAACGTTTAGGAGTCGGGCTGGTTGTGTTATGGTTCGGCTGGCACCCAAACTGAGAGTTTATGACTCTCGATGGTGGTTATGTTCATCAGCCGCATGCCCAAGGCGAGTTTCTGCCTATCAGTGGCAACCCAACAAGGGTCACAGTGGCTGCTGCGTGCTAAGCAGTGGCTGTTGTGTGCAGGTCAGTGGGAGCCAGCGCAGCATGCTGCCAGTGGGAAAACATTGCTGCCAGTGGCAGTTTTGATGCTGGCAGCCGCAAAAATTGATGTCCAGGGGGTGTTTTGGTCTAGGCAGTGGGAACCGCAGCAGCAAGGCTGCGGTGATTATTGATGATTCAAGCAACCGAGATCATAAGATCTCGGTGGGCTTTTGATTTTGGGGCTCGGATATAATTATTTGGCCATGTCATTTTTGTAAGAAAATTTATTTCCTTATAGCACCATTAGTTTATTAATCCAAGACATAGGTTATTTTTTTTAAATTAAATAAACATGTGATAACCTAAGCATTTATTAGTTTAATTAAATTAAAATCATGTTTAATTTAATTATTTGGCATTAGGTAAAGTTTATTATCGGGACATGTAGATAGTTATTAAAAACCATGCATATCAGTAATAAATAATAATCAGTTTAATCTACAGCAATTATTTTATAAACCCTACTATTATTATCACGAATTATATTACTAGCTTATTAATCCAGTTTATATCTAATTTTGGAAACTTTATATTTTTTTTAGAAACTTATTTAATTAATGCAGCTAATCTATTTATGGGAACTTTCTACTTTCAAAAACCTATCTATTTTAAGCAGTAATTCTATTTTTGGAAACTTTCTATTTTTGGAAACTTTCTATTTTAGGAAACCTGATATTTTTAGAAAGTTACTTATTATTACACTACGAGTATAATAATACAAGAAATACAAGTAATAATCAGAATATACAGAATACACGATAAATACAATATAACGTTAAAATCAGTAAAATAAGACGTGAACATATAAAACAAGCTAAGACATGACTTAAAAACCAGTTACGTGCTCAGTGATCAGATACTTATACACGTATGTATTTATGTAGCGTTAGTGATACCGAAGTAGGACTCTCTTCCGTTCGTCTTCTTCGTTCACTGGACATAAGGTACGGATTTCCGTCCTTTCAGTATGGACATTCTTTCCTTATTAGGATTTCCCCGTATGCAGCCAACTGTTTTCCCCAGTATTTGTTTTATTGTTTTGAACTGCTTATGTTTAATTAGCATAATCTATAGCCATATACAAGCATGACCCGTTTCACCTAGTTATGGAGGTACCATAACCATAACATTGGAGGCACCAATGTTATGACTTCCCCACGGCGGAGTGATTGCTCGTGGCGTCCCTTTCAGTTTTGGCCATATTATTATATCATGTGGGGCGTATGGGTGCATCCTAGTTACATGTTTTATTCAGTATTTCATGGTGAATGTGGTGTGTGCCTTGCATCCTTCACAAGGAGTTGATCCCTCCTACCCAGACCAGTATATTAATTAGAGGCATCCCCTCTAATCAGCATGATGAGGTCACCCCTCCAAGTATTCATGCACGTGACCTTTTCATGACCTATATGGGCTATGGTATATTTATGTTAAAACAGTTTTCATAAGATAAACATAAGGCTTTTCAAACTATAAAACTAGTTTTCTTAATACTTAACCAGTCTACTCAGAACTTAGTCTTCCGCTGTTATATGTTACATGCTTATCCTATTTCATGCTATATTGTATATCCGTGCACTGAGCGTTTTGCTCAGCCGTTACTTTCCTTTCCATGTCCCAAAACGGCAGGTACCCAAGACTCGAGCATTTGGAGGACATGCATAGGATGGAAGCTGCCATAGACTTCTTCTCTTGTTTCCTTCATATATTTATGCTTGTTTAGTCTTTCATTCAGTTCCTTTACTTTGTTATGTTTTGGGCTTATGTTTGGGGACCGATGTTTGATTCCGGTTTACCCTATGGTCATGTATGTTTTACTACATATTACCTTGCATGCTTTGATGACACGCCATAATTACGCGTGACATTCCATATATCAAAATGGGGTGTTACAGTTATGGTATCAGAGCCAAGGCTTCGACCTGTAGGCTCTAAAACTCGACCTGTGACTAGTGGCTAGTCACCAGGAGCTTCCTAAGCCAACGCTTGTTATTCCACGTACTGACGTTTTTCAGCAACTTTTTGTTTTAACCATTACGTTTTCAGCACCTTGTTGTTTTAACCATGATGTTTTCACCAGTATCGTTTTATCAATATGGAATGAACAACCGTCATCCATATTTAGTTATGTGTCAGTGTCTATGCATGATGTTCCTAGTGAACTGTGATTATGTGAACTGAACCCCAGTAGTTCATAATTTTCACATAAATTTTTTTTTTCTGTTAAGTTTTGACAATGACTTTTAATTATTTATGTTTCATGCATTCATGAATTTATATCATACGTCATCTATTGCAGGAATTTTGACTAAGTAATGGTTGGTACAGGACTGGCCCTATTTAGTCGCATGTGCTTTTATCGAAACTTTTAACTTTGGGACCGACCCATAGGCGTCCCCTCGCCATGTCTTTTGTTTTGGAACCGACCCATAGGCGTTCCCTCGCACATATAAATGTTTTATAAACTACATTACGCATTCATGCACTGTTTTTCATGCATAAAATTTTTCTCATGATTTAAATTGGCATAATTTTTTTTTTCATGTCCCCTCATAAGTTATTTCGTTTTATGTCAAGTATGTTTTCATACTGTCATGTTTAACTTCAGTTTCATGCTGATTATGTTATACACTTCTTCGTGATAGATGGTTTCATGTTTCTTCATGATAATTCCGTCTTCATGTTGATTATGTTTTACGCCTCTTTTGTCATTTACGTTGTTCTGCAAGACATTGTTAGATTTCATTGAATCATGCTTTCATGATAGTCATGGTTGGTTTTCATTGATCATGCTGTCAGGCAAATCATCGTTGAATTTTGTGTAACCACACTTTAACGTCTCCGTTATAACTAGAATGATGTCTATGCTAATGCTGCCAGGTTATCATGATGGTTTTCCTAACCGTTTAACCGGTATACTTTCCCTAAATCATGACAAATGATCGACCACATACCGATCATTTCATGTGCATTCCACGTGTACTCCATGTACCGTATTCCATGTGTATTACATGTACCTTAATCCATGTGTATCCCACTTGTAATACTTCGCGAGTATTCGCTAGTAGATTCTGAATCATCTCAGGCATATGTCCACTTGCTAATACTCTACAAATTGCTGATGCTTCTCATAACTTGGAAATGTTACTAAAGGTTGATGTTGCTGACGTTCGGAGACGCTAGGAGATGCGGATGCTGTTCACACCCTGGAGATCCTACAAGACGAAGACAAAGGCGTCGGAGCAAAGCAATTGGACGAGAAGATGCTTCACCATCAGACGATTCCCATCGATCATTTTCCCTATTTCTTAGTATATGTCACACGTCATTCGGCTGTCATTTCAACCTTATGAGTGCAAACCGGTACCAGCCGGCCACTCAGCTGAATAGATACATGAATCACGGTCATGAGAATGATCGTCATGGAACTGACAGACAGGACGATAGTAACCACTACTATGACATAAACTATCCTAGAAATCGCAACCGAGGCTCCGACCGCGGACGTGATCAGACATACAAAGGATCAGTAGTCCAACCGATCCGCCAAGTCTGGCATAATAGCCTAATATTGTAGTTCTATTGTTTTATGTCTCGAGACACAGGTCAAGACATCAGTCAAGACACATGTCTTACGTATACTTTCTGAGAACACATATCAAGACACCAGTTAAGACCTATTTCATGCTTATAGTTCCAAGACACGAGTCAAGACACATGACTCACGTCCAACTATGGAACATTTCGAAGAAATTCAGGGTACCCTCCAAGGGTATATCCATTTTGTTGTGCCATGTATTAACCAGGCCACAAGAATTTCAATACCATTACCGGCGCATAAGTGAGAACTGTCACGTTGCCGATGTCACTTTCATTTCTTTCACCATATTTCATATATTCATGACCATGAAGGACGCCTTTCGTATTCCCACGTATACGAAGGTTTTCCTTCAGCTTAATGATGAGATCCAAGCTGCTAACGCATTCCTCCGGACAGACACGAGACGAATTTTATCCTAATTATGGACTATGAACATCACACCATGCTACGATTCATAATTATGTACAGTAATGTTTAGGCTCCTGAATACATTCAGCTTGATTTTCCATCAGGAAAATCCGTACAAATTATCTACGCTTACAAGCAGGTTCGTTGTTAGCCATGGTCGCTAAAATTTTCTAGCTGTCAGTAAGACACGACTACTTAAGTCCTTTTACGCATCGCCAGTTGATTATTCCAAATCTTCCTATACATTCCAGAAGAACCTACAAGGAGAAGAACGGTACCATGAGATTATGTGTCGACTACCGTCGACTTAAACAAATCACCATTCATGACCGTTATTCTCCTCCACGTATTGACGACATGTCCAATCAACCGTATAGTGTTAATCACTTTTCCAAGATCGAACTCACGATCATGCTGCCAACAGTGACGAGTGAAAAAGCAGGACATGTCCATGACAGCTATTCATACACGACTCGGTCATGCTAGATTTATGATTTTGAATTAGTCTCATCAATGCTCCAACCGCATTATGGACTTAATAAATTGAGTTTCCATGAACTCCTAAACAAATTCATCAGCGTTTTCATTGAGGATAACCTGATTTCCTCTAAGCCTAGAGAAGAATAGGAAGACCATATCTGCACTATGTTGCAAATTCTATGACAAGAGAAATTCTACCCTGGAATTTTTTTTTCCAATATCTATTCTGTTTGATTACAGTGACACACTGAATCACATGGGTTTCTATGGTTAATCTTACCATGACTCGGCTTATGCGTAAAGGAGAGAATCCTACACTACATTAGGTATTCTAGAAAATTATACGCTAGGAGAAGTCTAGATTCAGAGACTCAGAGTTTCGCAAACTCCTAGGTATCAAGTTCTACGAAGCAAGATACAGTTACGTTCATATCTAGGTACCTGACATACCAACAGGTTAAGATAGGACACCAACAAACTGGGATGTTTTCATCATATGAAATTGTGAATCGAAAAGGGACAAGATCTCCATAGATTTTAGTTACCAGATTTCAGCAAACTCAGAAGAAGCATGATGCTATTTGGGTTATTGTCAACAGTTTGATCAAGTCTGCAGAATCCTTACATCCGTACGGATTTCAGAACCAACAGATTGAATGAACATGTTCCAGCCAAGGCTCATCCGATCACTTGGAAATCCCTCAGCTATCGGGTCAGACAAAGATTCGTAATTGTACTCCTAACTTACTTCACGTCTTCATTCTAATTCCACGACTTGCTTTCGCGCTCACGTTCATGACACTATTCACGTTCATGATCGTATTTTGGCTTACGATTTTACGTTCATTTCTTTTCTCATTCTGGGAAGTTTGCAAGAACTTGTGAGACCAGACCCAAGTTTAGTATAACTCTCCATCATCAGATAGACGTTTCACGTCATATTCCATGTCTCACCTTGTAGCATTTGGCGTTACCGCCATTATATTCTATGATCACGATATGTCTCACATGTCATGTTCATTCCACGTTCCTCATAACATGATCAAAATATGTTACACGTATCATGGATCACGATATGTTTACTCATACTACACTCGTCATATCTCCACGTAGCACGTTCAAAATTTTTCACGTATCACGTTCAAAATTTTTCACGTACTACGTTTCTTTATGTCTCGCGCATCGTTTCTAATTATCAGTTAAGTCAGATTGTCTTGCATCGTAACGTTTCAGTTACCCTAGCACGTTAACTCTTATTTTCCTCGATCCAATTTAGGGGATCTACCTTCCGTTGATAACCAAGAATTTCTTCGTATTCCAAGTCAAGGTCAGGAGGACCAAGATTTATCATTTGTGTCAAGATCATCTGAAGGAACCGTTCCAAGAGGGAGGCCACTTGGAAACGGACAAGTTCATCCGGACTTTTATCCGTTTTTCTCATCAATTAGATATGTCCTTTCAGTCACGTCACGTTCCATGTCCTTTCAAGACATGTCACGTTCCACGTTCCTTCTACCATGTCACATGTACGTTCATTAATCTTACATACCCTCTCGGTTTGATTCGGGTATGTTTCTCTTTCAGTTACGTTATCTATAATTCGGGGACGAATTATTCTTTTTAGGGGGGAAGAGTTGTCAAACCCGCATGCTTTTACCATGAATAGTACCCTTTAAATTGTACGTACATGATTAGAACTTTCCTTATTTAACACGGATACGTTTCACGAATATTAATTACTAGAATTACATACGTGTTATTACACGATAAGTATTACGTACGTTGTGACAACCCGTCAATTTCAGGTCGTTATTTTAATCTCGACTATTACGTATTACGTGTTTACTTTAATGAGAATTTTAATTTATCGACTAACCGAGAAGGTTATGGCTTGAAACTAGCGTAAAAATGTCGATTAGATGAAAACCGACAAGGAATATGTTAGGTATCGATGTTATATTCTCAAATAATCATGAAAATGATTTTTATTATATTTAATCTTTATTTCTCGTATTTTACGTTTTAACGAATGACGATAACTAGTAGTGATCGCGATACCGACGGATGCCCAAAAATTTACGTTTTATTATCGATTGTCTCGATATTGTATATTTTCGACGTTTTCGATTTAATTACGTTTTAAGTCGTGTCGAAGCTTTATTATTATTTTTATGAAGCGTTTTAACTTACGAAAAGTATTTTTACGAAACCCGAGCCCCGTAAATATTTTTAAAATGTACAATTTACATTTTCTACCTTGTAAACTATTTACTTGCACTTTGGGACCAAAAGAACGTAAATTTGGCAAAAATTACCCTCACCCCACTATTTAAAGAAATTCCACTAACACATTTCATTTTAAAAATTCATTTTTACAAAAACTCAATCTCTCTCTCCTCCTCCCCATTTTAGCCGTCCACTCCAACACCCCAATCCACCCAAATTTTTGATTTTCTATCTTGAATCTTCAAAAACTAAAACAAGACCCATCTTGGAAATTTCAAGAGCTATCTATTGGTATAATTTTCTTCAACATGCATTCACAAAATTTTTATTTCAAATTTTGATGATGAACACCATGTTTGATCCATTTTTATGGTGATATATGGTGTTAATATTATTATATTCATAGTGGGTTTTGGTTGCATGCAAGATTTTTATATATTTAATTTTTGTAAGATTAAATTTGAGGGTGTTATGAGTTAATTAGATGTGTTATTATGATATTAGGATCATATTAGGACTATAGGAATTGTTGGAATGGGTTGAAAATTTGATTTGGTATGATTTTTAGATAGGCTATTTTGGGCAGTAACTTTAAGTCCGTTTTTGAAATTGTTACTGTGGTAAACTTGGTAAACTAATAAGATAGGGTCGTAGAGAATTTCGTTAGCTTCGATTTGAGCTAAAGTAGAGCTTCTAACTCATTACGAGCGAAAAGTTATGCTACTTTTAGTATTTGTGTACCGGGAGACGGGTATCGGCACAATCCGAAAATTGTTGTCGATATTTGGAACGAATCTCGGGGACTATAAAATGAGTTTTAAAAATGTTCAAGGGCTGTTGTAAGTTGATAAACCTCAGGTCATGAGTCTATTTTCAAACCCGAGTGTCGGTTTTGCAAACGGAAATGTTTAGATAAGTCAAAATTGTTTTACAAGTCAAAGGCGTAAAACTGTCCGGTTTTTGCAACACGAAGGTGTGTCGGGCAGAAGGTCTTAGAAGTAATATTTTTGAATGAAATTTAAACTGAGTTTTATTCATATTATGTGTGAGTTTGTCACCAAGTTTCGTCGAAATCGGACATGTCTAGATAGGTTAGATTGGTGTGTACATTTGGAGTGTACATGCTGAGTGGTATTTTGGACACGTAGTTCAATACTTATGTGGCGTGAGTTGAGTATTCACTATTGGATATGGTGACTTACTCAAGTGTTAAGTCATTATATAAATGACTTAGCTACTGGTCCGAGGGAAGTAAAATGATGGTTTGACTTGCGTTGACTTGGCGTCTTATGACGGGTCAATGTCGAGGGTGCAAGTAATTTAAATGAATAAGTGTTGAATAAAAGGGTATAGAAGTACACTTATATTTTGTTATTTTTCGGGATTTTTATGGTCATTCTAAATTGACTTTCATATTATTTAAGTATTATTTATACTTGAGTCGTTTATTAACGAACGCGCCTTAATTGGTAGGTTGCGGTCTTCGTGTTTAAAAAGGGCATCACAAATCGTCGGCGATCGTCACGTCACTACTATCGTATCAAGGTGAGTCTATAGCCTCGCTTTACATGTTTACTTGTTTTATAAAACCCGCGAGGGGGATAACATGCTTGTTTTATTAAAATAAGAGGGGTACGACGAGAAGTTGTGGAAACCCTTATTATTAGAAAAACATTTATTGATAAATGAAGGGTACAACGAGAAGTTGTGGTAAACCCTCATTCTTTTAAAATTGAACACAAAGGACCCGATTGTATGCTTAGATGAAAGTTGTTATATAAGTTTGTTTAGCCTTAAAGACCCATGAATCGTGAATTGTTAATCGAAAGAACGCTAATACTATGGATAGATCTATCGGGGTGACGCCCAGTCCGGTCGCGACTAGCTATCGCGTGGTGTTGTGATGCACCAGTAATGAAACATCGGATGCAATTGTATAAGAGAAATATACGCACTTGGCTAGGTGTGTTGGGCTGAAATAATATATGTTAACGTTCAATTTCACGAGACTTATGAAATAACAACGATAATTATGTCTGATCCACATGATTGTCAACTACGGAAGGTTTATTCAGAATACTTGTGTTCATTTATTTAAAATTTAAACTCTATAGATTCACTCAACATTTTTGTTGACTTTATAGCATGTTTTATCTCAGGTCCATGAAGAAGGCACTCATGGAAGGCGGTTTCACGCAGCTTGCTAAATTAAAATGTTTTGGCCCGCTTTTTCTAAACTATGTCTATTCTAAGAAACTTTTCTTATTTGGTTGGTTGTGTGAACTTAAAACTATTTGGGACCGTGTGTAAACTGTTTTATCTTTAAACAAATGAATGGACGTATGTTTTGTTAAAACGACTCATTTTGAGGCGTTTTCTATGATATTGAGGTTGAACCATGATAGTAACACCCAATGACCCTTCCGCTGCTATGACATGAAATTGGGGGTGTTACAGATTGGCATCAGAGCTCAAGTTATAGAGAACGAAAAGATTTTCCAAAAATAAATTTTTGAAATCTTTTGACTATAACATCTGCAAGCGAAACCTCCGAGTTGCCAATGGACGAGAACAAGCAAAGTATATATATATGTTATACATATTTAATTATTATTTATGCTTGAAGCATAATGGATTACATTTATTTATTTATAAATGTTTATTATTTGATTATTATAATACTAATACGTGATTTACAAACGACGCTGATTGTCACAATAGAAATCCCTGTCTTTTGACTCATCCCTCGTGAATCTTCGTTCCTTGTCTGTAATTCTATTCTTCGTTCTATCATCCATTCTTGTTTCTTTTCATCTATCTATTCTTATTCTGTGTTATTCATGTTTTGTTATCACAAGTGTCGAATGAATACTCATTTGATGTGAATTGTGTAACAGGATCATGCCGCCTAAACAGTTGACTGAGACTCAGTTACGTGCTATAGTAGCTGATCAATTTCAGATATCTATGAATGCATTTATGGCAAACTTGAATAATGGAGCCGGTGGATCTGGTGGAGCTAGTGGATCTGGTGGAGCTGGTGGATCCGGTGGAGCTGGTGGATCCGGTGGAGCTGGTGGATCTGGTGGAGCTGGCGATACTGGAGCTGGCAACACTGGAGCTGGCGCTACTGGAGCTGGCGCTACTGGAGCTGGCGCTACTGGAACTGGCGCTACTGGAGCTGGCAATGCTGGTGCTGGAACTGGTGATGCTGATAGACCAGTGATTCCTGAAAACAAGAAGTGCAATTATACCTCGTTCATGAAATGCAAACCTCCAATGTTTAAGGGTACTGAAGGCGCTGTTGGGTTAATGCAATGGTTTGAGAGATTTGAATCCGTGTTTCGATTTAGTGGAAGCGAGGAAGGAGATAAAGTGATGTTTGCCTCTGCTACTCTTCAAGGGCGAGCATTAACTTGGTGGAATGGAAGAATGGCATCATTGGGTATGGATGCTGCGTATGCTACACCTTGGGCTGAGGTAAGAAGATGGATGACTGAGGAATTTTGTCCAAGGAGTGTTGTTCAAAGGTTAGAACAGGAATTATATCAGCTGAGACTGAAGGGTACTGACATCGATGGATACACCAACAGATTCCATGAACTTGCTCTACTTTGTCCCAACAAGGTTAACCCTGAATACTTGAAGGTAGAGCAGTATATTCGAGGCTTACCGACCAACATCCGTGGAGATGTGACCTCATCTAAACCTGCCAATATTGATGAAGCTGTTCGTATGGCCTACCAACTAATGGGTCAAATCATCCAAGACAAGGCTGATGGTGTTTCTGAAGGCAACAAAAGAAGAGCTGAAAACGACAATGATGATCGTGGTGATAACCGTCAATCTCACAACAGAAATCAAAACCGAAGGAGGGGCAACGCTAATGCAATGACTGAAGCTGCAACTGCTGATAAAGGAACCAGATGTCAACGATGCAAGAAGTCTCATACTGGTGAATGTACTAAGTGTGGAAAGTGCAACAAGTTAGGTCACAAGACTGAAGACTGTTGGGGACAAGGAAAGAAGGGAGTGACGTGTTATAACTGCCAAGGTAAAGGTCACATGAGGAACCAATGCCCTCAACCTCCAAAGAATGCACGTGGTGGAGATAACCAAGGAAAAGCTTATCAGTTGGGAGAAGCCGAAGCGAAGCAAAACCCGAAGGTTGTCACTGGTACGTTTTTACTGAACAACCGTTATGCTACAGCTTTATTTGATTCTGGTGCGGACAAAAGCTTTGTGTCTACAAGTTTTAGTACCTTAATTGATATCAAACCGGTCGAATTAGACGCAAGTTATGAGGTAGAACTAGCTGATGGTAAATTAGTGAGAACCAATCGTGCGCTCCTAGGATGTTCTCTAAATCTCTTGAACCGTATTTTTAAGATAGACTTGATGATTGTTGAATTGGGAAGTTTTGATATTATTATCGGAATGGATTGGTTATCCAAGTATAACGCGTCTATCTTGTGTGGAGAAAAGAAAGTTAGGATTCCTTTAGACGACAAGACCATGGTTATCGAAGGTGATCAATGTAATTCACGACTGAAAATCGTTTCGTGCATTAAGGCTCGTAAGTATATCGAAAGAGGCTGTGAGTTGTTCCTAGCTAAAGTAGTGGAGAAAGAATCGAAGGAGAAACGTGCTGAAGATGTACCTGTTATCCGTGACTTTCCTGAAGTGTTTCCGGAAGATTTACCTGGACTTCCTCCTCCAAGGCAAGTAGAATTCCAAATTGACCTAATTCCTGGTGCTGCACCCGTGGCTCGTGCGCCATATCGTTTAGCCCCATCCGAGCTGAAGGAGTTATCTGTGCAATTGCAAGAGCTATCTGATAAAGGTTTTATACGACCGAGTTCGTCACCTTGGGGAGCTCCTGTCTTATTCGTTAAGAAGAAAGATGGTTCGTTTCGTATGTGTATCGATTACCGAGAGCTGAACAAGCTAACGATCAAGAATCGTTATCCGCTTCCAAGAATTGATGATTTATTCGATCAACTTCAAGGTTCTCGTGTTTTCTCCAAGATTGATCTTCGTTCTGGTTACCATCAACTTCGCATACGTGAGGAAGATATTCCTATTACGGCGTTTAGAACTCGTTATGGTCATTATGAGTTTCTGGTTATGCCTTTTGGTTTGACTAATGCACCTGCTGTATTCATGGACTTAATGAATCGCATTTGTAAGCCGTATCTTGATAAATTCGTGATCGTTTTCATAGATGATATTCTAATCTACTCCAAGAGCAATGAAGAGCATGCCGAACACTTAAGGATTATCTTGAACTTATTGAAGAACGAAAAGTTGTACGCTAAGTTCTCGAAGTGCGATTTTTGGCTTAATTCTGTACAATTTCTCGGACACGTGGTCGATAAAAGTGGAGTACATGTTGATCCTGCAAAGATCGAAGCCATCAAGAATTGGAATGCTCCAACTACTCCAACTGAAGTGCGACAATTTCTAGGTCTGGCTGGCTATTACCGAAGGTTTATTGAAGGATTCTCCTTGATATCGAAACCATTAACGAAGCTGACTCAGAAGAATAAACCGTATGTGTGGGGCGATGATGAAGAAGAAGCTTTCCAAACCCTGAAGATGAAACTCTGTAGTGCGCCGATTTTATCGTTACCTGAAGGAAGTGAAGATTTTGTTGTTTATTGCGATGCATCTCTCAGAGGATACGGTGCTGTTCTCATGCAACGCAAAAAGGTGATCGCATATGCCTCTAGACAATTAAGGAAGAATGAGGAGAACTACACTACCCACGACTTGGAATTGGGCGCTGTGGTTTTTGCTCTGCGACTTTGGAGACATTATCTGTATGGTACGAAGTGTACAGTATTCACTGATCATAAAAGCCTACAATACATACTGGATCAAAAGGAGCTGAATATGAGGCAACGTCGATGGATTGAACTATTAAGTGATTACGACTGCGAAATTCGTTATCATCCAGGAAAGGCGAACGTGGTAGCTGACGCGTTAAGTCGAAAGGAAAGGGAGAAACCGATTCGAGTGCGTGCTTTAGTAGTGACAGTTCATAATAACTTACCTGAGCAGATTCGGAACGCACAGGTTGAAGCATGCAAGAAGGAAAATATTGCTGCCGAAAGATTTAGAGGAGACGGTGAAACATTTGAGACGCGACCCGATGGTATCAGATGTTTGAGAGGTCGAATTTGGTTACCATTATATGGTGGACTGAGAGATTTGATTATGTTAGAATCTCATAAGTCCAAGTATTCTATTCATCCTGGATCGGACAAAATGTACCAAGACTTGAAAAAGTTATACTGGTGGCCGAATATGAAAGTTGATATCGCAACATACGTCGCGAAATGCTTAACATGTGCAAAAGTGAAAGCTGAATATCAGAAGCCGTCAGGATTACTTGTCCAACCGGAAATTCCAGTCTGTAAATGGGAGCGAATTACGATGGACTTCATCACAAAACTCCCAAGGACACCGTCTGGGTTCGATGCAATTTGGGTTATAGTCGATCGTTTAACTAAATCCGCTCATTTTATTCCAATCAACGAGAGGTTCGGTTTGGAGAAACTCGCCGATATTTATCTAAAGGAAATCGTGTGCAAGCATGGTGTTCCTATTTCAATCATTTCCGATAGAGATAGTCGTTTTGCTTCTGGATTTTGGAGATCACTTCAAAAGTCGTTAGGAACCAATTTGGATATGAGCACAGCCTATCATCCACAAACTGATGGGCAAAGCGAAAGAACAATCCAAACTTTGGAGGATATGCTACGTGCTTGTGTGATAGACTTTGGAAGTAGCTGGGATAAGCACTTACATTTGGCCGAATTCTCGTACAATAACAGTTATCACGCGAGTATTAAAGCTGCACCTTTTGAAGCACTGTATGGGAGAAAATGTAGATCACCCGTTAGCTGGAGTGAGGTTGGTGATGCCCAACTCACTGGACCAGATTTGATTAGGGAGACGACGGATATGATTGTGCAAATTAAGAATAGGTTGTTGTCTGCTCGAAGCCGACAGAAGAGTTATGCGGATGTAAGAAGAAAACCATTGGAGTTTAACGTGGGAGATAAGGTTATGCTAAAGGTATCACCATGGAAAGGTGTTGTACGATTTGGAAAACGTGGGAAGTTAAGTCCTCGTTATATCGGACCATTCAAGGTTACATCTAGAGTAGGACCTGTGGCATACCAACTCGAACTACCACAAGAACTGTATGGGATTCATAACACTTTTCACGTGTCGAACCTGAAGAAGTGTTTATCCGATGAAGAACTCGTTATACCGTTAGACGAGGTTAAGGTTGATAAGAAGTTGCATTTTATTGAAGAACCGGTCGAGATCATGGATCGCGAGGTCAAGCAACTGAAGCAAAGCCGAATACCTATCGTCAAAGT
Organism: Glebionis coronaria; assembly: GCA_025667525.1. NCBI lineage: Eukaryota > Viridiplantae > Streptophyta > Magnoliopsida > Asterales > Asteraceae > Glebionis > Glebionis coronaria. The sequence continues at coordinate 191,343 of JANFOE010000516.1, read as the reverse complement.
TCGATGGAACTCTCGGAGAGGACCAGAGTTTACTTGGGAACGAGAAGACCAAATGTGGAAGAATTACCCTCATCTCTTTGATTTCAACAAGCGATCGGGCAAGAACGCAAGTTGATCTTCGAGGGCGAAGATCCTAATTTGGTGGGGATGATGTGACAACCCGTCAATTTCAGGTCGTTATTTTAATCTCGACTATTACGTATTACGTGTTTACTTTAATGAGAATTTTAATTTATCGACTAACCGAGAAGGTTATGACTTGAAACTAGCGTAAAAATGTCGATTAGATGAAAACCGACAAGGAATATGTTAGGTATCGATGTTATATTCTCAAATAATCATGAAAATGATTTTTATTATATTTAATCTTTATTTCTCGTATTTTACGTTTTAACGAATGACGATAACTAGTAGTGATCGCGATACCGACGGATGCCCAAAAATTTACGTTTTATTATCGATTGTCTCGATATTGTATATTTTCGACGTTTTCGATTTAATTACGTTTTAAGTCGTGTCGAAGCTTTATTATTATTTTTATGAAGCGTTTTAACTTACGAAAAGTATTTTTACGAAACCCGAGCCCCGTAAATATTTTTAAAATGTACAATTTACATTTTCTACCTTGTAAACTATTTACTTGCACTTTGGGACCAAAAGAACGTAAATTTGGCAAAAATTACCCTCACCCCACTATTTAAAGAAATTCCACTAACACATTTCATTTTAAAAATTCATTTTTACAAAAACTCAATCTCTCTCTCCTCCTCCCCATTTTAGCCGTCCACTCCAACACCCCAATCCACCCAAATTTTTGATTTTCTAGCTTGAATCTTCAAAAACTAAAACAAGACCCATCTTGGAAATTTCAAGAGCTATCTATTGGTATAATTTTCTTCAACATGCATTCACAAAATTTTTATTTCAAATTTTGATGATGAACACCATGTTTGATCCATTTTTATGGTGATATATGGTGTTAATATTATTATATTCATAGTGGGTTTTGGTTGCATGCAAGATTTTTATATATTTAATTTTTGTAAGATTAAATTTGAGGGTGTTATGAGTTAATTAGATGTGTTATTATGATATTAGGATCATATTAGGACTATAGGAATTGTTGGAATGGGTTGAAAATTTGATTTGGTATGATTTTTAGATAGGCTATTTTGGGCAGTAACTTTAAGTCCGTTTTTGAAATTGTTACTGTGGTAAACTTGGTAAACTAATAAGATAGGGTCGTAGAGAATTTCGTTAGCTTCGATTTGAGCTAAAGTAGAGCTTCTAACTCATTACGAGCGAAAAGTTATGCTACTTTTAGTATTTGTGTACCGGGAGACGGGTATCGGCACAATCCGAAAATTGTTGTCGATATTTGGAACGAATCTCGGGGACTATAAAATGAGTTTTAAAAATGTTCAAGGGCTGTTGTAAGTTGATAAACCTCAGGTCATGAGTCTATTTTCAAACCCGAGTGTCGGTTTTGCAAACGGAAATGTTTAGATAAGTCAAAATTGTTTTACAAGTCAAAGGCGTAAAACTGTCCGGTTTTTGCAACACGAAGGTGTGTCGGGCAGAAGGTCTTAGAAGTAATATTTTTGAATGAAATTTAAACTGAGTTTTATTCATATTATGTGTGAGTTTGTCACCAAGTTTCGTCGAAATCGGACATGTCTAGATAGGTTAGATTGGTGTGTACATTTGGAGTGTACATGCTGAGTGGTATTTTGGACACGTAGTTCAATACTTATGTGGCGTGAGTTGAGTATTCACTATTGGATATGGTGACTTACTCAAGTGTTAAGTCATTATATAAATGACTTAGCTACTGGTCCGAGGGAAGTAAAATGATGGTTTGACTTGCGTTGACTTGGCGTCTTATGACGGGTCAATGTCGAGGGTGCAAGTAATTTAAATGAATAAGTGTTGAATAAAAGGGTATAGAAGTACACTTATATTTTGTTATTTTTCGGGATTTTTATGGTCATTCTAAATTGACTTTCATATTATTTAAGTATTATTTATACTTGAGTCGTTTATTAACGAACGCGCCTTAATTGGTAGGTTGCGGTCTTCGTGTTTAAAAAGGGCATCACAAATCGTCGGCGATCGTCACGTCACTACTATCGTATCAAGGTGAGTCTATAGCCTCGCTTTACATGTTTACTTGTTTTATAAAACCCGCGAGGGGGATAACATGCTTGTTTTATTAAAATAAGAGGGGTACGACGAGAAGTTGTGGAAACCCTTATTATTGGAAAAACATTTATTGATAAATGAAGGGTACAACGAGAAGTTGTGGTAAACCCTCATTCTTTTAAAATTGAACACAAAGGACCCGATTGTATGCTTAGATGAAAGTTGTTATATAAGTTTGTTTAGCCTTAAAGACCCATGAATCGTGAATTGTTAATCGAAAGAACGCTAATACTATGGATAGATCTATCGGGGTGACGCCCAGTCCGGTCGCGACTAGCTATCGCGTGGTGTTGTGATGCACCAGTAATGAAACATCGGATGCAATTGTATAAGAGAAATATACGCACTTGGCTAGGTGTGTTGGGCTGAAATAATATATGTTAACGTTCAATTTCACGAGACTTATGAAATAACAACGATAATTATGTCTGATCCACATGATTGTCAACTACGGAAGGTTTATTCAGAATACTTGTGTTCATTTATTTAAAATTTAAACTCTATAGATTCACTCAACATTTTTGTTGACTTTATAGCATGTTTTATCTCAGGTCCATGAAGAAGGCACTCATGGAAGGCGGTTTCACGCAGCTTGCTAAATTAAAATGTTTTGGCCCGCTTTTCTAAACTATGTCTATTCTAAGAAACTTTTCTTATTTGGTTGGTTGTGTGAACTTAAAACTATTTGGGACCGTGTGTAAACTGTTTTATCTTTAAACAAATGAATGGACGTATGTTTTGTTAAAACGACTCATTTTGAGGCGTTTTCTATGATATTGAGGTTGAACCATGATAGTAACACCCAATGACCCTTCCGCTGCTATGACATGAAATTGGGGGTGTTACATACGTATTAATACACGGTAATTATAAACGATGACAAATAAATCACGAACACGTAATCACAAACATCTAGCATGATTTTCGCCTATATTATATAGACGCGACGAGTAATTACGTATATTAATTACGTACGGTAAATAATTACATACGTTATGATTATTATTATCATACGACATGAATGTTCATATAATAAGTAAAACCGTTAGACAGTATATCACGACATTTAAAATCACGCGACACGAATGTTTAAACAAATATTATTACATATATAATATTTACATTTTAACACGTATGAGTTTAATTATGAGTAATTACGGATTTTTAAAACACGAATCGCGTATCTTTATCTAGTTGCGATATTAATAGGAGTATATGGGCTAAATGGTTTATTATGAATTAGAAAGGGGCTAGACACGTGGGCCGAGGCCCATGTAGTTCTCTAACCGACTAAAACAAAGGAATAAGGGACGGAGGGAATTGTTTTGTAAGACAAAAAGAAAAGATGGAAAAAACAGAAAAACCCTAAACTAGAAACATGGTGGCCGCCGCTCCATTTTTTTGTGTTCCCTCCTTGCCGACTGATAAACAAGCACAACAAGACAAATCTGGTCGTGATTCAACCAATGGATCAAGATGGGTTCGTGTTCTTTGGTTATTAAACCCTATCACATGTAAGAAACCCTAACTTTTCCTTTTAATAAAATCTTTTGATCACGCGCATATGAACTGTAAGGAAATTATAGATTGGAAACATGTTGGTTAAGGGTAAAACATTTAGGAGTCGGGCTGGTTGTGTTATGGTTCGGCTGGCACCCAAACCGAGAGTTTATGACTCTCGGTGGTGGTTATGTTCATCAGCCGCATGCCCAAGGCGAGTTTCTGCCTATCAGTGGCAACCCAACAAGGGTCACAGTGGCTGCTGCGTGCTAAGCAGTAGCTGCTGTGTGCAGGTCAGTGGGAGCCAGCGCAGCATGCTGCCAGTGGGAAAACATTGCTGCCAGTGGAAGTTTTGATGCTGGCAGCCGCAAAAATTGATGTCCAGGGGGTGTTTTGGTCTAGGCAGTGGGAACCGCAGCAGCAAGGCTGCGGTGATTATTGATGATTCAAGCAACCGAGATCATAAGATCTCGGTGGGCTTTTGATTTTGGGGCTCGGATATAATTATTTGGCCATGTCATTTTTATAAGAAAATTTATTTCCTTATAGCACCATTAGTTTATTAATCCAAGACATAGGTTATTTTTTTAAAATTAAATAAACATTTGATAACCTAAGCATTTATTAGTTTAGTTAAATTAAAATCATGTTTAATTTAATTATTTGGCATTAGGTAAAGTTTATTATCGGGACATGTAGATAGTTATTAAAAACCATGCATATCAGTAATAAATAATAATCAGTTTAATCTACAGCAATTATTTTATAAACCCTACTATTATTATCACGAATTATATTACTAGCTTATTAATCCAGTTTATATCTAATTTTGGAAACTTTCTATTTTTTTTAGAAACTTATTTAATTAATGCAGCTAATCTATTTATGGGAACTTTCTACTTTCAAAAACCTATCTATTTTAAGCAGTAATTCTATTTTTGGAAACTTTCTATTTTTGGAAACTTTCTATTTTAGGAAACCTGATATTTTTAGAAAGTTACTTATTATTACACTACGAGTATAATAATACAAGAAATACAAGTAATAATCAGAATATACAGAATACACGATAAATACAATATAACGTTAAAATCAGTAAAATAAGACGTGAACATATAAAACAAGCTAAGACATGACTTAAAAACCAGTTACGTGCTCAGTGATCAGATACTTATACACGTATGTATTTATGTAGCGTTAGTGATACCGAAGTAGGACTCTCTTCCGTTCGTCTTCTTCGTTCACTGGACATAAGGTACGGATTTCCGTCCTTTCAGTATGGACATTCTTTCCTTATTAGGATTTCCCCGTATGCAGCCAACTGTTTTCCCCAATATTTGTTTTATTGTTTTGAACTGCTTATGTTTAATTAGCATAATCTATAGCCATATACAAGCATGACCAGTTTCACCTAGTTATGGAGGTACCATAACCATAACATTGGAGGCACCAATGTTATGACTTCCCCACGGCGGAGTGATTGCTCGTGGCGTCCCTTTCAGTTTTGGCCATATTATTATATCATGTGGGGCGTATGGGTGCATCCTAGTTACATGTTTTATTCAATATTTCATGGTGAATGTGGTGTGTGCCTTGCATCCTTCACAAGGAGTTGATCCCTCCTACCCAGACCAGTATATTAAATAGAGGCATCCCCTCTAATCAGCATGATGAGGTCACCCCTCCAAGTATTCATGCACGTGACCTTTTCATGACCTATATGGGTTATGGTATATTTATGTTAAAACAGTTTTCATAAGATAAACATAAGGCTTTTCAAACTATAAAACCACTTTTCTTAATACTTAACCAGTCTACTCAGAACTTAGTCTTCCGCTGTTATATGTTACATGCTTATCCTATTTCATGCTATATTGTATATCCGTGCACTGAGCGTTTTGCTTAGCCGTTACTTTCCTTTCCATGTCCCAAAACGGCAGGTACCCAAGACTCGAGCATTTGGAGGACATGCATAGGATGGAAGCTGCCATAGACTTCTTCTCCTGTTTCCTTCATATATTTATGCTTGTTTAGTCTTTCATTCAGTTCCTTTACTTTGTTATGTTTTGGGCTTATGTTTGGGGACCGATGTTTGATTCCGGTTTACCCTATGGTCATGTATGTTTTACTACATATTACCTTGCATGCTTTGATGACACGCCATAATTACGTGTGACATTCCATATATCAAAATGCGGTGTTACAGGGGTAAAATTTAGAATTTATGGAATCACCCATAATTAATTGTAAGTTTTAACCATGATCAACTCTTTAACAAATGTGTGAAAAAGAATTAGCAGGAAATAGATAACACACATAAGATTCATATTACACAAATATGAAAGAACATACAAGAGAAATATTCATACACACAATATGAATATTTAAAGAAAAAAATTATGGAAAATAAACCACAAAGCATAAACTACTCTAATAGTGATAATCTTCCAAGATTGTTTAAGTTTTATTGACTCAAACAACTAAAGTACAAAATGTGCCTTAGTTGGAAAAGAAAGGCGATGAAGCATCATTCAAAGTTTTGTTCACGGGAACGAAAACTTTGGGAGGAGGTCGAGTGAGGAGGAATTCAAGAAAATTTAGCTTGTCATAGATATGAGCAAGTTCAATTTGTTGAAATCGACAACAAGCACACGAGGAACCATGATGCAAAACAAAGTCGTTAGATGGGGGAGGTCTATCAAAATGAGAGTTTGGTGGAGAGGGAGATAATGGATAAGAGATGTTTTCACAATGCCTAGTGAGATTTGGGAAAGAAGATAGGTCATTGAGTTGTGGAGAGTTGAAAGGTTTAGGTGGTGGTGGAAGAATTTCCTTTTCTCCGGTAATTGGATTTATAGAGCAAGTCTCATTCCAATATTTAATCAGAGAGAAAGAAGAATTCTTGGCGGATTTGGGAGAAGAGGAATCATGAGGATTCTTGTTCTTCTTGATCTAAACGGGTCGAACTAAGATTTTTGGTTTCTTTGAAAGATTAGAAGAAGAAGCTTTAGGTTGAGAAGATTGTGACAAAGATATGTCAAGGTTAGGAATGGAAGAGTTAGGCATCATGAGGGATGAAGAGAAGAATTCCCCAAAGAGAAGAATTTAAAGAAAGTAGACAAGGCAAAGATTTAAATGAAAACAAAAGGATTTAGGGAATGTTTAGCCAAAGTGGGTAAACAAAGAATCATAACCAAGACAGTGGTCAAAGAAGAAAGACAAAAAGTAAGCCAAAAGTGGCTTTCCCGTACGCGGTTCCTTAAGGGAGCCCGCGGTTCCATATCGATATGGAGTCGCCTAATAGCTAAGGAGCCGCGTCCAGTGGACGTCAAACCATGATTTTCAAAATTTTTGAAGAAAAATATGACTATTTCAAAATTTTGCAAATCTTGGATTTTTACCTCTGTTAGCATTAGAGTATGCTAGGGTTGCATAAAAGCAACACATTCACAAAGAATGTCTTGACAAAGGGTGCCAAAATATTTAGATAACATTTTGATCCAATTTTAAGTCAAGTTTTTAGAGGTTGTGATAGATTTAGGTTCAATTTTAAATAAATTGAAGTTGATTAATGTGACCACATAGGTTAAAACACATAAAACTAAATCCATAGATCATCTTCATGAAAAAATGATGAAGGAAAGGAAATACAAGAAAGGAAATAACAACTAACTAATACAGAGTTAGCTTAAACTAGGTCTTAATAGCATAGTATTTTTTGGCTTGATCTTCTTTAAAAACATTTGATATGGAAAACCATCATTCATCTCCTAGGAGGAGGAGGATTAGCAAATAGGTTAAACAAGAAGCTTTGCAACCTAATGTGAGCCCCAATCATCTCTAACCTAAGGATATCAATGAGGTGGAAGTTATTTAAGCAACAAGGACAATTGGTTCCATTGTGCATGAAAAAATAAAACAAGTGTGGATCACCCAAGAACCGGGAAATGGGAACACCTAAGAGTGGAGTGTTAGAGGGAGGAGGAGGTGGAGAAGGCATGGTATCCAAGGGTTATATGGGTGAGATGGGTGAATTTGGTGGAGTGAAAGGAAGAGGCTAAAAAACAAAGGGAATTCTTTGATGGAGTTGATGTGACAATCCGTCAATCTATGGTTGATATTTTATTCTCGAATATTATTTAAAAACATTATTTTAATGTTACAATATGAACTCACTTATTTTTGGGAAGAAATTTGGATTTACGTCTTGAAGTAGCATCGACTACGTTTAAACCGGAGGATTCCACGTTACGTGCTTACGTTTACATACACCGTCTTTGGTGACAGCCCGACATTTCAGAAAATAAATTTATCCATGAATATTATTTTGGAGTTTAAATTTGTGTTGGTTCATAAACTCACAAATTTACGAGAAGAGATTAGGACTTACGATTTTATCTTAACGTCCTTTACGACCAAACCGGAAACCCTAGGATTACGTATTTACGTTTTCGAACTCCGTTTTTGATGAAACAATTTTTATTGGATTCGTTTTATGACGTTGATTCATAATTTATAAAAACGTTTTTCGTAAAACGACCCGAGGGCACGCAAATCAAGGAAACTAGAATAAAGGAGTACCCGTAAATAAATGGGGATGAGACAAGTGGGACACTTGTCCCACCCCTAAAACCGGCCAACACTTAGCTACAAAACATCATATGATGTGTCAAAGTGTTAGCTTAACACTTACATATGTAAGCTAAGCTTACAAAGTAAGCTTCCACCTACACTTTCCACTTTGAAACAAAACCACTAGCTACCTTCATTTGCTTCATTCACACATGCAAAACCACCCTCAAAATCCTCTCACCCTCCATTTTTGGCCGCCCCATTTCTCCACAAAACACCACCATTCATACAAAATTTAACCATAAACATATGCTATAATTAACATATGTTAATCTCCATTCAAAAAGATGAAGATTGGTGCAAGTTATAACATCCAAGGAGGAGTTTTCATGGAGTAGTAGGGCTGATTTTCCACAAGGAGTTTATGAATATTGGTGGTCATGAAGATGGTCTTGGTGCATCACAAGTTTCTCCATCAAAATCTATGTTTTGATCAACCTACATCATCATGGTGGTATAAAGATTGTCCTCCTCATCTTCTTGTTATTTTGATTATGTAAACATGTATTTTATTTTCTATTGTATATGTATATGATGATTATATGATGATAAAAATGTTATGTGGGGATTTGGTGTTGATAAACATGATTAAAAAGGTGAAAAACTATATGAAACAAGGCTAAAATCTTGTCTAAATTTGATGGCTGTATAAAACAGTAAAGAAACAAGTCATGAACTGATAAAATGATGAAGTAGGATGGATTTACAGTAATCTATGAGTCTTGTACACATGTGAGAGTTGGTCATGCAATGGAATCATTGTAATGAGTGAGATATGATCAAAACAAGTTTAAGATACAAATCTGAGTTCACTGTTTTGGACGATTTTTAGAAACTACTTAGAAGATGATTCAACAGTATCTATAGAAGAGTTAAATGTAGCACATATCATGTAGTTTATGTGATAAAAATTTGAGCTTCTATCTCCATATAGAACTCACGATATGGCAGTTTTGGTGAAAGTGAGGATAAAAATCAGATTTTTGGAAAATAAAGTATAATACTATTATATAAGCACTCAAAATTATATTGTATAAAATGTAAAGTTAAAACCCACTAACTCATGAATTTTATTTATATAAATATGTACAATGATAAATAAGTGGACATTTTATAAAAATGGTAACTTGTTAAGTTTTATAAGTGATAAAACTATAAACATGATTTTTACGACTTTTTCGGCTAATACCGTAAAATTAACGTTTTTGTTAAATAAAACTTAGATGGTTGGACCCGTCTAATGAAAACTTTATAAAACTTATATACTGATATATAGACATGTATAACAAGTAAAAACCGATAAAACCCGAACTTTAGGGCATACGGACATTAACGAGCTAAGTAAACATATTGGACTAATACTTGGACTAATAATTGGACTAAAAAGATAAAAACTTGTAAAAAGAACTTATTGGGCTTAACCCATTTGGGCCCAACATGGAAAGTATACATACTGATAAAATAAGTATAACGAGGATGAAAACAAGTTAAAGAACTTATAATAGGCTTATTGGACCTAAAACACGTAAATAGGTAAAACGAGACAACTAGTATAAAAGTTATCGACATATAACACTAAAATGAGTAAACGAGAATATGTAAACCCACTTGATCATCATATATATATAATCATCATATGTATACATACTTGTTATTTTTATAAAGTCATTGGACAAACGTCTAAGACCGAGTATTATTTGTCTAGGTTTCCGTGATTGAAACACGTACCGTACGTCCGAATTACCGATAACCCGCCTTCCCACATCAACGTGAGTTCATAGCCTCGCACTCCTTTAAATATTTTTATAAATGTTTTATAAACCCGCGAGGGAGATAACATGTTAGTTTTTATAAAATAGGACACCATTTGTCCCGATTGCTTGTTTATTGATTTGGACCCGAATGATTGAATGACCCGATTGTATGACCCGATAAATGATTAATGGACCCGATAGATGAAATAAAATGGATTATTAAAGTTAGGTTATGTCACTAAAAGTCCCATTAGCATGAATTGTGAACTACCGGGATTTGGTAGACGCTTATGCATTTAATAGTACTATTTGGGGACGATCACCCCAGTTCGCGCCTTGACGGTTGATCCCCGTCGTGCCACATTGATTGGTAAGCGAATTTATGTATGAGAAGATTTCCATAGCGTGACCTTTGTGACGACACGCTACTTTAGATGGGCAAAATTGGTATCGGGTTAGCTACCCGTTGTTGGTTTAGTAAGGTAACAATGTCATGCGGCTTATAATAATCCAAAGTTAACAAAATACTACTAGACGCTCCGAATTACGATGTATTGCCTGACTAGCAATACAGGGTCATACTATTGATATTATGTTTGTGTTTTGGTTTTCATAACCATATTCAATAACGGTTTTTATTTGATTTTATACAACGTCATAAGACGTATTGTATGATGTTTTTACGACATTGGCTCGTATAATGATTTTTAAGGCAAATGCCTATATTATGATTTTCGATAAGGATTGTATAAAATGATTTTGGCTATTTCATGGCCTATCAAAACGATTTGTACAAAAATGATTTTCAGTAATACTTTTATACTGATATTATATTGATGGAATTTATTAAACTCTATGAATTCACTCGGCGTTATCGCTGACCTTTTCTTTTAACATGTTTTATCTCAGGTACTTGAAGGTAATTCTCGGGAAGACGACAAGAATTCATGGCCCGCACTTAAACAATATTTTCCATTCAAATACTTTGTAAAACTTTGTATGAAATGTAATGACTTGGGACCGATGTAACTTTGATATTTATGAATGGAAATGATTTATTATTAAACGACACGATTTTTATACGTTGTCTATGATGTGAGTAATGTGCTATCCCGTAACACCAACTAGTCTTCCGCTGTACTGAGTTGTATAAATTTGGGGGTGTTACAGTTTGGCATCAGAGCTCTCGTTATAGAAAACGAAAGATTTTTAAAACCAAGGTTTTGAATAAAACATTTCAAAATCTTTTAACTATAAACATTTTTCTAAAAATGTCTAAAAATCTTTTGACTATAACGGTGCCGAAGAATTCCCGAGTTACCGACAAGGCCAGACTGAGAAGTGTTATTTTAATATATATATAACTTGGACTATATATATATATATATATATATATATATATATATATATATATATATATATATATATATATGATGTAATATGATTACATGATTGTTTGATGATTATTTTGATTTTTATACGAGGTATTTATACGACGTAGATTGTCACAAGTAACCCTAAATCCCCTAGTAAATTAATCGAAGCTATTCTCGTAGGAATTCTAGCTATCCTAGATCTAAACCAAGTTGTGGATATTTATGATCCCAACAAATGGATGATATTCATAGAAATGTAGATAGTAGTTGAATGTTATATTGAAAAAGAATTGGCGAGATTAAAACTGATATCGATGTCATGACGATCTTTCCTTATAGAGTGGAGTTTGATAAAACGTTACCACCTAGAAAGATGTCATCTGATTCGTTGTCATCCAATTCTTAAAATTGAAATCGAAAGGGTGAATGTTGCACTTCAGGCTGTCATTGGAACCATTACCCAAAAGCCTCATGGCACTAGTACCTTTCCGAGAAGTCTAGTTGAATGATCAAGTCATTTCATACTAGTGACTCATTTGATAATTGTTGTTGTAAGAGCTAATAGGATTGGAAATTAAGTGTTGATTCATATTGAGATTGTATTGCCTTTACAAGGCCGAAGAATAAGACTGAAAGTATTGGAATATGAGGTAGGATATTGAATTAAGTATAAATTGGTTGAAACTTGAATTAAGTGAAATTTAACCCATATGGAATATGAGATTATTAATAGAAGTCGTTAAGTCCTGTGATTGAATTATAAGGTTTTAAATGATTGTTAGTTTGTGTTGAAGGTTGTTCCTAGGCCATTGTCCACTAACGAGGATACCCAGTGTCCAATAAATAAATTGAAGAAATCTTCTTCTGAATTGAGACCGATGGATCTTCCGGGACATGTGGAACACCTAATGACTCTTGTAGATTAGTATTCATTGTGGTATCTATTAAAAATAATCCCTAACTTAACTGAGACATCAGTTGGTAGGATGAGTTTCGAGAATTGTATGACATAGTGACATGTAATGTGTTACGGTACAATTTGACTTGTTTGTGATTAATGAAAAAGACTACCTTTGATTACTAAATTCTACATGTATCGATGTTATCTATCTTTTATTGCTTCATCCTAATGTTCGCATTAGTGATGTAACCATTGAACAAGTACTCGTATCGAATTGAGTTACGTTGTGGATTATTCTTTTTGAGTGCCATCGAGGTCATGAACCTCATGATTATTTGGCTAAAGCTCATTTCCTATCATATTGTAGTAAATTCTTGGTGAACAAGTTTTCATCACTCTTTTTTAGATCACACCTTGTTTTTATAAAATGAAAACGGTATCCTTTGAGAAAATTGAATTTTCATCACTATAAGGATTATTCATAGTGAGATTTATAAGTGATTGTTATTGAAATGAAGTTGTTTATAAAACACTTTGGAAAACCTTATTGTTTTCATAACAAAGAAAACCTTTGTAAATATATTTTTGATTCTTATTTAAGAATTAAGCATGAAAATGTTTTCATTATAAACATGATCATAAAATTTTGACGAACTGAGTATTGCATTGTTAATCTTGAAATTGTATATAGTTGCGCGCCTACATACAATTTGGAATGGACTATGCAAGACTGATTAGTAGTCACCATAAAACTGATTAATAAACGCTACATTTTCTTTGAAAATTGTGAAAGAATAAATTTTACGAGATCTGCAAGAAGTACAAAATAGGGACATATTAGTAGGGACACCTACATATGTGCCTGTAGCATTTATTCTTCTGAGTTGAATTTACTCATCTGTGGAAATTGTCTTATTTGACAATTGACAATCCTTTCTTGTCCAATTCTCTCGTAGTAAGATTCTTAGGAAAAGTATCTGATTACCGAGTGTTGATACCCGACTGGATGTATTGACGTTCTTATCATTTCTTATGATTTGATTTCATTTGAATGATCTGAGTAACGATCCGAGGAGCTTTCGAATGCGTACTCAAATTATGAAAACATGGGATATATTCATATTCGTTAAATGTTTTCGTCTGTATCTGATTTGAAATTCTCTCGCATAGATTATGCGTTGACCTTACTCTTTTAATAGTATTTGTGTCTCCAGATATCCCTGAAATTGTGAAGGATTATGAATTATTATTAGCCTTTTGAGAAGTTCACATCTTATCGACGGCAATGCAACTGGAAAGTTGATAGTGCCCGTAGAATGGATTGATTGATTATGACATGACGACATTGTCTTAATTGATGGGAAATCGAGTAGAATTCCCCTAAATGATAAGATGCTGATTATCAAAAGTGATCTAAATAATTCTTGATGGATGACCATATCTTGTATTAAGACTTGAAATTATACCGCGAATGATTGTGAATTAGTAATAGATATTATAATCTAGAAGAACCTAATATGAATTTATTGAAATGATAATTCTGTTATTTGAAACTTTAGTAAGTATTTGTTAATGAATTACCTAGACTTTTGCCATTAAGGCAAGTTGAATTTGGTATTTGATTATATTCCCGGTGCTGCACCTATGGATTGTGCACTATACGTCAGCACCATCTAAATTAAAGGAATTACCGTACAACTGAGAGTTGTCGGAGAAAGATTTTATTATACCAAGCCTGTCATCCTGAAGAGCTATGGTGTTATCATTCCTTATATTTATAGATTTCTGTGAATTGAGTAAATTGACAATCGAAAACGATATCCATAACTCGAAATGGAAGATTTGTTCGATTATTTACAAGGTTCTAGCAATTTGATCCACGGCATGGTTATCATCAACTTCGCGTCTGCGGAAAAGATTATGTATTCCAATCACTACACCCGGTGCTTGTAATGAACATTATGAGTTCCACGTGATGTCGTTTGGATTGACTAATACACATGTAGCATTCATAAATTTGCTGAATCACATGTGAAGGCTGTAATTTGATAAAATTCATGCTTGAGATCATTAAGGACTATATGTTTGTTTATAAGAATAAGAAGGAGTTAGTAATTATTTATAGATTGCCCTGAATTGGCTAAACAATGAAAACCTATACCTTAAATATTTAACATGTGATTAAGGACTTAATCCTTTATATGATTTAACCGTGTGATTAATAGATAATGGAAGCTATATTGACTTTTTAAATATTAGAACCATTAACGCTTAGGGATTAAAAACTTTATCCTTTACATAAATGACCATTGGATTAATAATGGTAAGATGTATGCATATAGACTCTTCAAAAATTAAGAGCCCTTTTAAGACTTTGGATTTTACCAAAAAGAAATGAAAATATGTTTTGACAAATGTTTTAACAAAGGATTTTAAAGGGATTACTCCCTTATACACTAAACATTTAACTAAACTTCTGTTTAGGGGTAAATGTTTGTGTATACCTCAAGATAACTTAAGAAGGATTGAGGAAATCATTTAAACCATGACTTGAAATTTGAAACGATACGTTTTGCTTTTCGAACTAAGAAAACTTTGACCAAAGTATAAACAAAGGTTTTTCGAACATTTACGAATCTTATTAAATATTTTCGATAAATCAACAAAAATCTTGTTAATTAAATCCAAATTTATTTTGAACATTTTATATAATTGGTCGAACTAAGAAATTTAAAACTTTTACGTTTACGCTTCATAAAAATTAACTAATAAATATTTAATTAATTATAATAATTATCGACGCTTTAGACGACGGAATGAGAAAAACGGATAAAAATGATAGTTAAGAAGAAACTAAAACTCAGAAAATGTGAAGAAATAATTTTTGAATAAATACGGTTATGATATTTATTTCATCAGGAAAGTGAACGTAATTGCTGACGCATAATATAGAAAGAATATCTGAGTGAATTGTGAACATGATAATTACATCATCATGAGAAGTGAATATAGATACTGACATATTATATAAAAAGGATAAAGAACCAATTAGGATATATTTCTTAATAATGAACGTGCAAAATAAAGTGCCGAACAATACAAAAATAAACAATGTTTGTAAAAAGGATAATATAAATAGTGAAGGGTTTCACGGCTAATGTGAACCATTAGAATTGAGAAGCCGATAGCGTTAAATGTTTTAAAGGGCCGTTTATGGTTGCCTAAATATGGAGGATTATGAGATATAGTTATGTTGGAATTTGTAAGTATAAGTATTCTATTTATGTCATTTATGACTAAAAATATCTTTGTCTGAAGAAGTTGTACTGATGGCAATTATGAAGGCAAACATCGCCTCATACATTAGTAAACGTCTAGCTATTGCAAAGGTCATCATCTGAATTTGATTCGATTTGGGTCATCGTCGACAGACTGACCAAATCTGCTAATATCATTTCCGTTAATGATAAATGCAAAAGAGTTGTGTAAACATGGTTTGCCGTATCGATCATCTCTATCAAGATCCTCGCTTCGCATCGAATTTCTAGAGATTTGCTCAGAAATCATTGAGAACGAACCTTGATGAGAGTACTATGTACCACCCCAATCGAAGGGACGAGGTAAAGTAACGATACAAAGTAATATAAGTGTTGTTCTATGTTTGAATGATTGACCTTTGGTGATAGACCGTATAATCGTTTTCCTTTGGAGAGATTATCATTGATAATCATCGTATTAGGATTGAAATCGAATCTTGTTAGAATCTATATTAGAGCATCTGTAAGCAGGAGTTGAGATAAAGACACCCAAACATACACCCACTGTGAGTTGGATATGTCTCTTAGGTTTAAGGTTCCTATGATGGCGAACCTATCCTTGCAAAATACCCGACCCGCGAGATCTGAAATGATTGTTGAAATTAGGATTTGATTATTGACTGCCGGTAGTGGACAAGAGGTTATGTGAATGTGAAATGTAGATCTTGAAGTGCCAAATGGGTAGCAAAGTTATGCCACAATTTTTAAACTTGGAAAAAAATGAATTCATGATCTGACAAATCATGGGATATAAGTCCCCGTTGCATGGGACCATTGAGATGATATAAAAGATTGGTTTGAAAGGCATATAAGCTGGATCTACCCTAGGACTTCAAAGACTGCATGAATTATGTTTCGTAAATCGAACTTGATGGAATATCTATCAAGTAAAAATCTGATTGTTCTTAGTAAAGCTTAGATCGGCGAAAAGTTGCATTCATCAGAAACCCGTGAACATCATGGATAGAGAAAGTAAGTCAACATTTAGCCTGATCTTATTCCCGTAGTTATGTTTGATGAAACTCACGTATTGTAATGAATTGCACTTGTGAGAAACGACCGAGTGTGGAGGAAATACCCACATGGCTTTAACTCTATAAGAAGCGAGTAGTAAGGTAAGATGATCTTTGAGGACAAAGACCCTGTTTAGGGGTAAATGCTGTGACAATCCGTCAATCTATGGTTGATATTTTATTCTCGAATATTATTTAAAAACATTATTTTAATGTTACAATATGAACTCACTTATTTTTGGGAAGAAATTTGGATTTACGTCTTGAAGTAGCATCGACTACGTTTAAACCGGAGGATTCTACGTTACGTGCTTACGTTTACATACACCGTCTTTGGTGACAGTCCGACATTTCAGAAAATAAATTTATCCATGAATATTATTTTGGAGTTTAAATTTGTGTTGGTTCATAAACTCACAAATTTACGAGAAGAGATTAGGACTTACGATTTTATTTTAACGTCCTTTACGACCAAACCAGAAACCCTAGGATTACGTATTTACGTTTTCGAACTCCGTTTTTGATGAAACAATTTTTATTGGATTCGTTTTATGACGTTGATTCATAATTTATAAAAACGTTTTTCGTAAAACGACCCGAGGGCACGCAAATCGAGGAAACTAGAATCGAGGAGTACCCGTAAATAAATAGGGATGAGACAAGTGGGACACTTGTCCCACCCCTAAAACCGGCCAACACTTAGCTACAACACCTCATATGATGTGTCAAAGTGTTAGCTTAACACTTACATGTGTAAGCTAAGCTTACAAAGTAAGCTTCCACCTACACTTTCCACTTTGAAACAAAACCACTAGCTACCTTCATTTGCTTCATTCACACATGCAAAACCACCCTCAAAATCCTCTCACCCTCCATTTTTGGCCGCCCCATTTCTCCACAAAACACCACCATTCATACAAAATTTAACCATAAACATATGCTATAATTAACATATGTTAATCTCCATTCAAAAAGATGAAGATTGGTGCAAGTTATAACATCCAAGGAGGAGTTTTCATGGAGTAGTAGGGCTGATTTTCCACAAGGAGTTTATGAAGATTGGTGGTCATGAAGATGGTCTTGGTGCATCACAAGTTTCTCCATCAAAATCCATGTTTTGATCAACCTACATCATCATGGTGGTATAAAGATTGTCCTCCTCATCTTCTTGTTATTTTGATTATGTAAACATGTATTTTATTTCCTATTGTATATGTATATGATGATTATATGATGATAAAAATGTTATGTGGGGATTTGGTGTTGATAAACATGATTAAAAAGGTGAAAAACTATAAGAAACAAGGCTAAAATCTTGTCTAAATTTGATGGCTGTATAAAACAGAAAAGAAACAAGTCATGAACTGATAAAATGATAAAGTAGGATGGATTTACAGTAAGTTATGAGTCTTGTAAACATGTGAGAGTTGGCCATGCAATGGAATCATTGTAATGAGTGAGATATGATCAAAACAAGTTTAAGATACAAATCTGAGTTCACTGTTTTGGACGATTTTTAGAAAATACTTAGAAGATGATTCAACAGTAGCTATAGAAGAGTTAAATGTAGAACATATCATGTAGTTTATGTGATAAAAATTTGAGCTTCTATCTCCATATAGAACTCAAGATATGGTAGTTTTGGTGAAAGTGAAGATAAAAATCAGATTTTTGGAAAATAAAGTATAATACTATTATATAAGCACTCAAAATTATATTGTATAAAATGTAAAGTTAAAACCCACTAACTCATGAGTTTTATTTATATAAATATGTACAATGATAAATAAGTGGACATTTTATAAAAATGGTAACTTGTTAAGTTTTATAAGTGATAAAACTATAAACATGATTTTTACGACTTTTTCGGCTAATACCGTAAAATTAACGTTTTTGTTAAATAAAACTTAGATGGTTGGACCCGTCTAATGAAAACTTTATAAAACTTATATACTGATATATAGACATGTATAACAAGTAAAAACCGATAAAACCCGAACTTTAGGGCATACGGACATTAACGAGCTAAGTAAACATATTGGACTAATACTTGGACTAATAATTTGACTAAATAAGATAAAAACTTGTAAAAAGAACTTATTGGGCTTAACCCATTTGGGCCCAACATGGAAAGTATACATACTGATAAAATAAGTATAACGAGGATTAAAACAAGTTAAAGAACTTATAATAGGCTTATTGGACCTAAAACACGTAAATAGGTAAAACGAGACAACTAGTATAAAAGTTATCGACATATAACACTAAAATGAGTAAACGAGAATATGTAAACCCACTTGATCATCATATATATATATAATCATCATATGTATACATACTTGTTATTTTTATAAAGTCATTGGACAAACGTCTAAGACCGAGTATTATTTGTCTAGGTTTCCGTGATTGAAGCACGTACCGTACGTCCGAATTGCCGATAACCCGCCTTCCCACATCAACGTGAGTTCATAGCCTCGCACTCCTTTAAATATTTTTATAAATGTTTTATAAACCCGCGAGGGAGATAACATGTTAGTTTTTATAAAATAGGACACCATTTGTCCCGATTGCATGTTTATTGATTTGGACCCGAATGATTGAATGACCCGATTGTATGACCCGATAAATGATTAATGGACCCGATAGATAAAATAAAATGGATTATTAAAGTTAGGTTATGTCACTAAAAGTCCCATTAGCATGAATTGTGAACTACCAGGATTTGGTAGACGCTTATGCATATAATAGTACTATTTGGGGACGATCACCCCAGTTCGCGCCTTGACGGTTGATCCCCGTCGTGCCACATTGATTGGTAAGCGAATTTATGTATGAGAAGATTTCCATAGCGTGACCTTTGTGACGACACGCTACTTTAGATGGGCAAAATTGGTATCGGGTTAGCTACCCGTTGTTGGTTTAGTAAGGTAACAATGTCATGCGGCTTATAATAATCCAAAGTTAACAAAATACTACTAGACGCTCCGAAGTACGATGTATTACCTGACTAGCAATACAGGGTCATACTATTGATATTATGTTTGTGTTTTGGTTTTCATAACCATATTCAATAACGGTTTTTATTTGATTTTATACAACGTCATAAGACGTATTGTATGATGTTTTTACGACATTGGCTCGTATAATGATTTTTAAGGCAAATGCCTATATTATGATTTTCGATAAGGATTGTATAAAATGATTTTGGCTATTTCATGGCCTATCAAACGATTTGTACAAAAATGATTTTCAGTAATACTTTTATACTGATATTATATTGATGGAATTTATTAAACTCTATGAATTCACTCGGCGTTATCGCTGACCTTTTCTTTTAACATGTTTTATCTCAGGTACTTGAAGGTAATTCTCGGGAAGACGACAAGAATTCATGGCCCGCACTTAAACAATATTTTCCATTCAAATACTTTGTAAAACTTTGTATGAAATGTAATGACTTGGGACCGATGTAACTTTGATATTTATGAATGGAAATGATTTATTATTAAACGACACGATTTTTATGCGTTGTCTATGATGTGAGTAATGTGCTATCCCGTAACACCAACTAGTCTTCCGCTGTACTGAGTTGTATAAATTTGGGGGTGTTACAGTTGAGGTTGAGCATTCACATTCAAAGGAGGAATAGAAGTGAATGGTGAGGAAAAATCATTCATTCTTGACTGGAATGAAGAGGAGGTAGAACCATGTGAATGGTTAGTACCATGAGTTAAATTGGTCTTCCATGAAGCAAGAGGTGGTGAAACTGATGAAGAGATGAAAATAGGAGAAGTTTCACTCTTGGGTTTGTGAGAAGATGGAGAACCAAGTTTAGGAAATTTGAATCTCATCTTAAGTATTGGGAATTAAGATTTGATGACACAAAACCAAAATTACTTACAAATGTACTTGGAAGTACCGCTAGAGTGTAATAAGTACCGCTAGCACATTCCATGTACCGCTAGTACAAAGTAAGTACCGCTTGTGCAATCCATGTACTGCTAGGGTAAATCCAAGTACCCCTAGCCTACGTAAGTACCTTTAGTGTTATTGAAGATGTAGAGATCTTCAAAAGATTCTAGAGAATGAAGATAAGTATGAAGAATATTGTGAAGATATTCTTTATACTTAGAAGATATACTTGTATTATTATGTTTATCTCCTTGTAAACCCTAGCACCTCTAGTATATAAAGAGGGGAAGTGCTATTGATTTAATCATCCAGCATAGCTTAGAACTCCTATAAGAGTCTAAGAACCATAGAACACGTGGGTGTTATAGTTAATAGTTAGGTTTGATTTATGTGAAATAAAGAAAACCTTAATAGTAACAATTGTTCATTGTGCTAATTCCGCTATGCATGTTTAATGTTCATTGTTATATAATCCCAAATAAGTCTTAATAACGATCAGTAAATACAATTTATGATTCAACATGTGGTATTAGAGCCTCATGGCTCTCGATCTGGTTGATTCATTAAGGTTTTCGGGTCAAAGAACGAAGAACAAATCTAAAAATCCGAATTAGGGTTTTCAGATTCGTATGTCTCTGCACAGCCATATTCAAACGGTGATAACTCAGTCGTTAACCGTTAGATCGTCACGAATTCAAACTGGAGGTTCTTTATATACGTGACTACATCTCACCGAAGGGATTGTCGATCTGAGCTGTCAAGAAAAAGTTACAGCAGGTCGAAGTAGGCTGCATAAAACGTTTTTCAAGTTTATGTTTTCATTATTAAAGTTTAATCAGGGTTTCTACAAACCCTAGATTAATTTAAACAAAAAATAAATGCTCCAAAAGTTGCTGATTTAGGGTTTTTCCCAACAAACCCTAGGTAATTTGTTCATGATGCTGCTGTGATTTCTGAAATTTAAGGTTTATATAAATACCCTATATTGACGGTTGATTACAATTTCCCAAAACAAATAAAAGATGTTCGGTTTATGAATTAGGGATTCATTCAAACCCCAAAAACTGCTTTGGTGGAGTAAAATAATGAAGCAAGAAGAAACAGAAGGTTGCTGATGTTTGTAGTCCTTTATTAATAAGATCATGTTTGCAGCAATTGGTTGGTATATTTATTGCAGTCTGAATCTGGTACACAAGACGTGAGGTGTACACGTCATATGTACATATGGTGACCAGAAAAAGGATGTTGCATAATGACTCTTGTACATAAGAAGGACGCACAGGGAATCATAAAAGACAGTGAAAGAATATTACTGTTGGTAAGTAGTGATGACGTTCCTAGTGGTCTAGATAAATCAAACAAGAGAAAAGCTACTCGTGGACTTGATGTTAGTTTAAGGGGAAGCTGCCATATAATGTATGTGAATTTTTATGGTCCAGTGTAACATCAAGAAACAAAGAAGACCCGAGGAAGAATAGGCAGCT
This sequence comes from Glebionis coronaria, assembly GCA_025667525.1. Taxonomy (NCBI): domain Eukaryota; kingdom Viridiplantae; phylum Streptophyta; class Magnoliopsida; order Asterales; family Asteraceae; genus Glebionis; species Glebionis coronaria. The sequence goes on along the minus strand of JANFOE010000516.1, from coordinate 169,252 downwards.
TTCTGGTCGATTCAGAAGTAGCTATAGGTACAAACAAACAAGAAGCTAAGGTACGGCTGGTTATTGCATACAAACGTGGGAAAGATCATTAAATTATTGTCTGCGTGATTTAAGGGGAAGACAATGAATATTTGGTACGTGATATTTTACTCTTAATTGGAGATATTGTTTCCTATCTTTGTGGGTGCAACAGCTAGCAAAAGACGCATGGTATAATTATTGTTGCCAAGATTAAAATGAGAAAAATATCACATGTTATATATGAAAGTTGGCAACAAAAGATTTGGTATGAGATTTCTATGGTCAAAACGTGTGGAGTTATTCCCTACGAGATTTAAGGAAAATCTTTTATGATCATATGGAAACTATGAAAAAGTAAATGCTTTATGTTGGACGTGGGATTGATATGTGAAAGGTGATCTATGCTGATTTAATGGGAGTATTTTTCCTTGTTTAAGACGTGACTTGAAATTTCGGAGACATCTTTGCTAAATTTTTGGGATACGTTGAGATAATACTTCTGCCTTTCTGAGATACATCTCTAATGGGCTGGTTATGATGGGCTGGTTGTTGCATGGACGGGCTTAAGGCATAAATAAGTACATGTTTTTATTTTTGCTAAGTACCATTTGAAGATTTCAAGTACTGCCCATATTATATGTACCGCCCAGATTTACAACAGCAACAGATTTAATGATAGTTGGAGTGTCATTAAAAGTTTGGAGGAAAATTATTTTAATTTAGCATCAGAATCTGCGACAACTCAGTGACTTAAAAAGTGTCACGTAATGTCTGGGAGAAATGAAGAAACTGTTTTGGTGACAGTTTTGAGACAGAAAAAGGTGCCGCTGTTTGGATTATTGCTAAATACTGCTTGATCGCTGGATAAAGTACCGCTCAGTGTTATTCGACAAATGGTTAAGTACCGTTTGCTTTGTTAGATATCGGATGACAGATATTTTTGGTACAGCTACGAATCTCAGACACAACTGAAAATACTTCAGTTTTTATGGCTCGATTATTGGAGATCATTATGATACATTCGGTGTGAAGACTCAAAGTTTTTGACCTTTTCAAGGTGAGTACCATTCGGTGCGAAGACTCAAAGTTTTTGACCTTTTCAGGGTGAATACCATTCAATGAATGGATTCCGTACGAAGGCGACTGGTTTGTTTCTTTTCAGGGTGAATGGATTCGGTGCGAAGGTGAAGAGTCTGTTTCTTTTCAGGGTGAATGAAATTCATTGTTCTTCAACAAATGGGTTATACTCATTTTTTCTTCATCAGTGATCATGAATTAAAGTCTACAGAGTTCGTAATTCAAGAGATGATGGATCTAAGTTTCAGGGGAAGCTTATTTAACCATCTACATGCATCACTCAAGGGGAAGATAGATCACTTAAGTGAAAGTGATTATTCATTGCTTATCTTCGGAAGACCCCTATTTGCAGAGATTCCAAAAAGGGGAAGTGGTGTATGTTTAAAGGAGATATATGGATGTTTTGTCATCATCAAATAAGGGAAGTCTGTTGGGAATTAAGATTTGATGACACAAAACCAAAAGTACTTACAAAGGTACTTGGAAGTACCGCTAGAGTGTAATAAGTACCGCTAGCACATTACATGTACCGCTAGTACAAAGTAAGTACCGCTTGTGCAATCCATGTACCGCTAGGGTAAATCCAAGTACCCCTAGCCTACGCAAGTACCTTTAGTGTTATTGAAGATGTAGAGATCTTCAGAATATTTTAGAAATAAAGATAAGTATGAAGAATATTGTGAAGATATTCTTTATACTTAGAAGATATACTTGCATTATTATGTTTATCTCCTTGTAAACCCTAGCACCTCTAGTATATAAAGAGGGGCAGGGCTATTGATTTAATCATCCAGCATAGCTTAGAACTCCTATGAGAGTCTAAGAACCATAGAATACGTGGGTGTTATAGTTAATAGTTAGGTTTGATTTATGTGAAATAAAGAAAACCTTAATAGTAACAATTGTTCATTGTGCTAATTCCGCTATGCAGGTTTAATATTCATTGTTATATAATCCCAGATGAGTCTTAATAACGATCAGTGAATCGTACAATTTATGATTCAACATTAAGGTTTCTTTTGGATGAGGAAGTTTTAGAAGAGGTGGATGTTCTAGTGGACACCATGGTTGTGTGTTAAGGTTTAGAGAAGAGTTGAAGGGATGAAGAACACAATCAACAAGAGAGGGTTTAAGAAGAGAAGGGAATGATCCAAACTAGTAATGGGTTAAAATCATTTTAGGATGAATAATGAAATTAGGTAGCCTAGTTTAGGAAAGTGAAGGTTTTTTGCAAAAACTTTATCAAAGTTTACACACATAAAGGAAAATAGTGTAAAGCAAAGATTATGTCGAAACAGTGACTGGCGGTTACTTATGTAGGTCGCGGTTCGATATTGATAAAGAACCGCATGGATGATAAAGAACCGCCACCAGGGGGTTTGAAAAATGGCACTTCCTAAAACATTTGCTAGCCCAGATTTTATACCAAGGTTTATCAAGCCAAAGAATTATAAATCAAAATCTAGGAAGCTAACAAACACATAATATGCACAAAGCTATGTAAATCGAAAGATCGATTACATAGGAAATTAGGATAAAAATAGAAGTAATCAAAACACGAAGTATTAGTTAGCAAACATAACATCCTAGAAATAAAAAATAAAGGAGATGAAGTTCAACAATCCAAACATGTTTACACACATGTTAACCATTCAAGAGTGGGATATATCGTTCATTTATGATCATTTCCTCCTTGCCTTGATTCACTTCTTATGCGTTCTTGAAGATGAAGATTGAGACAATATTGATAGTCTGAATCAATGTCTAGGGGAGACAATTGAGAGATAGAGGATGACAAGTCATACCAAGGATTGAGAGAGTTGTCTTGAGAGACATTTCCATCTTCATTTTAATCATGCATGGGTACAGAAGAGACATTTCCTTCAATAGGAAGCATGACTCGATCCACGGAGTGAAATGATGAAGCATTTAAAGGTGGAAAGTCAAGAAGAAGTTTCTTAAGAAGTCATGAGAGAATCATGGCATATGGAAGACTAGATCGAGATCCACTGAGAACAAATCTTATTCTTCTCGCTATGAAAAATGCAAGGTTGCATAGAGTGGTGGTAGGAACACAATAATACATATGTGCAAGACAAGCGGTTACATGGTTGCGATTACCATCCAAGCACATTGCGTTTTCCCTAATGATTTCGGCCCAAAGGATCATAAAATCACTAAGATCGCTAGTTGGTAATTCCCAAGGAGTGAGAGCACGAAATTTTTCCCTCAAAATTACCAAGAATAGGGTGTTCACTAGGTTTATCAATGGCACAAGAGATGGCCGAAGCTGAAGGTATCTCGGTCACATAATGCACATCAATAGGAGCCAATTCTAAGTAGTTTAAACCCCAAGCATCGGTGAACCTACATTGACCTTCGTATGGAACTTTGAGAATCTTACCAAATTCCTCAAGAGTGTATACAAAGGTTTTCCCCTTGATGGAAAATCTTATAGATAAACCATTATTGATGCACATTAATGTGTACGAGTTAAAGAATTCCACGAGGAAGTAAGGAAAGATTGACTCATTTATATCAAGCAAACAATCAAAGCCAATGGTATTGAACATGAATCGAATGAATTCAAGTCCAAGAAATTTAGAAGGAACAATGCGTCCTTCATGAAAACAACGAGATTCAAGACTACGATAAGTGTTTTGAGCGGAACGAGTTTGACTCAACAAAGAAATATTAGGCATGTATTCTCTAGTACGTTGGTGGTTATTTTGATATCCCGAAGTCATGATAGTACCTAAAAGTAACATACAAACATATTTCCCCAATTACTCATATGTTACATATAAACCAAAAATCAGAAAGATGAGAATGTGTTTCATCAATATCTTGACAAACAAAGGTTTAATCCTTATCATTTTCATGTTCACAATGTACCTAGTTCATCATTAACAATACCATATTAATCATGTAAGATCAATAATGAACTTGAACATTGGTTTTCCAAAACAAGGTTTTTAGGTAAGCATTTAACAATGACATTACCAACTTGTTCATGGGTTCATATCAATTCCATCAATTAACCAAATTTATTTAGTCAAAATTCGGATTGTTCTACAAGTGGGTTTTAGTGAAATCTCAATGAATATGAACCTAAGGAATCATATCAAGAACTATGTCAACTCTTATTCCTAGTAAGGTTCTAATTCAATGTCAATTTTAAAAATCCCCAATTATGAATGTATGAACCCCATAACAAATTAGATGATGTTGAAAGAAATAACTTACAAATAATTGATCTTTGATGAAGGATAAGTGAAACCCACAAATCGAAATTAATTAATCTTGAGTAATTGAAGGTTTTGGAAAATCAACAATGATGGAAACTGGGAATACCCGTCGCAATGTTTGGGAAGAGAGAGAAGGAAAGTTTCAAAAAATGATTTTTAACAAAAACTGGTACTTTAGTCGCAAGTACTGGCCGTGGTTCCTTATCGATAAGGATCCGCCTGTTTGAGCCGCGACAATAAGGAACCGCCTACAGTGGCGTGTTTTAATCAAGGAAAATCAAATAAGTTTTCAATACCAAATTTTTCTAAAATGATTAATCAAAGAAATCATTGGACCACCACAACACTAGGTAATAATGCCTTAATGAAGGATTACGAGTTGAATCGAGATAGAAAAAGACTGAAACAGACAAACGAATACTCGTAGCCAAGAAGCAAAGAGGAAAGGAGTCTAGAGAAGTGAATCAAGACCAAGAACATTGCTCAAGAGACAAATGACATTCTTCAAATCGAGGAGACGAAGAGCTTGTGTCATATATAGTGGTTTGAGATGTGCCTTTTTGGCGAAAGTTTAAACAGCTTTGGTAATGAACTATACCAAGCAATTTTGATACATAGAATAAGATCAATTTCAACAGTAGTCTTACTCTATTTCCATATGTGAGCAAAGTATAGATTTACTTTCTCTCCCACATGTTCGGATAAATATTGCTAGAATTTACAATAACAATATCCTTGGAATATTTCAATTCCAAATGTGTAAAATCCAACTACAACTTAGTGAAGTAGTTTGGTATCTCAAGGGATTCATCAATCATCCTAGAGATGAGCTTAATTACACAAGTTACACATGATATAGGGCCTACTAACCGTAAGGGTGCAAACCATGGAAATCATGCTTGATACTTTAAGCTTCTACTAACTCACTCTACATCTTCATAGTGAGTCAAGTATCCAAGAAATGAAGGTTTGAGAGGGAAAAAAGGGAAGAATCACAAACCACAAAAAAATGTCAAGGCAAGGATGCCAAGAACAAGCATATAGTCAATTAATGATCAAAAGAATGATCAATAGGGCGTGTAGAAGAACAAAAACATACCTTGGCCACAAATTGCAATCCAAGCTTTCAAGGAACCAGTGCAAAGCCCAACCATGACTAAAGTGACTACTAAGTCTTGAAGGACTAGTATCACTCTCATACATCTTGATATCATCATTCAGTGATGTTGGAAATCAAAGAAGATGAGTCTTCTACAAGTGTAAGTAACTTAATCTATAATCAATTGAATGATTGATCTTCATGAGTACCTACACATAACAAGATGAAAACTAGTAGATATATTTCAAGAATAAATCTAATATTCATAAATACTACTAATCTAAATGAGATGCAATATTACCAATTAAAAGGCCTATTTTCAATTAAAGATAGTTTTGACCAAAGAAAAACTTTAGTACAACTTAACCTTCTAATTTGAGGAGATAATGGATCGATCCAAGTTTTAAAGTACAATATACTTCAAAGATCTTGTGTCACCATCACTCTGATACCAATTGTAGAAATTAGAAAGGGGGGGGGGGGGTTGAATAGTTTCTCTTCGATTTATCTCCTAATTAAAATTTCTTTCAATTAGGTGAATGTCAAAACCATCTTTTACTAGAAAGCTAGGTGCATAATGATTAGGTTCAATTCTAATGCATTAACAATAAGTAGTAAGTGTAATGATGATGAAGGTAAGTAATTAGTAAGGAAATAAGCAACCTAGTAGGAAGACACCAAGATTTATAGTGGTTCGGCAACGAGTCTCTATCCTCGTTCCTACTCCACTCCTCGAGTACACCTTACTCGAGATTTCCACTATATCCACAAGCTCCCTTCTTGGCGGAGAAAACCTTACAACGTCGCTTACATTATTTTCCGACACTTAGCTAAATGTCGAGACCTAATCTTAGCTAGGACCAATCTACACAACGTCGCCCACTTCACCATTTTAAGACACAAGGCTAGATGTCGAGTTCTAATCTAAAGCTAGAACCAATCTTCACAACGTTGACCACTTCATCATTTTCCGACACAAGGCTAGATGTTGAGTTCTAATCCAAAGCTAGAACCAATCTTCACGACTCTTCACTTTGAAGCTAAATGAGAACTTCACACAACACAACTACACATCAGTTTATAGTTTAGTGAGAACTCACAAGACACAACCACATCACTTTATAGTTTAGTGAGAACTAACACAACTTATTACAACTCAACTAAACATATCCAAGTACACACATGTAACTTGGATCTATACAACACAAATCCAAGCACACACATATGCAAAGGTTTACACAACTCTAATCCAAGTATTCACAAATAGCTTGGATGAACACAACTAGTCCAAGTATTCACAAATACATTGGATCTACACACGACATAAATAAAAAATGATGAACGTGACTAGATCTTTAGGAGAGGATGATCTTCATTAAGGCTTCATCTTTAATCACATCACAAGTGTGTGAGTGATCTTTTCTTTGGACAAGGTAAAGAAGGAGACCAAGAGGATAATCATAAGTAAACATACTTAACACATTAAGTGATCATTTACAAATGATTAGTTAGAAAGGAGAAAGAAGGCTGAAAGAGATGTCCAAAAAAGGTTATTGAAAATGCAGATTTAATCCACTATTTATAGAAGACAAATCCCAACAGCTAGCTGGGGGCGGCTCCTTAGCTACCTTGGCGGTTCCTTATTGATAGAGAACCACATAGGCACTTAAGGCATCACGGAGTGTAGACTCCACTCCTTTTTGCCTTTTAGTGGATTTGAATTATCTGAGGCTGTTTAACCTTCATAGGATATTCTTATGGCATTTGGAATATGCCATATTCAAATTTACATTTTCATTTTAATAAAATATTTTCTTAAAAATAAAGTTTATTAAAAATCTTTTGTCATATTTGACAAAAGTGAGTTTTAAGGCTAATCACTTTTATGATCACTAAGCATGATTAAGATAAGATAGTGTAATGATTATTACCTTGATGATAGTGTTTGTTAGATAATTCGTTTTATGATTGTGTTTGACAATGAATGTCTTTGTAATTTGTCGTGATCAAAACTAAGAAAGATTAATTAGCACTAAAAATGTTTTTAGGCATTGTTTTGCATTAAGTGAATCATTAGAAGTCATAAACATAACATATAATACCTATAATAAGTTTACATTAGGAAATAAACATTAATTACTCAAAGTACAAAGTCATTAGTCTTAATGACCTAAAAACCATTATATTAAGCATTCTATTTAAAATCAATACCTAGTCTTTTAGCACAAGTCTACCAACACTCATAACATTACATTAAGCTACAAAATTATCATAAGATAAGGTACAAGTAACCTAATGCACAAGGAACAACATTTCAATGCATGACTTATAAATTAGGTCAAAGTAGGTATTTTCACTCTTTAGACATGTTTACCTAAAAAACGTATCAAACCAGGTGTGGAAAATCTTTGGATACTTAAAACACAATTTATAAGATATAAATTGAGTTTAAATTAGTTTCTAAAGGAAGGATAATAACTTTAACAAGGATTTAACCCTAGATCATTAGAAACCCTAACACGACTAGGTTTTCTTCCCAATTTTACTTCAAACATTTATTTAACACAAAACCAATGACCCAAACCTTCTAATTATAATGTGTAAAACCTTATTACATCCTAATCCATCACTAGTTACATTCCTAAGTCCTTAATAACTAAAAATACAAAGTTACAAGTTACAAGACCTAGATTTTCAACCCGCCTTGGTTTTTCCTTCCAGAAATATATTTAAAATTCTTCCCACCAATTTTCAAACCTAAGTTCAGATAAATTAGATATTTTGACATATTTTCTAGTAGGTTCAATACCTACTTGAAGGCTACATATCTTCATTCTCATCTAAATGTTGCCGTGACCTAATATGAGCCATAAGACTTAGATATTTTGTTCCCAGCTTCCATGAATCATTACTAGACTTCCTTAGGCTCCCCTATCTTCTCTTAGTCAGTTACCTACATGCCGTACACGTTCATGGCCTTAACTTGGAGCTTATGTGTGGCCAATAGCTATAAAAGGGATGAATTCCCCCATTTTGAAACTTGTACCCCGTTTTCCTATTCCTCCATACCCATTCTAGATTTCTACTTCTAAAAAGTTTCTAAGATAATGATAAGACCAGAAACCAGGTCTATATTAAAGCCTTTGAAGCTCTTGAAGCTTTATGAACAATTCGTGTTCAAAACAAGCCCTAGAAAGTCAGTCATTTTGGAGCTACCTAAGTAATCACTATGTTATTTAAGCTTAGATCTTATTATAATGTTATTTTAGGACTTTTTATGATGTTAATAAGATGTTAGTAAGCTAATATAATAAGCCTTAGTTCATATAATAAGCTAAAAAGGAATTTATAAGCTAAAGATGTTATAAAACCCTAGTTTTGTAATTTACATGAAATAATGACTTAAAATCTATTTCAAAGGCTATAGATCTGAAAAAGTAATGCTATTATGATTATAAATGTGTTTATAAACTTTATAATCAGTTCTTAGATCATTTGGTACAATTTTGAGGTTATTATGTAATTTTAACAAGTATAGGGACTAAAACTATCATTTTTGAAACTATAAACATTTTAGGCCAAAAGTGTCATTTTATCAAATATAAAACTATAAGGACTAAGGTTAATATTGAAGGTTGAAAGTGTAAATATTAAAACTATATACTTTATGGGTTAAAAGTGTAAATATACTAAACTTATAACTTTATAGGCTAAAATGTAAATATTCCAAACTTAGAAACTCTAAGGATCATTTTGTCATTAATGAAACTATATGGATGAAATCATATAATGAGACCTATATAAACTAAAAGGACCATTTTTTTCCAATTTTTAAACTAAAGGATGTAAAATATAATAATAAAATAATATACTAACTTTTGAAGAAATTTCTAAAATATATAATGTATCATGTTAGTAGGGAACTTTGTACAAAGATATTCCATCTCGATATTACTTTCTGACTGAGTGGTTGGGTTTACAATCTAAAGTGCCCTAGCTCCGCAAACGTTTATAGAATGGTTTCTGAGTATGATGGCCCGAACAATGATGCTATAATTACAAGGATTTATAAATCAAAGATTACATAATCAATACTTAAAAGTATTGAACTCAAGACAAAAAACTTGATACTATACAAAATGTGTTAATCATGGTTGGTGAGATTAAGCTGTTAAATTGTGAAACGACCGGACGAGATTTAGAAATCTTTGGATATAAGGTGAGTTCATAGCCTCACTAGATCTAATTTGTAAATGATTTGAAAACTCGTGAGGGGGATATATGCTAAACTGGAATACAAGTATTTTTGGTATGCTTCCCAGATATGTTTTTTTAGAACGGCAAGTGTTAGTAGTTAGTGGGTCGAGTCGTGCAATAACATCCAAGCGACAGCATGTCTTCTTCGAACCCTCGCCTAGTTATGCTAGACTCCTTATCCGCTTCGCCTGAAAGGCCCTTGACAAGCTTTGAACCCAAGACCTCTAGAAAACCTCCCCCAAGGAAATCATTTAGTGGAACCTTGGTGGCCAACTGAGCTAAGCCAGTTGGTTTTCCAGATATGTTGATTGACACTATGTTTACTGCTGACTAAAAATCCCCTTTTACCATTAATCATTTCAAGGAAAATGAGCGCTAATATTGTAGATAGTAATTTTTGAGGACTAACATCCTCTGTCTGGGAAAGTCGCACTTGCTAGAGCCTTAGTGGCCAAACTTGCATACTATATTTTTCAAAACCAGGTTAGTTTGGCAGACTCTTGCATAAGGGCAAAAATTGTTGGTTTCTGATATGTCTAGCTGCGGTATCATAAGCTTAGTGCAATGTAAACATGAATTATTAAATACGGGCGAATAACAACGTAGCTCAGGAAAAAGGACCTTGTATTCAAAATAATTTATGAACCTATAAATTCACTCAACCGTTGTGTTGATTTTAAGCATATATCTCAGATGTTGATAATTGATAGCATGGAGTAGCATAAGAATGGTGTGGAGAGATATAGAATTGAAATTGTTATCATTCAAACCTATTTTCAAGATCTCAGGAACATGTGATGTACATTATATGTACAATTGTTTTGTTTAAAATCTCTGATTTTGATTGATAACTAGTGATAAATAAATGAAGTTGATTTAAACACTCTTTTTTAGTTGTTTTCTATTATTGTGTCTTTTATTCCATGATGTAAATACCCCAAATTTATGTTCTGCTGCGTTAAGATAAAATGGGGGTGTTACTATTCAACCCCATTAAGCCAATTGGGCTTATTGGGTGTAAGTACAATTCAAAAAAACTCAAAAAGCACACAAATACACCACAACAATCCAAGCGAAGCAACAAAATCTAATAAGAAATAAAATCAAGTTCTATGCTACAATGGCAGTTTTAAAAAAATTGTTTTAGGTTTTATGGACAATTTTAGGCTTATCCAACTAGTAGCAAATAAGCTTAAAACCACCAACAAACTTCAAACAGATATAAATTAACACCAGATATCAGAATACTCCAAGAGTCAAGATCTAAAAACAACTAACCTATGAATTATGAATTATGCAATCCTATGCTTTGATCCGAATTGAAATTTAAATTCTTGTGACTTGTTCATGTGAACTCATGTGATATGCCAGTTGTGGAAGTTATCTAGTCCCTTAATCTTGGTGCGAAGAGAACTCAAACGAATCTAAGCAGTTGATTTGGTCAATTCTCTGGAAAGTGAGAGTGACATATGAGTAGGGCAAACTGGTTTGGTCCCATAGACCTGATGTGGAAGGAATCTACCCATGTGGGTATGTTGGGTCTGAGGCAAATTGGTTTTCTAGAAGGTTTGGGTAAAACCCCTTTGGTTTGATCACAATTGGTGCTGCATAGTTCTAGGGTTTATACTATAAATAGCATGTTCGATCTTAAAGACAGGATTAAGAGTTGTTACCCGCCCCTTAATCTCATTTAAAACTTGGGCTAAAATAATAAATCGGGTAAAAAGGATGTGTTGGTTTGGGCTTAAGTATTGGATCGGGTGCAATCTTTCGCAAACTAGCAACTTCAGTCCCTCTCAAGAATTGTGATGTCCTTCTATGGGATTGCGTGTCTTTTTATTAGCTATTATTTGTGGTGCACAATTTCGTGGAATGTAGGTAGTGGTTATGATCGATTTGATAGAAAAGACGGAATAGTGTGTATTATTCGTTGGGGATTTCCTGGAAAAAATCGTCGGGTCTTCCTCCGATTTCTTATAAATGATATTTAGTCCGTCAGAATAGAAGTTAAAGAGGGTATTTATGCTCGTTGTGTCCTTTATATGGATATCAAAGGCCAGGGATGTAACACCCCTAAATATTCATATTTTAGTTCAGCGGAAGAGTCGTTGGTGTTACGGGATAGCACATTACTCAAATCATAGACAACGCTTAAAATCGCGTCGTTTAATAATAAAGCATTTTCCTTTCATGAATATCAAATTTACATAGGTCCCAAGTCATAGTATTTCATACAATTTTACAAAACATTTGAATGGAAATTGTTATTTAAGTGCGGGCCATAAATTCTTGTCGTCTTCCCGAGAATTACCTTCAAGTACCTGAGATAAAACATGTTAAAAGAAAAGGTCAGTGAAAACGCTGAGTGAATTCATAGAGTTTAATAAAAACTATTAATATATCATCGATATATATAATTATTACCAAAAATCATATTGTACAAATCCTTGCAATAGGCCATAAAATATGCCAAAGACATTTTATACAACTCTTAGTCGTAAATCATAATATAGGCTTCTGCCTTTAAAACTATTATACGAACCATTGTCGTAAAAACACCAAACAACACGTTTTATAACTTTGTATAAAGTTTAATAAAAACCGTTATATGATAATGGTTATGTAAAACCAAAACACGAACATAATATCAATAATAAGACCCCGTCTTGCTAGTCAAGCAATATATTATATTTCAATTCGTACATCAGTAGTTTCAATATTGGATTATTATAAGCCGCATGACATTGCTACCTTACTATAACATACAACGGGTAGCTAACTCGAAATTCATTTGCCCATCTAAAAAAGCGCGTCGTCACAATAATCACGCTTATATAAATCTTCTCATACATAAATTCGCTTACCAATCAATGTGGCACGACGTGGATCAACCGTCAAGGCACGAACTGGGGTGATCTTCCCCAAATAGTAATATTATATGCATAAGCATCTACTAAATCCTGGTAGTTCACAATTCATGCTAATGGGACTTTTAGTGACATATCCTAACTATAATAATCCATTTCATTCATTCATCGGGTCATATAATCATTCATCAGGTCATACAATCATTCGGGTCCATATCAGTAAGCAATTAATCGGGACAATTGGTGTCCTATTTTTATTAAAACTAACATGTTATCTCCCTCGCGGGTTTATAAAATATTTCATAAAACATTTAAAAGAGTGCGTGGCTATGAACTCACGTTGATTGGGAAAAGAGGTTATCGGCGATTTGGATGTACGGTACGTACTTCAATCACATAAACCTAGACAAATAATACTCGTCTTAGACTCTTGTCCAATGACTTCATAAAAACAATGGCTATGTATATATGATGAGATTATAAGTATGATGATGATCAAGTGGGACTTTATCTCTTCATACACATTAGAGTGTTATGTGTTAGTCAAATTTAGACTAGTTATAATAGTTTCAATCCAATTCCGTATTAAGGCCCAATAAGCCCATCAAAGTCCAATACTTTATATTAGCCCAATTATACTTTTAATATCAGGCCTATACTCATATGTTGGGCCCAAGTAGGTTAAGCCCAATGAGTAAGTCCTTTAGTGTTTGTCCAAACTAATTGGGTCAATAGTCAAATAAGGCTACTTTGGCCCGTTAATGTGCATAAGTTATAAAGCTCGGGTTTTATCGGTTTTTACTTGTCAAATGTACTTATACATCAGTAGATAAGTTATAAAAAGTTTACATTAGATGGGTCCGACCGTCTAAGTTTTATTTGACGAAAACGTTAATCTTTTCAGTTTTAGCCGAAAAGACGTAAAACTTATATATATAGTTTTATAACTTATAAAACGTACAAATTTGCAATTTTATAAAATGTCCCATTTACTTATCAAAGTATATAGCTTATTTATAAGTAATATATAAGTTAGTGGGTTTTAGGTATACATTTTATATTAGTTTTACTTGAGTGCTAATTTTATAATATATACTTTTATTTTACAAATCTGATTATGAAATTCACTTTCAATATTTTTACCATATCTTGAGTTCTACAAGGAGATAGAAGCTTATTTTTGGGCAGCACAAACTACATAATATGTGCTACATTTAACTCCAATTTAGATACTGCTCAATCATCCTCTAAATGTCTCTAACAGTTCGTCCAAAACAGACTATAAAGATTTGGACTTCAATAATGTTTTGATCATATCTCACTCATTTTATGGATTCTATTGTGTGGCCAACTCTCACATATGTACAAGTCAAATACCTTACTGTATATTAAATTATCCAAGTCATATTAACAAGTTTTTATATGGTTCTTTACTGTTTTATACAGCCTACTATTTTAGACATGATTTTATCATCTTTTCATGTAGCTTTTAATCATTTTAACCAAATTTATCAACACAAGATCCCCACATAATACTTTGATCATCATATATCATCATGTACATATACATTAAGAAAGAAAATACAAAATTACATTTACAAAATAACAAGGAAATGGAAGGAATGATCTTGTTACCAACCAAGATAATGAAAGTTAAGATCAAGGCTTGACTTTTGATGACAAAACTTGTGATAAACCAAAATCAACTTCAAGATCACCCAATCTTATGAACACCTTGTGGAAAATCAGCCCCAAGACACCAAGGAAACTCCTTTGTGGATGCTATAATCACCTCCAATCAATAAAGCTTCAAAAGGACATCATCTTATGCAAGAATAACATAAGATTTGTAATTGAATCAAGATCAAATGGGGTGTTTATGAATGAGAGTGGACGGCAAAGGTGAGGAGCTAGATAGAATTTTGGGAGGTTTGCATGTAAGAAATGAGGGGAAGTGGTATTGTGTAGTTATTTTTGATGGTTTTGGTAAGCTTGGAGGACAAGTGTTCTTCAAGTTATGTAAACTTGACACCTAGTGGTGTTGTGGCTTATACTTGGCCGTCCCATATGTAGGGGTGGGGCAAGATTTATCTTGTCTCATCCCCATTATTTTACGGGTACTCCTCGATTCTAGTTTCCTCGATTTGCGTACCCTCAGGTCGTTTTACGAAAAACGTTTTTATAAATTATGAATCAACGACACAAAACAAATCTAATAAAAATGGTCTCATAAAAAACGGAGTTCAAAAACGTAAATACGTAAACCTAGGGTTTCCGGTTTAGTCGTAAAGGACGTTAAATTATTCACGTAAGTCCTAATTTCTTCTGGTAAATTTGTGGGTTTATAAACCAACACAAAATAAAAGTCCAAAATAATAATCGAGAATAAATTTATTTTCTGAATGCCAGACTGTCACCAAAAACGGTGTATGTAAACGTAAGCACGTAGCGTGGAGTCCTCCGGTTTTGACGTAGTCGATGCTACTTTAAGATGTAAACCCAAATTTCTTCCCAAAAATGAGTGAGTTCATAGTATAACATTAAACTAATGATTTTAAATAATACTTGAGAATAAAATATCGACTATAAATTGACGGATTGTCACAGCATTTACCCCTAAACAGGATCTTTGTCCTCAAAGATCAATTTATCTTACTACTCGCTTCTTATAGAGTTAAAGCCATGTGGGTATTTCTTCCACATTCGGTCCTTCCTCTCAAGTGTAATTCATTACAATACGCGAGTTTCATCAAACATAACTACGGGAATACGATCAGGCTTAAGTTGACTTACTTTCTCTATCCATGATGTTCACGGGTTTTGATGAATGCAACTTTTCGCCGATCCAAACTTCATTAAGAAATAATCAGATTTTCACTTGATAGACATTTTATCAAGTTCGATATATGAAACATAATTCACGCAGCCCTTGAGTCCTAGGGTAGATCTAGCTTATATGCCTTTCAAACTAACTTTTTACATCATCTCAATGGTCCCATACAACGGGGACTTATTTCCCATGATCTTTCAGATCATCAATTCGTTTTTCTATGGTGAAATTTTTTGGCATAACTTCGCTACCCATCCTGCACTTCAAGATCTACATTTCATATTCACATAATCTCCTGCCCACTACCGGCAGTCAATAATCAGATCCTAATTTCAACAATCATTTTAGGTCTCGCGGGTCGGGTATTTGTAAGGTTAGGTTTGTCATCGTAGGCAACCTTAAACCTAAAAGACATGTCCAACTCACAATGGGTGTATGTCGGGTATCTTCATCCCAACTCCTGCTTACAGATGCTCTCATATTTAGATCCTCACAAGATTCGATCTCGATCCTAATACAATAATTATCAATGATGATTTCTCCAAAGGAAAACGATTATACGGTTTATTACCAAAGGTCAATTATTCAAGCATAAAACAACACTTCTAGTGTTTTGTATCGTTACTTTACCTCGTCCCTTCGATTGGGGTGGTAAATAGTACTCTCACAAAGGTTCGTTCCCAATGACTTCTGAGCAAATCTCTAGAAATTCGATGCGAAGCGAGGATCTTGATAGAGATGATCGATACAGGCACACTATGTTTTCACAACTTCTTTAAATACAAAAGAGTCAATTTCTTCATCGAGAATCTTATCATTAACTGGAATGATATTAGGAGATTTGGTCAGTCTATCGACGATGACCCAAATCGAATCAAATTCAGATGATGACCTTTGCAATACATAGAAGTTTACTAATGTATGAGGCGATGACTGCCTTCATAATTTGCCATAAGTACAACTTCTTCAGATAAAGATACATTAAATCAGAAATGACATGAATAGAATACTTATACTTACGAGATCCCAACATGACTAAATCTCGAAATCCTCCATATTTAGGCAACCACAAGCGGCCTTTTAATCATTTAACGCCATCGGCTCTTACTACTAATGATTCACATTAGCAGCGAACCCCTTTTTATTATCTATATTATCCTTTTTACAAGCATCGACTATTTTTAAATTGTTCGGGCAAATTATTTTGCACAGTCATTACTAAGGAACACATCCTATTTGATTCTTTATCCTTTCTACATAACGTGTCAGTAATTACATTTTCCTTCCCCGATGAAATAAATATCATGACCGTATTCATTTAAAATTTCTTTCTTCATATTTTCTAAGTTTTAGTTTCGTCTCAACTATTATTTTTATCAGTTTTGCTCAATCCAACGTCTAAAGCGTCGATGATTATACAAGTAATTAAATAATAAATATTTTATTTTTATGAAATGTAAACGTAAAAAGTTTTAAATTTCTCAGTTCGTCCAATTATATAAAAATGTTCAAAATAAATTTGAATTTAATTAACACGATTTTTGTTGATTTATCGAAAATAATTAATAAGATTCGTAAATGTTCGAAAAATCTTTGATTATTCTTTGGTCAAAATTTTTCTTAGTTGAAGAGCAAAAATTGTCGTTTCAAATTCCAAGTCATGGTTTAAATGGTTTCCCCAATCCCTCTTTGGTTGTCTTGAGGTATGCACAAACATTTACCCCTAAAGGAGTTTAGTTACATGATCTGGGTATGAGGGAATAATTCCTTAAAAATCCTTTGATAAAATATTTGTCAAAACATATTTGCACTTTCTTTTCGGTAAAACCCAAAGCCTTAATTGATATAATCTTTGAAGAGTTACATAGATTTTACTACCATTAATCACACGGTCAAATAATGTAAAGGATTAAGCCTTAAATCACATGTTAAATACTCAAGGCACAGGTTTTCATTGCTCGGCCAACTCAGGGCAGTCTATAAATGATTATTAATTCCTTTTTATTCTTAAATGTAAATAGATGGTCCTTAATGATCACAAGCATGAATTTATCAAATTACAGCCTACACACGTGATTCACCAAATTTATGGATGCTACATGTGCATTGGTCAATCCAAACGACATAACATGAAACTTATAATGTTCATTACAAGTTCTGGATGTAGTGATTGGAATAGATAATCTTTTTCGCGGACGCGAAGTTGATGATAACCATGTCGTGGATCAAATTTTTGAATATACCCTAGAACCTTGTAAATGATCGAACAAATATTCCATCTTGAGTAATGGATATGAATTTTGATCGTCAATTTATTCAGTTCACGGTAATCAATAAATATAAGGAATGATAACACCATAGCTCTTCATGATGACGAGTTTGGTGGAATAAAAGCTTTTTCTGACAAATCTTTCAGTTGCACGGTAACTCTTTCGATTCAGATGGTGCTGAAGTAGGGTGCACAAGCCACAGGTGCAGCACCGAGAATATAATCAATACCAAATTCAAGCTGCCTTAATGGCAAAAGTCTAGGTAATTCACCAGCAAATACCTCCAAAAGTTTCAGATAACAGAAACATCTTTTAATAAATTTACTTTAAGTTCTTTCTAGATTACAAGATCTATGACTAGTTCATAACAATTCATGGTATAATTTCAAGTCTAAATGCAGGATATGGGCATCCATCAAGAATTATTTAGATCACTTTTGATAATCAACATCTTATGTTTTAGGGGATTTCTACACGGGTTCCCATCAATTAAGACAATGACATCATGTCATAATCAATCAATCAATTCTACTGGCACTACCAACTTTCTAGTTTCATTACCGTTGATAAGATGTGAACTTCTCAAAAGACTAATAATAACTCATAATCCTTCACAAAATCAAGGATATCTAGAGACATAGCTAACATTAAAAGAGTAAGGTCTACGCATAATCTACGCGAGAGAAATTTCAAATCAGATAAAGACAAAAACTTTAACGAATATGAATATATCCCATGTTTTCATGATTTAAGTACGCATTCGAAAACTCCTCGGATCGTTACCCAGGTTATTCAAACGGAATCTAATCAAAAGAAATGATAGGAACGTCAATACACCCAGTCGGGTATCAACACTCGGTAATTAGATACTTTTCCAAAGAATCTCACCACGAGAGAATTGGACAAGAAGGGGATCTCATTTGTCAATGAAGACAATTTCCACAGATGAGTGAATTCGATTCAGAAGTATAATTGGTACGGGCACATATGTAGGTGTCCCTAACAATATGTCCCTATTTTGCACTTCTTGTAGATCTCATAAAAATTTAATCTTTCACAATTACAAAGAATATGTAGTGTTTATTAACAATTTCATGGTGACTACTAATCAGCCTTGCATGGTCCCTTCCAAATTGTATGTAGGCGCGCAGCTATATACAATTTTAGGATTAACGATGCAATACTCAGTTCGTCAAAACTTTGTCATCATGTTTAAAATATATATACTCATGCTTAATCATGAAATAAAAATAAATGATTTTACCGAAATGTTCATCACTACGAAAGCGCTTCATTTACAAGATGTTTAATAGAACTCTTATTTCGATAGTAATTTCTTATAAAAACAATGAGTGATCTGCAAAAGAGTGATCTGCAAAAGAGTGATGAAAAGTTGTTTACCAAGAACTAAGTACAATATGATAGGAGATGGGCTTAGCAAAATAATCATGAGGTTCGTGACCGATGGCACTCAAAAAAAAATAATCCACAACGTAACTCAAATCGAGATGAGTACTTGTTCAATGGTTGCATCACTAATGCGAACATTAGGAACAAGCAAGAAAAGATAGATAACATCAATACATGTAAAATTTAGCAATCAAAGGTAGTCTTTTCATTAATCACAAACAAGTCGAAATTGTACCGTAACACATTACGTGTCACTATGTCATACAATTCAAAGAACTCATCCTACCAACTGATGTCTCTGTTAAGTTAGGAATTTTTAAAAGATACCACAATGAGTACTAATCTACAGTTGTCATTAGGTGTTCAACATGTCCCGAAAGATCCATCGGTCCCAATTCAGAAGAAGATTTCTTCAATTTATTTATTGGACACTGGGCATCCTCGTCATTGGACAATGGCCTAGGAACAACCCTTAACACGAACCAACAATCATTTAAAACCTTATGATTCAATCACAGGACTTAACAGCTTCCTCTTAACAATCTCATATTCCATACATGTTAAATTTTACTTTATTAAAGTTTTAATCAACTTATACTCAATTCGATATCCTACATCCTTCTCCAATACTTTCAACCTTATTCTTAGACCTTGAAAGGGAAATAAACGCTCAATATAGACAACACTTAATTTCCAATTCTATAGCTCTTACAACAATAATTATCAAATGAGTCACTAGTATGAAATGACTCACACATTTAATTAGACTTCTCGGAAAGATACTAGTGGCATGAGACTTTTGGGTAATGGTTCCAATGACAGCCTCAAGTGCAACATTTACCTTTTCGATTTCAAATTTAAGAATTGGGTGACACCGAATCAGATGACACCTTTCCAGGTGGTAAGGTTTTGTCAAACTCCACTCTATAAGGAAAGATCGTCATGTCATCGATATCAGATTTAATCTCGCCAATTCTTCTTCAAGATCATAATCAGCTAATATCAACATTTCTACGGATATCAACCATTTTGTTGGAATCATAAACATCCATAACTTGGTTTAGATCTAGGATAACTAGATTTCCTAGAGGAATAGCTTCGATTGATTTTCTAGGGGAGTTAGGGTTTCTTGTGACAATCTACGTCGTGTAAATACCTCGTATAAGTATTAAAATAATCATCAAACAATCATGTAATCAAATTACAATATATATATATATATATATATATATATATATATATATATATATATATATATATATATATATATATATATATATATATATATATATATATATATATATATATATAACTTGGATTATATATATATATATATATATATATATATATATATATATATATATATATATATATATATATATATATATATATATATATATATATATATATATATATATATATATATATATATAATCCAAGTTATATATATATATATATATATATATATATATATATATATATATATATATATATATATATATATATATATATATATAAATATATATATATATATATATATATATATATATATATATATATATATATATATATATATATATATATATATATATATATATATATATATATATATATATATATATATATATATATATATATATATATATATATATATATATATATATATATATTAAAATAACACTTCTCAGTCTGGTCTTGTCGGTAACTCGGGAATTGTTCGACACCGTTATAGTCAAAAGATTTTTAGACATTTTGAGAAAAATGTTTATAGTTAAAAGATTTTGAAATGTTTTATTCAAAACCTTGGTTTTAAAATCTTTCGTTCTCTATAACGAGATCTCTGATGCCAAACTGTAACACCCCAAATATTCATACTTTAGTTCATCGGAAGAGTCGTTGGTGTTACGGGATAGCACATTACTCAAATCATAGACAACGCTTAAAATCACGTCGTCTAATAATATAGCATTTTCCATTCATGAATATAAAATTTACATAGGTCCCAAGTCATAGTATTTCATACAATTTTACAAAACATTTGAATGGAAATTGTTATTTAAGTGCGGGCCATAAATTCTTGTCGTCTCCCGAGAATTACCTTCAAGTACCTGAGATAAAACATGTTAAAAGAAAAGGTCAGCGAAAACGCCGAGTGAATTCATAAAGTTTAATAAAAACTATTAATATATCATCGGTATATATAATTATTACCGAAAATCATTTTGTACAAATCCTTGCAATAGGCCATAAAATAGGCCAAAGACATTTCATACAACTCTTAGTCGTAAATCATAATATAGGCTTCTGCCTTTAAAACTATTATACAAACCATTGTCGTAAAAACACCAAACAACACGTTTTATAACGTTGTATAAAGTATAATAAAAACCGTTATATGATAATGGTTATGTAAAACCAAAACACGAACATAATATCAATAATAATACCCCGTATTGCTAGTCAAGCAATATATTATAATTCAATTCGTACATCAGTAGTTTCAATATTGGATTATTATAAGACGCATGACATTGCTACCTTACTATAACATACAGCGGGTAGCTAACCCGAAATTCATTTGCCCATCTAAAACATCGTGTCGTCACAATAGTCACGCTTATATAAATCTTCTCATACATAAATTCGCTTTCCAATCAATGTGGCACGACGGGGATCAACCGTCAAGGCGCGAACTAGGGTGATCTTCCCCAAATAGTACTATTATATGCATAAGCATCTACCAAATCCCGGTGGTTCACAATTCATGCTAATGGGACTTTTAGTGACATATCCTAACTATAATAATCCATTTCATTCATTCATCAGGTCATACAATCATTCGGGTCCATATCAGTAAGCAAGTAATCGGGACAATTGGTGTCCTATTTTTATTAAAACTAACATGTTATATCACTCGTGGGTTTGTAAAATATTTCATAAAACATTTAAAAGTGTGCAAGGCTATGAACTCACGTTGATTCGGTAAGGCGGTTATCGGCGATTTGGATGTACGGTACGTGCTTCAATCACGGAAACCTAGAAAAATAATACTCGTCTTAGACTCTTGTCCAATGAGTTCATAAAAACAATGGCTATGTATATATGATGACATTATAAGTATGATGATGATCAAGTGGGATTTTATCTCTTCATACACATTAGAGTGTTATGTGTTAGTCAAATTTAGACTAGTTATACTAGTTTCAATCCAATTCCATATTAAGGCCCAATAAGCCCATTAAAGTCCAATACTTTATATTAGCCCAGTTATACTTTTAATATCAGTCCTATACTCATATGTTGGGCCCAAGTAGGTTAAGACCAATGAGTAAGTCCTTTAGTGTTTATCCAAACTAATTGGGTCAATAGTCCAATAAGGTTACTTTGGCCCGTTAATGTCCATAAGTTATAAAGCTCGGGTTTTATCGGTTTTTACTTGTCAAATGTACTTATACATCAGTAGATAAGTTATAAAAAGTTTACATTAGACGGGTCCGACCGTCTAAGTTTTATTTGTCGAAAACGTTAATCTTTTCGGTTTTAGCCGAAAAGACGTAAAACTTATATATATAGTTTTATAACTTATAAAACATACAAATTTGCAATTTTATAAAATGTCCCATTTACTTATCAAAGTATATAACTTATTTATAAGTAATATATAAGTTAGTGGGTTTAAGGTATACATTTTATATTAGTTTTATTTGAGTGCTAATTTTATAATATATACTTTTATTTTACAAATCTGATTATGAAATTCACTTTCACCTTTTTTACCATATCTTGAGTTCTACAAGGAGATAGAAGCTCATTTTTGGGCAGAACAAACTACATAATATGTGCTACAATTAACTACCATTTAGCTACTGCTCAATCATCCTCTAAATGTCTCTAACAGTTCGTCCAAAATAGACTATACAGATTTGGACTTCAATAATGTTTTGATCATATCTCACTCATTTTATGGATTCTATTGTGTGGCCAACTCTCACATATGTACAAGTCACATATCTTACTGTATATTAAATTATACAAGTCATTTTAACAAGTTTTCATATGGTTCTTTACTGTTTTATACAGCCTACTATTTTAGACATGATTTTATCCTCTTTTCATGTAGCATTTAATCATTTTAACCAAATTTATCAACACAAGATCCCCACATAATACTTTGATCATCATATATCATCATATACATATACACTAAGAAAGAAAATACAAAATTACATTTACAAAATAACAAGGAAATAGAAGGAATGATCTTGTTACCAACCAAGATAATGAAAGTTAAGATCAAGGCTTGACTTTTGATGACAAAACTTGTGATAAACCAAAATAAACTTCAAGATCACCCAATTTTATGAACACCTTGTGAAAAATCAGCCCCAAAACACCAAGGAAACTCCTTTGTGGATGTTATAATCACCTCCAATCAATAAAGCTTCAAAAGGACATCATCTTATGCAAGAATAACATAAGATTTGTGGTTGAATAAAAATCAAATGGGGTGTTTATGGATGAGAGTGGACGACAAGAGTGAGGAGCTAGAGAGAATTTTGGGAGGTTTGCATGTAAGAAATAAGGGGAAGTGGTATTATGTAGTTAGTTTTGATGGTTTTGGTAAGCTTGGAGGACAAGTGTCCTTCAAGTTTGTAAACTTGACACCTAGTGGTGTTGTGGCTTATACTTGGCCATCCCATATGTGGGGGTGGGGCAAGATTTATCTTGTCTCATCTCCATTATTTTACGGGTACTCTTAGATTCTAGTTTCCTCGATTTGCGTGTCCTCGACTCGTTTTACGAAAAACGTTGTTATAAATTATGAATCAACGACACAAAACGAATCTAATAAAAAATGTCTCATAAAAAACGGAGTTCAAAAACGTAAATACGTAAACCTAGGGTTTCCGGTTTAGTCGTAAAGGACGTTAAATTATTCACGTAAGTCCTAATTTCTTCTCGTAAATTTGTGGGTTTATAAACCAACACAAAATAAAATTCCAAAATAATATTCGAGAATAAATTTATTTTCTGAATGCCAGACTGTCACCAAAAACGGTGTATGTAAACGTAAGCACGTAACGTGGAGTCCTTCGGTTTAGACGTAGTCGATGCTACTTTAAGATGTAAACCCAAATTTCTTCCCAAAAATGAGTGAGTTCATAGTATAACATTAAAGTAATGATTTTAAATAATACTTGAGAATAAAATATCGACCATAAATTGACAGAGTGTCACAAGGGAGCCATTCCATTAACTCGTACTGATGAGAATTTTACTCTACGAGAAATGGAACAAAAAGTTGCTGAACTGGCCTATTTCTTGCGCGTGCCAACTGAAGTATTTTAAGAAATGAGCCGACAAATGCATGCTTTCTCAGGCGGAGGGCAAAAACGCAAGTATCCTCTTTTTCTATAACATAACTTAATTGAAATTTCTTCAGAACATCCCTTCGAGTCAAAGCAGAAAACTTTGGCTTAATAACTGTTTGAACCCTGGCTTTTGTAAAAACAATTCAACACTTCTCTTTGTAATACAACTTAGGTTAATTACACTTTGGGTCCTTGTGTTTTAAGTAAACTAGGATAAGTACTTAGTGTGAAATTTCTTCAATATTGAGGGGTCTTTCTTGTCAACTCATCAAACTTTAGGGACCCCAATGTAATTTGTGTTATTTGAGGGGTATAAAGTGTAACTTTCTGAAACTTGAGGGACCATTCTTGTAATACTTTAAACTTTAAGGGTATTTTGGTAATTTTACATTGGGCTTCATTTTTTTGTACGACTTGGTTTTCGATTTTTGTTTTTGCTTGAGTCTATGATTTCCAAGTGAATCCTCGATATCCGTGCCTACAAACATACAAATAGAGAAAACAAGGGTATTTTGCACACATTTGATGATATTTTCCGTATATTAAGTCTGATTTGGGGTATGAAAACATGTATAATTAGAGCCTCATCAATTTTATTTCTTGTTACGTGGTTTTATGTGCATAGTCCGTGTAGGGTTTTACTGTGTTAAGTTTTACGTGAACTATGTGTGTTTAACTACTGTCTGTGTATTAGTGTATGTACTGTGTAAATCATTATTTTATACGTAATTGATGCTACCAAGATCCGCATGGTCATCAAGGTGCTTGGTTGATCGTCTGAATAACTTTGACCTTGACTTCGAGTCTTCGATAACAGTGTTGAAAAGACAAAGAAATATCGTTAGAGAGGTCCTCAAGTTGAGCCCGGGGAACCCCCTCCAACGATCAAGTCATTATTGATCATATCGACTATGTTTGCATAAGAATGATTGAACGCTTATAAAATTATTAAGCTATACATAGTGTGTTTGAACTCATGTATTACTTGCTCTTTTATAGGCATCTGAGATGATACATTCATGAAGGAAGGGAAATCTTATGCAACTTGCCTAAGTAACTTGGTTTGCTTGATGTCTATCCATTTCTTTCCAAAGCATTGCAACTTTCATGATACTTTCATACATCAATATCTTTGCAATATCTCATAAAATCTCATATCCAATACGTATCTCACTTTGATTAGATCATACTTGCACATTTACAACTTGTTTAATTTCCTTTGTATATTTTATACATAATACTTTTCTATATCATTGTATATTATAGATTTGTATATTATATTGGTTATACTATAAAGTCCCCCTAGTTCATATATGTTGTGGATTTGCTATAAGCTAATCCGGTGGTCTAGGTGGGTGGTGGAAGGTGGTGGTAGCCATTGTTGAGATAGAGAGAGAAGAGAGGTTGTGTGAAAGGTTAAGAAAAGATGTATTGAAATGAAAAGAAACAAAATGAACACAAGCAACACCCCTCCTTGGAAGCCTAGGAGGGGTATATATAGTCACACACGCTACATAAACTATACAACGTTCCTAATCTAGTCTAAGCGTGTGTGACTATGATAACTAATGGGAATTCTTAAATGTCGTCAAATAAAGTGAATTTCCAACAATCTTCCCCCATGGGACGACGTGAAGAATTCCTTACAATTTTTTTCCTAACAAGTACATAATGATTAAGAACAAGAGCTTTCATGAAGCGTCCAATGCTGATGAAGTCTTCTGAGGCCTTCGTCTTCAAAACGACTCATCTTTAAAGTAACTTGTAGAAGAAATACTGTAACGGCACGAGCTAAGTAACCCATACACTTCTGATTAAGGAGAAGCTTCTGAATTAACTTCCCCCTAATTCATGCCACATAAACTTGATGTAGAAGCTTTTAAATAGCTTCCCCCTAAACCGACAATCCTCGTAAGCAACTTCAAAGCTTTCAATAAAGCTTAGAATGATTAAGCGCACAGCGAAATCTAACAAGCAAATCCCATCATATAACATGATAATGTTGCTAAGAGGGGTTGAAAGTTTGGGGCGCACCAAGTAGATCAACGACTTCTCTTCTCACGCTTGAATAATTCTTCTAAATATTTCTTCCCCCTGAGAAATCAAGTTATGCATACTAGAAAGAATCAAGACATTTCTTCCCCCACATAGTTGAAAAAAGTAAATCAATCCCGAGTATGAAGCTCAAATACTAAAGTAGACACTTGATGAGACTGCAATTATACATAGTCTCATCGTCCAAGTCAGGCTTAATAGGCTTAAAATATCATCAAAATACCCATATATGCTTGTATTTGTGTCATGTGTATTTTAGGTACGGATATCGTGAAATCAACAAATGATCACAAGAATCGAGCAAAAACGAACACGGGAAACGAAGTCGCACAAAGAACCACGCCCGAGAATGGAATTTCCAAAATTACCCTTGAAGAATTGAAGATTGGCAACATTGGTCCCTCATCTTAGAAGATTTGTAATAATTGGTCCTTGGGGAAATCATATTTTGCAAGAAAAATCCTCCATGTTTGAAGAGTTGACAAAGCAGGCCCTTAAAATATGGTCAAAATGCATCTTTGGTCCTTGATATAACTTTGCAAAGTTGATGTGCCAAAATCAGCAAACTAGTGAAACTTATTTACAAAGGAGTTTCTATTGTTGGCTGTTTAAAGTTTATTTGACTAGAGAAGAAGAGTCCAGGGGCCATTCTAGCCAGACAACCTAAGTTTAACCCACCACTCATCCTCTGCCACCTCACCCACTATCTCCCACCATCCGCTCAAATTTCACCACGTCACCAACCTTTGCCCAGTCACCCTCCACCCACTATTATTAACTGATTAATAAATCAGTTTAAGTATTTTCCCTCCTAACACATTTTTTAAAACTAATTATCCCCAAAACAGATTAAATCATCCTTGTTCTTAAGATAAACCCTAAATTTCCAGAAAATTAATTATCCTAAATTGGGTTAATTATCATTAGGGGTTTTGGTCGATGGTCATTGAAGAACAACCCCACATGCCTGAAAGTGACTTGGCATACCTTTGTCCCCTCAACAGCCTACCCATATCACATGTAAAGATGAAGACAAAGTGGGAACAGCAATCCAATGGCTCAAAATTCTTCCTTTCTCCCAAAGGAACTCTATGAACGACTCAAGATCACATTTTGCAGCTGGCATGTCATTTTCCTTCACAAGACACAACTTTGACGAATTTGAAAGATTTTTGACCAAGGACTTAATGGGAACTTCATGTATTTAGGGTTTATGTCTATTATTTTCCATTTACTAGTATAAAAAGGGTGCTAGCATGTTAGCATACCTTTGTTCCAGATTTTGTACAATTTTGAATTTCAAGTAATGAAAATGAAATAAGATTAAATTGCATAATCTGAGTTCCATTTGTTTCCTCTATTTGTTTAAGACTTATTTCTTGATTGAAAGTATTTTTTTTTGAATAGAAAGTTTTCATTTTTATCAAAAAAAGTTTCAAGTAATCCGTTTGGAAATTTTTCTTTTCTTATAAGCTTTAAGTTGATAAGCGGGCTTAATAAATAAGCCAGCCTTATACTCTTATAGCTCTTTCTTTATCCAGGTCATTTTTCCTTGTCTCTTTTTAATCTCAGCAGTTTACAAATTAGCATATTCGATTGGTGGTTTTTCCTTTGGATATCATCATCATCATTCTTTCATACCAAGCAAGCTTCTTTCACAATCTTGTCAGCTCAAGCCCGTGCTTGATGGAGAGGGCTTAAACTGGCCTTTGTGATCCCTGGATGTAGGGTCACTAGGTAAATTTTGCTTTTTGCTATACTTGCATTGATTTGCTTGGTGTTTCTGATGATAGTTGGAATTAGGTTGTTAGGATGATAAACAAATGCTGGATATTGTTAGTTTGTGGGATTAGACTAGGTTAGGACTGATTTGGCTGGATTTGGTACATGTTAGGTTAGAAATCTTTGTTTAATTTCAAGTTTCAGTTTTTAAGGGGTGTTTGGATCCAGGTTTTAGAACCAGGTTTTGAGAAGCTTATGGTTTAAAATCAATTCAAATCCACTTGCCTTGGTAGTTCTATTCATATTCAGTTTGATGTGTTGTATTTGGTACCATTTGGTAGGTTTTGCATGAACAAATTTTGATTAACATTTCCTAAAAATCAGTATAAGCCATAACTGCTTATTTTTGTGAGTTTTTGCCTTATCAATTTTGGTGCTTGTTAGGATATAGGGTAGGTTAGGAATTGTGAGTGATTTGGGGGAGTGTGTGAGTGAATTGAGTGAGTTTTGGCCAACCAAAACTCACCCAATTGCACTTTGCATCAGCAAAGTCTCAGACCCCCCCATTGCCATACAGTAACTGAAATTGGGTATTTTCTGCTTGAATTTGCTAAGTGGACTTCTGTTTTTAGCCTTTATTTGACTCCCCACAACCCAACTGGTTGTGGGGGTGCCTTTGTTTGCCCATAAAACCAAGAAACAAGCAAGATCTAGGCACAAAAGTGCCAATACCCATTTTTTGTGAAGGCAGTGGGAACTCACTTGCCACTGCTAGTGTAAAAGTTTCCCCTGCCAAGCAAAAGGACAAAATCAGGTCACATGTCACTATCAGCTTTTGAGTATTTTGTCTCTAGTGGCTTAAACTAGGATTTAGGGTTTCAAACCAATTTTGTTATTTTTCTTATTTTATTTGTGATTTTTCTGTTTAATTAATTTTTATTTTACCGTTCATTTAGTATTTTTCACATTTAATAGCATTTTAAATTACTTTTTAATTAACTGATTTTTGTCTTTTAGTGTAAAATTTTAATGTTTTTCAGTTTTAAAAATTTTCTTATATTCAAAAAAATATTTTAAGACTTTTAGTCCAAAAACATTTTACTGTTCACTTTTTAATTAATTTTTAGATTTTATTTAGTTTAATTAGGGTTTTAATTGTATACCATTTTGTCTTTTAGTGAAAAATATTTGATTTTTCAAACTTTTTCATTTTTCTACTGTTCATTAGTATAATTTAGGATTTTTAAAATAGTCAAATAGTTTATAGCATTATTTTATCATTTTTAATCATTATTTTAGTTTAAAAATAGTTTTTAGAGTTTTAAAAATAGAAAATTGTTTTAAATTTGGGAAAAATACTTTTTAGTTTTTAAATAATATAAGTGAGTTATTTGTCCAATAAAATAATATTTTGGGCTTTTTCTTAATTATATTTAATTTTTGGGCTTTAATTAGCATTAAAAATTGAATATTTAATTAATAAAAGGTTTTAAAATATATTTATTGGATTTTTATCCTTATTTATATTATTTTGAACTTCTTTTTCATTTTTTATTTGTTTTTTTTAGCTTAAAATTTTTAAATTTTCACGTTTTACGTACTTACGTTCGCGTTTTACGTCATTCGTCGTAGTTTAGTTGTAATAGTAGCTCGTCTTAGTTTTTCTTTCTTTTCTCATCTAAAAACGACACTACCCCAAACTTTTGATTATATATATTGGCACATTAATCCACACACCTCCTCGAGAAAGAACCCGCAATTGTTCGGTTTCGCGTTTTTCCTAAAACGTGCAACTTAATACTTGCGCAGTATTTTACGTTGTTTTCCTAAACACGTATATATACAAAAATACTATATCAAAATGGCGCCGCTGCCGGGGAGGTGTTTTTAGTGTGCCATTATTAGTATCGTGTTTGTGTGAGTAGTGTGTTTTTGCTTTTCATTTTTGGAAAGCGTGAATATCGTACATACTCATTTTTGTTATTTTTCCTTATTATATTATAGTATCCAAATAAATTATGTTTAGTTTTCCTAAATTAAACACACAACAATCACTTTACTATATTGTAGATATATTGGTTTTCGTTTTATTGTGAATATTATTAATATACTGTACTACGTAGAACAATAAAGATACAAGTACTCCAAAAGCGTGAAAACGCAACCTTGATTCGGGATTTCATCACTCGATCATTGTATTCGAATCTAAAGCAAAAGTAAAAGGCAAAATAGATAAATACTTTCGTGAGGCCTAATTTCAATTAACACAAACTATAAGGTGGGTATAAGGCGGTTGTATTTCACGACCTAAGGGAAAAAGGCTCTTAAGTGCTTAGCGCCGCCTCGTTTCCCCCGCTTGCTTGTGCGTGTTTTGAGAAAAAGGGCTAATCGAGGGTTTGCCAACCAAAGTATTATCTACGTATATATATTGCTTGTTTTCAAGATTAAACCCTCTTGAACGTTTTGGTGTTCCACCAACGTTCTAATGTCATCGAAGGCGTTCACTCCACGTGATCGTTTTCATTCCTTGAGGCTCCTTTAATCGAGAAAGTCGATTCGAGGAGAGATTTGTAGATTTGAGTCTACGTAATACAACAAAAATCCAAAAAAAAAAAAATTAAAAAAATCAAAAATAAAAAATATTCTTCTTACCCTTATCCATTAATTCTATTTCTAACCCTCTATTGTTTAAGTCTCGTAACACCGTTCTCGTTGCATCATGTCAAATCATGGTGGATATTATTCGTGTCCATATTGTGGAGGCCCGCCCGATGGTGCCAATTGTTTTATTGTGAGGTTATTGGAGGTCGAGGGGGTTATATCTATAACCCCGCTCCACGTGAT
The DNA here is from genome assembly GCA_025667525.1 of Glebionis coronaria. NCBI lineage: Eukaryota > Viridiplantae > Streptophyta > Magnoliopsida > Asterales > Asteraceae > Glebionis > Glebionis coronaria. The sequence continues at coordinate 138,180 of JANFOE010000516.1, read as the reverse complement.
CTTGGTAAGAATTTTCAATCTGACGACCAAGGTCACCCATCGTCTTCGTTTTATTCGTCGTTTGATTCGTCTTTTAATTGCAATGATGAGTCTATTCATAATGCCTTTAATGATTTTGTGAGACGAAGTAATGAGAAATTAACGATGATGGAAGAACAATTGTCAAGCCTTAAGGAAACTTGTAATAAACGAATGGCAACCCAAATGGACACTTTCAAAAAAATGGAAAACGATTATGACACCCTTATTGAAGAGCAACAACGTTTGTATGATCAAAATGAAGAGATGTGGAAAGGATATGTGGATAGCATTAGGGAAAATCATGCTAATGAAAGAGAAAATCATGATAGAGAGAGAGGTAAAATTCTTTTAATGTTCGAGGGCTTAGTGGAAAAATTTAATTTGTTGTCTAATAACACCAATTCTAATTCCGAGGGAGAGGTTAAAGCCTTATCAACTCATAAGACTCGTACGTCTCGCATTGATCCATATCTCTCGAATTTTAGAGTCGTGCAACCTTCATCGTCTTGCAAAACCATAGAGGAAACAAAAAAGTCATCTAACGAAGTTTTGAAAAATGTTTTTGAAAATAAACCAAAGGAATAACTCGTAGGATACTTGGGAGTATTAAATCTAATACCTTGTGAACCTAATTTTTCTAATGAGGATGAAATTATTGAGGATTTTCTAAATCAATATACACTTAATTTTGACGAAGAAATTCCATTAAATGATTTTGAAAAAGAAAAATGTGAAAAGGTTTTAAAGGAAATCATTGAACCCTCGTTTTTACAAGATGAACGAAAATTAATTCCGAAGGGACGTGTTAGTAGTTATGCTAAAATGTTTGAAAACCCACGTTCCATCCCTTCGAAGGACAAAGTTGAAACCGTCAAGGCAAAATCGTCACGAGACGAGCCTTTTACTCCTAATCCCACATCGAGTGAGATTTTGGGTTTATCATGTGAGAAGTCCGCCGATGGCCTTGCTCACAGCGATACGTTTTTTGATATCGAGGTCGAAACGACAAAGGCAAAATCTTCAATCGAAAAGACTTCTTTTCCTAGTTTCACGACGGTTAAAGCTAGCGACTCGATTATCAACGATTTTATTGCTCAACCTCTTCCACGAGGAAGATAAGACGTTTTTGATCCCGATGGTGATTTTTCCGAGATCAAACGTATTCTTGATGATCCGCCTTCTATTTTCGAGTTTGATGAGGACCGTTGCGTTAGCCCGGAGGGGGATGTTTTATTAATCGATTCACGTTTTAAAAATTCAAATCCTCCTCCCGCCTTCAAGATAAATGTGGAAATTTTAAGTGTGCCTAGAATTGTTTTAGAAACACCAAATATTTTCAATTTAATCAACTTGGGTTTTCGTAACAAAGAGTTAAAAAATTAAAAAGGGAATGATTTTAAAAGTAATTTAAATTTATTTCCAAACTTAACTCCCTCATCACCTCGCTTAATTGAACTTGCTACAAACGCGTCTACTTCTTTTGACGATGTTTTGTGTGGATCTAGTATGGGGGAAGCCCCATTTGTTCCCTCACACTTCTCTACCGAGAACGAGATTTTTGACCCCGGTATCACGTTTAAGATAAAATCTCGGTCTTTTTACCGAAGTAGTCACTAGAAGATCCTTCTACACTTACGATGAGAGTTTACCTCGAGTAACTCGATTTTTATGCCCACCCAATGTCCCACCTTTCTCTTCTTATGCTATTTTCTTGTGTCCCATTGGGACGTTGTTACTTGAAGTTGTGTTGTTTCGTTTATCATCCGAAAACAAAGACACGATCTTTGATCCCGGTATAGAGGTTTTGCCTTTATACACGGTTGCTTTTGGGCCTTGATTACATGTAAGTCCCACCAAAAATGACCGAACCATGATTGTCCCTAAATGATCACATTTATGGGGATTCGAGTCGAGCTTTTGACTCGGTTATAAAAAACAAGGTGCCTCGTGGGGGAGACCCATGCTTATCCATGTACATATTATTGCTTTCTAATTAGTTTAATGTGAGGGGATTTGTGCCCTTCCAACCTTTGTTCCGTGGTTGTTCGTGATTGTGATTCATTAGGTATATCGTCATCATTGAAGCCTCTCGTGTTCGTTTTACGTAGCACTCGAGCTTCGATCGTTGCCTTTAGAGATTCCGATATCCGATGATATCCTTTTATGTTCTAACGTTTATCTTAATAGCATAATTCATAAACGGCTTTTAGGTTATTCGTTTTACCCTTTCCATGCTCGAGATTAAACATTCGACTATGTCTCTAGTATGGGGGTGTTTCACCCCTAGACTCGAAACATTGAGGAAAATGTTTAGTTTTAGTATGGGGGGTGAGTAGATACTTCACCTTGCTTACGTCAACACGCAATCCAAATTTTCATCTTTTTGTTATCGTTTTGTTAGAAATAAGGCTAAAAATGGCCAAATTTTAAAAATTTTCGTATTTTTCATAAGTGTTTAAGACACGAATGTAGGTTTTCCGATGGTGAGAATAAGAGTAATTTTTTACTCGACCGTGCGTGTTGAGAACTTAGCTTCGATTCCTTAACTTTTTAGGCTAAGTCTCTTAAATGAGGACGAGAAATGATAGAGTTATTTATATGTCTCGTAATCGTCACGATCTCATGTATAGTAATTATTAGCTTATTCTCCCCACGCTTTTGATAATAAATTGTTAATAAATATTGATTTAGCGGTTTAGTCACTATTGTTGGTTTCTAATTTGTTTTAGTAGCTTCCATGTAATTAAATTGGGAAAACATTAAGATATCGCCAGCGTCACGGTTTTGAAGTATTGACACCCTAATAATCGAAAGCTTCACCTAATAATAAGATTTCAAGTGCTCACCTAAATTAAGCAAAAATTTGAAGCTCACAAGGCCGAAAAATCTATGCCCGAATTGAAAGTGAATCAAGCCTTAATCTTTGAAGCTTTAAAGATCCAAAATTCGCCTTAGCGTGAGGATATACGTCTTTGGCTAATAAAACCACCGATGAGGCGGATAACAAAAGGCAAGGCAAGACCGAAGTCATAATAAAAGCTTCATGGCGAAGTTGAATAAAAGATGGAGGTAAACCAAAGATAATAAGGCCCTTCCGTTAGGGGGCGTATAAAAGTCTTGGTAATAAGTCTCATGTTCAAAACCGTTATAAAACCGTGTTTATCGATCCTTCTTGTTGACTTAATTTTTTTTGACATCGTTGTCTATTAGGATGAATTATTAATTTAATGATTTTGGTTACACCGTTAAAACTCTATTTTTAGACCTAAATCTCTATTCACGCATAAGTCAATGATGTATCCTCGTGATCATTAAGACAAAATAAAATATAAGAGATGCCAAGTAGGAATAAGGGAGTTTAGGTTCGTAATTAACACTAATGAGAAGTGATCGTGTTGCTAACTTATAATAACAATGATCTCGTTACACGCTTAGCATGGAATTAGGTAAAAATTGAGGACGACGAAATTATTTCTAACGAAGCATTCACGTGTTCTTGTTCTATGATCCCAAAAGTCACATTCTCGTGATGAAAACGATACATTATGTCTAAAACGCATGTAGTAGTTATTTAAGTTTATGTCTTCAATAAATGTCATCCTAAAATGAATTTTGGAAGTGCTATGATACTTAATTCTAGCATTGCGTGGGGACACGACAATGGTTTAGTATGGGGGAGTGATGAGACTGTAAGTATACATAGTCTCATCGTCCAAATCGGGCTTAAAACGCTTAAAATATCATCAAAATACCCATATATATGCTTGTATTTGTGTCATGTGTATTTTAGGTACGGATATCGTGAAATCAACAAATGATCACAAGAATCGAGCAAAAACGAACACGGGAAACGAAGTCGCACAAAGAACCGGGCCCGAGAATGGAATTTCCAAAATTACCCTTGAAGAATTGATGATTGGCAACATTGGTCCCTCATCTTAGAAGATTTGTCATAATTGGTCCTTGGGGAAATCATATTTTGCAAGAAAAATCCTCCATGTTTGAAGAGTTGACAAAGCAGGCCCTTGAAATATGGTCAAAATGCATCTTTGGTCCTTGATATAACTTTGCAAAGTTGATGTGCCAAAATCAGCAAACTAGTGAAACTTATTTACAAAGGAGTTTCTATTGTTGGCTGTTTAAAGTTTATTTGACTAGAGAAGAAGAGTCCAGGGGCCATTCTGGCCAGACAACCTAAGTTTAACCCACCACTCATCCTCTGCCACCTCACCCACTATCTCCCACCATCCACTCAAATTTCACCATGTCACCAACCTTTGCCCAGTCACCCTCCACCCACTATTATTAACTGATTAATAAATCAGTTTAAGTATTTTCCCTCCTAACACATTTTTTAAAACTAATTATCCCCAAAACAGATTAAATCATCCTTGTTCTTAAGATAAACCCTAAATTTCCAGAAAATTAATTATCCTAAATTAGGTTAATTATCATTAGGGGTTTTGGTCGATGGTCATTGAAGAACAACCCCACATGCCTGAAAGTGACTTGGCATACCTTTGTCCCCTCAACAGCCTACCCATATCACATGTAAAGATGAAGACAAAGTGGGAACAGCAATCCAATGGCTCAAAATTCTTCCTTTCTCCCAAAGGAACTCTATGAACGACTCAAGATCACATTTTGCAGCTGGCATGTCATTTTCCTTCACAAGACACAACTTTGACGAATTTGAAAGATTTTTGACCAAGGACTTAATGGGAACTTCATGTATTTAGGGTTTATGTCTATTATTTTCCATTTACTAGTATAAAAAGGGTGCTAGCATGTTAGCATACCTTTGTTCCACATTTTGTACAATTTTGAATTTCAAGTAATGAAAATGAAAAAAGATTAAATTGCATAATCTGAGTTCCATTTGTTTCCTCTATTTGTTTAAGACTTATTTCTTGATTGAAAGTATTTTTTTTGAATAGAAAGTTTTCATTTTTATCAAAAAAAGTTTCAAGTAATCCGTTTGGAAAATTTTCTTTTCTTATAAGCTTTAAGTTGATAAGCGGGCTTAATAAATAAGCCAGCCTTATACTCTTATAGCTATTTGTTTATCTAGGTCATTTTTCCTTGTCTCTTTTTAATCTCAGCAGGTTACAAATTATCATATTGGATTGGTGGTTTTTCCTTTGGATATCATCATCATCATTCTTTCATACCAAGCAAGCTTCTTTCACAATCTTGTCAGTTCAAGCCCGTGCTTGATGGAGAGGGCTTAAACTGGCCTTTGTGATCCCTGGATGTAGGGTCACTAGGTAAATTTTGCTTTTTGCTATACTTGCATTGATTTGCTTGGTGTTTCTGATGATAGTTGGAATTAGGTTGTTAGGATGATAAACAAATGCTGGATATTGTTAGTTTGTGGGATTAGACTAGGTTAGGACTGATTTGGCTGGATTGGGTACATGTTAGGTTAGAAATCTTTGTTTAATTTCAAGTTTCAGTTTTTTAAGGGGTGTTTGGATCTAGGTTTTAGAACCAGGTTTTGAGAAGCTTATGGTTTAAAATCAATTCAAATCCACCTGCCTTGGTAGTTCTATTCATATTCAGTTTGATGTGTTGTATTTGGTACCATTTGGTAGGTTTTGCATGAACAAATTTTGATTAACATTGCCTAAAAATTAGTATAAGCCATAACTGCTTATTTTTTGTGAGTTTTTGCCTTATCAATTTTGGTGCTTGTTAGGATATAGGGTAGGTTAGGAATTGTGAGTGATTTGGGGGAGTGTGTGAGTGAAATGAGTGAGTTTTGGCCAACCAAAACTCACCCAATTGCACTTTGCATCAACAAAGTCCCATCAGACCCCCCATTGCCATACAATAACTGAAATTGGGTATTTTTTGCTTGAATTTGCTAAGTGGACTTGTGTTTTTAGCCTTTATTTGACTCCCCACAACCCAACTGGTTGTGGGGGTGCCTTTGTTTGCCCATAAAACCAAGAAACAAGCAAGATCTAGGCACAAAAGTGCCCAGACCCGTTTTTTTGTGAAGGCAGTGGGAACTCACTTCCCACTGCTAGTGTAAAAGTTTCCCCTGCCAAGCAAAAGGACAAAATCAAGTCACATGTCACTATCAGCTTTTGAGTATTTTGTCTCTAGTGGCTTAAAATAGGATTTAGGGTTTCAAACCAATTTTGTTATTTTTCTTATTTTATTTGTGATTTTTCTGTTTAATTATTTTTTATTTTACCGTTCATTTAGTATTTTTCACATTTAATAGCATTTTAAATTACTTTTTAATTAACTGATTTGTGTCTTTTAGTGTAAAATTTTAATGTTTTTCAGTTTTAAAAATTTTCTTATATTCAGGAAAATATTTTAAGACTTTAGTCCAAAAACATTTTACTGTTCACTTTTTAATAAATTTTTAGATTTTATTTAGTTTAATTAGGGTTTTAACTGTATACTGTTTTGTCTTTTAGTGAGAATATTTGATTTTTCAAACTTTTTCATTTTTCTACTATTCATTAGTATAATTTAGGATTTTTAAAATAGTCAAATAATTTTTAGCATTATTTTATCATTTTTAATCATTATTTTAGTTTAAAAATAGTTTTTAGAGTTTTAAAAATAGAAAAATAGTGTTTTAAATTTGGGAAAAATACTTTTTAGTTTTTAAATAATATAATTGAGTTATTTTTCTAATAAAATAATATTTTGGGCTTTTTCTTAATTATATTTAATTTTTGGGCTTTAATTAGCATTAAAAATTGAATATTTAATTAATAAAAGGTTTTAAAATATATTTATTGGATTTTTATCCTTATTTATATTATTTTGAACTTCTTTTTAATTTTTTATTTGTTTTTTTTAGCTTAAAATTTTTAAATTTTCACGTTTTACGTACTTACGTTCGCGTTTTACGTCATTCGTCGTAGTTTAGTTGTAATCGTAGCTCGTCTTAGTTTTTCTTTCTTTTATCATCTAAAAACGACACTACCCCAAAATTTTGATTATATATATTGTCACATTAATCCACACACCTCCTCGAGAACGAACCCGCAATTGTTCGGTTTCGCGTTTTTCCTAAAACGTGCAACTTAATACTTGCCCCAATTATACGCTCTTTTTCCTAAAAGACGTATTTCTACGACTATCAAAATGGACTTTATCCCATTCATGAAGTTGACATCGTAACACCAGAGTCAATTAAGTCCCGGAAATGCACATATCTTCTTCCGGAGATGCACCAGAGTAAATTAAGTCCCAGGAATGCATATAGGATAATGATGATGAATAATTGCAACAACCAAACAATTAAACATCGAATCAGTAGTGTACCGTTTAGAGATTGATAACGCCACGAGTTAAAACACTGATTTTCTCTACGGCTATGACAAATGTCATCCCGGAATGTTTTCAAATCAAAAGAAGGTATGAAGTTCATCACGTGTACTCGTTGTACGTTCAATGTGTCTTCTTCTTCCCCCTTGATGGTTTTGAAACTCGGAACCATCAATAAATCGTAAGCACATGAACGTGAAAATCTCGAGAGAATAATAAATAAGCTTAATTATATTCGGTGAGAATCAGCTGTTGATCGAAAATCTCTACTTATAAACTCTCCATGGCCACCTTTACCAACCCACTTGTAAGCAATTTGAAGTGACCACTGATAGAATGAACCAGATATATCAAACATGAAGCAGAATAAAAATCCTTCGATCTTGTGACTTAAGCTTGCACTATTGTTGAATGAGGAACGGTGGAGAAATCTCTAAGTACCCAATGCATCACTGAAGAAGTCTATAAGCACAACACCTCTTGAAATTATCCACGTCGACTATGCGCGTGACACTGAGTACAACAATGCAACCCCTTTAAGTGATAGTTATCCGAGTCATCAACCAACCACCCCGATCTCGGAAACTAGATAAACAAGTCTTCATTCTAAGATTAAGCACGAGCAAGTTATCTGTTCAAGGATAAAATAAGTACACGCCTTCGAAGAAATTCGTCTCCGTCTTCAAATAATTAATACCCGATCCAAAAAAAATCTGTAGTCACTAAAAAATTGCCCATTTTTTCTTGGTCTCGTCTCAAATAAATTTTATCACTTAGTCTCTCGTCACTTTGTCACGTCACTTTTGACTCGTCACGATGCCTCTATGGAGTCCCGAAAAATTAAACACTAAAATCAATAAATGATAAAAATTTTAAAAATAAAAATTTATCATTACAACAAAACTAATGTTTTCATCCAAGTGAAATGTTCAAACCAATTATTTGTCCAAATTCACTTCAGCCCGTTTGAGAATCCATGGCCCAAATCATAAACAATTTACCCGGTCCTAGAAATCAAAACCTAAACACATTGTAATGTCCGCCCACGTGTAGTCCACTAGAAAAAAACTTTTTAAGAAATATCCACCAAGCCACATGCGTGCCTCGTAACATCCGTCCCTTTATATTTTCTAGTTGGCCACGTGTGGATATATATGGGAATTCACTAATGACATAAACCTAATCTTACTCACTTGTCTAGATACCTCCGCCCCATATTTCTTCATAATAAACACAGCCACAAAAACCGGATCTCATCTCTTTTCTCAAAACCAAACGCAAATCCATCAATCCCTTTGCACATATCCATCTCGATAATCCTCACAACATCAATAGATACAAAACCCACATCATTGACATGCACAAATCGAATCCTAAACCCATCAACTAGGCTTTCTGACATAATATAAGGTAAGACCGAATCGACGATATCAAGATCTATTGTAGGTCGCGGGTAGGTATCTTCGATTGCATGTCAGTTTTTTGATTGAAAAACGAGATAAAGACCGAGTCTAATATGCTTGTTATACTCGAGTCTTATGGATCTCGAAAATCAACACAGGTGAGAACCGTATATGAATCTGTGATGAGATGTTAGACGTAAAAACCTTTTTCAAGATAAGAAAAAACGTTTAACATAAAAACCGAGATTAGGATAGTGTGGTTGTCTATTCAATGATTTGATTATGAGTATGAGTCGGTTTAAAATGTTACTGGTTGTAATAAGAGATTTGTTGATACTGTTTTGGTCTAGGTTTAGGTTTGACAGTCCAAGAGTCGAGTTTAAAACTACATGGTCAAGATATTACCCATCACAGTCAAACATTTTAAATCATCGCAGTCTAAAAAATTTGAGTCCATCGCAATGCAATTTGTTAACCCATCGCAGCAAAAAAATATGTCCATCGAAACTTGATGTCCCATTACGATGGAACCCATTACGATGGAACCCATAACGATGGTACCCATCGCGATGGTACCCATCACGATGGTACCCATCGCAATGGTACCCATCGCAATGGTACCATCGCACTCAACCATCGCAATCAATGCGATCATAGGCATCGGAATGTTCCATCGCTGAGTCATCGGAAAAATTTGGGCAGCATGATGACTTAACTACCATTGCGATGGATCAAGCCATCCATCACAATGAGGACAGCCCTACCCATCGGAATGTGTAAAAAGAACCCATCGGAATAAATCCGAAAAAGAAGAAGCCATCGCAATGAGACCAACTGAATATGCATCGCAATATCTTTGAAAGTACCATCTCAATAGGGTTTTGACCAAAATTTTGTATCCCCGAAAAAAATGGATATGTTCCAATAAATTCCTTTGTCCTTATCCCCATAAACAGAAACAAATGAATACAGGGACAAAAAAAAAGAAACAGGGTAAAAAAAATTGGACAAACATAGTATGACGAGGCATAATCAGCTATATTTGGGCATGATATATTTGGACGAGGATAGGAAATAGATAATTGATGGAACAAAAGTTGATATTTCAAGATATGAAATGAGAAAGAAATACCAACCGTGAATCATGAATCAGCCACAAAGTAACAAATCGGACCAAAAAGTGATAGAACGAGACAAAAAAATAATTTTTTAGACCACCAAATCGAAAACAATAAACACGATCCAAGGATTGAACCGAGGCTCTGATGCCAATTGTGGATTTTCTATAAGCTAATCCGGTGGTCTAGGTGGGTGGTGGAAGGTGGTGGTAGCCATTTTTGAGAGAGAGAGAAGAGAGGTTGTGTGAAAGGTTAAGAAAAGATGTATTGAAATGAAAAGAAACAAAATGAACACAAGCAACACCCCTCCTTGGAAGCCTAGGAGGGGTATATATAGTCACACACGCTACTTAAACTATATAATGTTCCTAGTCTAGTCTAAGCGTGTGTGACTATGATAACTAATGGGAATTCTTAAATGTCGTCACATAAAGTGAATTTCCAACATATGTTAAATACATAAATGAAACATGAATGAACGAAATGTGCACCTTCCGAGTTGGGTATGTCATATAACGTTCCTTTGATATAGGGTATTAGCTTCAGACATGTTTGCTTTGCTTATCCGAGCTTTTGGGTGCTCTTGCTGTATATATGGTAACTTGTTTCTCTAGCGGCAAAAAATGGTTGTGTTTTGGAGTTGGATACATTGACATGAAAGTATGCATTTAGCTTTTTAATAGCTTTTATTATATTTCTTTCATAGCTTGGTTAGTGTCATTTAGATGGATTTGTTGCTTTGCATGATGATATTTCATGTCTTTGAAGCGGTTTTAGGTTTTTGTGCGCTATGATTCGGTGTCTTTTGGGTGGATATGCCACTTTGCGAATTAGCTTTTGATCTCTTTTATGGCGGGATGATATTTTCGTCGTCCGAGCCTTTTCGACTTGCTTCATATTAAGCTTAGTGCCTTAGCTATTTGTAGATTTTCATTCGTCCTTTTTATGTAGGGACATTATTATTAGAGTGACCATGTCACTCTAGCGTGATGATGTTTTGCGTCGTTATTGTGGACATGCCACTTTGCGCGATGGGTTTCGCGTCTTTGTAAGCAATATAGCTTATTATCCTTTTTAATGGTGGGATGAAGTTTTGGTCCAGACCTTTTCGCTTAGCTTTATATTAAGCTTTATGATTAGCTTGTCAAAGCTTTTCATCCCTTTAATGACGGGAGATAATCATAGAAGTGGTCATGCCACTTTTTGTGATTGAGTTTCACGACTTTGGAGCGATTGCTCTACTTAGCTTTAATCAAGCTTTTTGATTAGCTAGTCACAGCTTTTCATCCCTTTTATGTCGAGAGATAACCATTTGGGTGGTACGCCACTTTTTCCTAATGGAGTTTCACGACATTTGAGTAGATATTTCGCGCGCGATCTTTTATGTCTCTTACGTGCATGATGAGCTTTCACATCTTTTGAGTCTTTATATCATATTGTGTGATTTTCTATGATTGAAACCCTGTTACAACACGGAACACATAATTTGATTCATCTTTTCTTCTTCAAGTTAGTCCTTGATATTTAAGAAAAATACAATTTACAAAATGAGCAATGTGCAAGTAATAGTTGAAAAAGTATATTTTTATTGATAAAAACCAAACCTCATTGTCAAGTGATATATCACAGGGATACCCCTTTACCGAATATTTTCGGACTGCCATGAGGTCATGAACAATATATTGCATGTTGTTTTTGATCTCTTATGATATTTTCTCACTTTAGCAAAACAAGATTACAGTGGATGATAACTAATGATACACGATGAGCATACGAAGCTAGTATTTTGCTCGGGTCCAACGGATGGCGCCATTTAATGCTACCAAAATCTGCATGGTCGTCAAGGTGTTTGGTTGACCGTCTGACTAACTTTGACCTTGACTTCGGGTCTTCGGTAACAATGCTGAAAAGACAAAGAAAGATCGTTAGAGATGTCCCCGGGTTGAGCCCAGGGGAACCCCTCCGACGATCAAGTCAGTATTGATCATATCGGCTATGTTTGCATAAGAATGCTTGGACACTTATAAAAGTACTAAGCTATACATAAAGAAGTAGAGAGAAATTGGTGTATTTGAACACATGTATTACTTGCTATTTTATAGGAATTTGAGATGATACATTCACGAAGGATGAGAAATCTTATGCAACTTGCCTAAGCAACTTGGTGGGCTTGATGTCTATCCATTTCTTTCCAAAGCATTTCAACTTGCATGATACTTTCATACATCAATATCTTTTCAATATCTCATAAAATGTTCTATCCAATACGTATCTCACTTTGATCAGATCATACATGCACATTTACAACTTGTTTATTTTCCTTTGTATATTTTGTACATAATACTTTTCTATATCATTGTATATTATAGATTTGTATATTATACTAGTTAATATAAAATACAAATATATAATATACAATGATATAGAAAAGTATTATGTACAAAATATACAAAGGAAATTAAATAAGTTGTAAATGTGCAAGTATGACCTGATCAAAGTGAGATACGTATTGGATAGAAGATTTTATGAGATATTGAAAAGATATTGATTTATGAAAGTATCATGCAAGTTGCAATGCTTTGGAAAGAAACCGATAGACATCAAGCCAACCAAGTTGCTTAGGCAAGTTGCATAAGATTTTCCATCCTTCATGAATGTATCATCTTAAATGCCTATTAAAGAGCAAGTAATACATGAGTTCAAACACATCAATTTCTCTCTATTTCTCTATGTATAGCTTAAAACTTCTATAAGTGTTCAAGCATTCTTATGCAAACATAGCTGATATGATCAATATTGACTTGATCGTTAGAGTGGGTTCCTCGGGCTCAGCCCGAGGACCTCTCTAACGACCTTTCTTTGTCTTTTCAGCACTGTTGCCGAAGACCCAAAGTCAAGGTCAAAGCTACTCAGACGGTCAACCAAGCACCTTGACGACCATGCGGATTTTAGTAGCATCAATAATTATTTACATAACTGAGTTATTTAATTATTATCATGATTTATATTTTATCATTTTCGGTTTTATTATTACGTTTCGTCATAAACAGGATACTAGTAATTTTACAATTAGGTCGTTAGAGCATTAATTTTTGAAAACCCTAATTAGAATAGTCACATTTAATTAATCTCATTAATTACTCTTAATTAAGTTAAACCCTATATAACTTTACACATTTTTATATTTAAAACCCTAAACTATCTAAACTTGACAACAAAGGACCCTACACTTTTAAAATCAAAACATACCCCTCCCCCCTTGACCCCATTGACCGTCGACACCCTTAACCCAAACAATTCCCACCAAAAATCCTAGGATAGCATATTCAAAAGTTGAACAACACATGCATGGCCCTTGTTGGGAATTATTGTTAAGTATCAAGTACCGTCAGTGTAAACTTAAGTACTGTTAGTATTATCAAGTACCGTTAGTGTTAACGCGGTACATAGTAAGTACTGCTACTTATAAGTTAGTACTGCTATATTGATTAGGACAAATATATATTTGTATAAGATATGTCATAGTTATAGTTAGAGTATATCTTATGTGATATACTTAATAGTTAGAATATTGATAATATATCGTCTGTGATATACTTATCTTTATAGAATATTCTAAGGTTTCTAGGGTTCCTTACTCTATAAAAGGAATATAGGTACGTTGACATTCATGTACCTCATTCAAGTCGATTAATAAGAGAATCGAATAGTTAAAAGTAATTCTGTTCTTCTGTGCTTTATAAGTTAGATTCCACATGACTTATTTAGCTTGAGTAAGAGTTCTCAAAGTGTTTTAGTTTGATTACAAACTACTATACTAGTTCTTAACAGAATATAGATCCAATAAAAAGGATCAACAAGTGGTATCAGAGCTTGTTGAGAAACTCTGAAAAAGAAGAACACAACCCTAAAAATCTCCACTCACACTAAAACTCAATTTCTCAACCTGGTGATGACTCACAATTGGAAGACATTCCAGATCCTGATCCAATACCACAGGGACAACCTCAAGTTGTGGATCATGCACCACCAAATGGTGTTCAAGCTATAGATGTTGTAGTTACTTCTACAACTACAACACCTTCCCATACTCTCTCTACTGTCAAACTCCCAGTTCTCAAGGGTGATAACTATGAGACATGGGCAATGCAGATGGAACATTACTTGAATCACACAGATCATAGTTTGTGGCAAGTTATCAAGAATGGGAATACACCTAAGAAGTTACATTGGTTGCCTGATGGTACATGCTATGCTTTACCTGTTGTGACTGCCGAGGAGGTACACGCAGAGATCAGAGAAAGAAAGGCCAGAATTGCTTTGGCTATGGCACTTTCAGAGGACATCTTACCTATCTTTCATCACTACAAGGATGCAAAAGGCTATGTTGGATGCCATCAAACTTAGATTTGTAGGTAATGACAAATCTAAGGAGATGAAGAAGATTGTTCTGAAACAAGAATTTGATAACTTCTCAATTTCCAGTATAGAAGGAATCCATGGTCGCTATGGAAGGTTCAGTAAGCTGCTCATTCAATTAGTAGTTTATGGACAAATAATTCCTAATGAAGAAGCTAATCTAAAATTCTTAAGGAGTGTTCCACAAGAATGGAAGGCAATGGCTATGCACTTCATCACAAGGGATGATCTGGATACAATTCCTTTTGATCATCTCTACAACAATCTTAGAGCTTATGAGATGGATGTTAAAGGCGTTGAGGTGACCAAAGCAACCACAACAACAAAGTCTAACTTGGCTTTTGTATCAGAAGGTAATGGTGGTACTTACTTTCAAAATACCGCTAGTGGATCATGTAGCGGTACTTACTTCCAAAATACCACTGGAGGACTTACAAGCAGTACTTAATCACAAAGTACTAAAGGCAGTCCTATTGTCTCTCAAAATCCATAAGGAAGATCTTCACCATTGTTTAGTGACAATGATGCCTTCTTATTCTTTGCTATACAAGACAACATACCAAGATTGACTCTCAAGGACTTGTTCCAAATGGATGATGCTGATGTTGAGGAAATGGATCTCAAATGGCAAGCTGCTATGATCTTTGTGAGATCTAATAGGTTCTTTAAGAAGACTAGAAGGAAGATGACTGTTGATCCTAATGAACCATTAGGATATGACAAGTCTAAAGGTGAATGCTATAATTGTGGAATGAATGGACATTTTGCAAGGGAGTGCACTAGAGACAAGGCTAAAAGTAGCAGTCAAAAGTCCAAAAATAGCTATAGAACCAGTCCAAGAATTTCGGAAAGCTTTTCAAAAGGAAACAACAGGTGTCCCAAAGGAACCAAAGCATTGGTAACTGTAGATGGAGTGGTGAACTGGGTTGAAGATGAGGAAGGAGAAGAGCTTGGTTTGATGGCTCTCTCACATGAAGATACTGAGGGGCATCTAATTGATGAATTGAAAGATAAAGGTATAGTAGATAGTAGATGCTCAAGACACATGACATGGAATAAAGATTTCCTTGCTGAATTTGAAGAATTCAGTGGTGGACCAGTAGCCTTTGGAGGTAGCAAAGGAAAAATTAATACAGGGAAGTTGGAATTTAAGGATGTGTTCTTTGTAAATGAATTGAATGAATTCAATCTCTTTTATGTATCACAAATGTGTGATAAAAAGAACAAGGTGCTGTTTACAGACACAGACTGCTTGGTACTCTCCAAAGACTTTGAGATGCCTAAAGAATCTCAAGTACTGCTCAAGGTACCCAAGGAAGAAAACATGTATACTTTTAATCTTTATACTATTACTCTAACAGGTGGTATTAAATGTTTGCTAACTAACGCTTCTAATGATGAGTCTAATTTAGGGCATAGGAGGTTAGGTCATGCGAATTTCAAGAATGTTAATAGATTGGTGAATAGAAATTTTGTTAGAGGGTTGCCTAACAAATCTTTTCAAAATGATTTCACATGTACTGTTTGTCAAAAAGGTAAACAACATAGAGCCTCTTGTAAGACCAAGACTGTCAATTCTGTGACTAAGCCTTTGCAACTTTCGCATATGGATTTGTTTGGTCTAGTTTCTGTTAGGAGCATTAGTCATAAGACATTTTTCCTAGTTATAAATGATGATTATAGTAGATTCAGTTGGGTTTTTTTTAGCTCTTAAAAGTGAAACCAATGGATTACTTAAGGATTTTATCACCTTAGTTGAAAAGCATTTCACTAAACAAGTCTTAATCATTAGGTCAGATAATGGGACATAATTCAAGAATGTTGAATTTGATGAATTTTGTAGGTCTAAAGGCATCAAGAGACAATTTAGTAATCCTAGGACTCCACAACAAAAGGGAGTAGCTGAAAGGAAAAAAAGGACAATAATTGAGGCTGCTAGAACCATGCTAGCTGATTCTCTTTTGCCAAATACATTTTGGGCAGGAGCAATCAATACTGCATGTTATGTGTTAAATAGAGTCTTAGTGACAAAGCCTCAAAACAAGACACCTTATGAACTTTTGACTGGTATTAAGCCAACCATAAGTCATTTAAGACCTTTTGGATGTCATGTGTCTATATTAAATACTCTTGATCATTTGGGGAAGTTTGATTGAAATTTGATCCAGGATATCTTGTAGGATATTTATTGCAAAGTAAAGCATATAGGGTTTATAACTTGGCATCTAAGAAGGTTGAAGAAAATTCCCATGTTAATTTCTTAGAGAATAAACCCAATGTCAAACTAACAATGCCCATGTTAATTTATAACTTGGCATCTAACTAACTCCATGGATTACTATTTTGTGCAAAAGGAATGTCAAACTAACAATGCAGGTGAGGATATTGGTACAATAAAGTTAGGTACTCAAGGAGAACCTTCTTCATCAGAATCTCAGGATGATGATGTTCACATCTATGTACCCAGTATGCCTACTGTTTCTCCTATGGATGCCACTCCCTAGAAGCAAACAATGTCATCAACTAATGATCAAGCCTGTCACACCCCCAAATTCACCGAAGCGGAAGACTAACTTTGGGAGGCTGTGACTTCATGAGTAATCGAGAGTTTGATCCGAGAACGACCTCTACATGCCAAAACCACATAGCAGACTCCAAATAATCCATATAGTTTAGTACCTGAAATACATGCTTAAAAATGTCAACATAAAGTTGGTGAGTTCATAAGTTTGTTTTAAAACGCTTATGAAAACTTAGAGTTTTACCGATCACTGCACCTTGCAGTAAAATATAAGAGTCTAAAAATCACAGTTTCCAGTTAAATAGACTTTCTTTGAAGATTTCAAAGTGTATTGATAAAGACAGAGTTTATTTATAAAAGCCAAGAGTTTACTGATATAACAAAGTTCACTAAAATAACTAGAGTTTTCTGATAAGACAAAGTTCACGGAAAATAAATTGAGTTTTCTGATAAAACAGAGTTCACATGAAATAAATAGGGTTTTTAGATAAAACAGAGTTCACGGATAATAACTAGCGTTTTCTGATAAAAATAGAGCTCACTGATAAATAATAGAGTTTTCGATGATAATAGAATTGATTATGAACCACAAGATTTTCCAACCACTTAGTGACAATATAACAAATACAAAGTCACTAAATAAAATAAAGCATTTATTATTGTCTAAGCTTATGACACCGAAGCGTTAACAACACTGGTAGTATAATCACATAATGCAGCCCCTACGGATGCCTAACCCACGACATCCGTCCACAGACTCAAATGAAACTGTGCCCGCTTGTCCTCTGTTGGACCAAGCCGGACAGGGGCGTCAACCCCGATAGATCTATCCATAACATTCGCGCTTTCGACCGGTCATCCGGTCCGAAATTAACGGTTCATGATAGTGGGCCAAAGTAATTGGGTTAAAACGGGACTTAGACCAATACATAAACGAGTATATGCACTTGTGTTCATTCTTGCAACCATTGTCTCTACCCGAGAACCAGTGAAAAGCAGTTAAAGTTTTAGGCTATGGAACTCATAATAAAAATTATAGTATCAGCATTCACAAGTATAACAATTAAAGGAGTTGACTACTCAGCACGTAACAATTAAACTAGTTTAAATATATAGTTTATGACAAACAAAGTAAGCTTATCATTAGCTTATGACAATCAAGTAGTTTATAAACAGTTATAGACAACCAAACAAGTTTAATATCAGGTTTCTGACAACCAAGCAAGTTTATATGTAGTTTCTGGCCAAAGCATGTACCTCCCCAAAAAGAGCAATTATAAAACATTTATAATTCAATTTAAAACAAGAAAAAGTGGGGTATGAACTCACCTCGACGATGTAGCGCGAACAATAATGATGCTAATAATACACTTCGCGCAAACGGAAATCGATACGGCCCGGTCATGGTGTTGTGGTTTAACTAATCGGCTATATTGTAAAAATTTGTATTTGAGTTCTCAATGAATATTTACACCAACGTGACCCGTTGATAAAATATTTAAGTTCCAAGTTATGATAGTTCGGTGGTTGGTTAAATAAAATGTATAAATTAGGCACACACCAAATATGTAATGTATTTCGTACACATTACGTATAACAAGAAGATTATATTATTCTATTATTGAATTATATATTAGAGACAACAATCATGCAAAATAAATGAAAATATATATTTATTTTGTAATTACAATATAAAGATCGTGATAAAAATAATTAGACAACATAGTTCGACACATTTTAAGAAAATAACCACTTTATTAATAATTGTCAGTTTTAAGTAAAAATATAACTTTTATCGGTTTATCAAAATAATAGAATCCATTTATTTTTATCGCTTACGAATATAATAGTATTTATTTTGTTTTATTGGTCTACAATTTTAGTAGTACTTATTTGTTTTATCGGTTTACAAATATAATACTAGTAGTTTTAGCGAACAAAATATAAAGTATAAAACTTTACAGAAATTTTGACATGACCTATTCGTTTATACAACATTTTGCATATTTACCAATTCTCAATATTTCCTATTTTTCCAAACAATTCAAGTTAACACAAATCACATTTTAATATATCTCACTAAGCTAAATAATCACCATAATTAAATAAGACTAAACACAACCTATGTGTGATGAAATAAACGTCAAACGCTCGATGTGAGCTACTTAAACACGTATTTAAACGTATAATTATTTTTATAGTTCTCGCATTAACGATAGTGTTCGACATATTTACTTAACCATTTATATATGTATACCACTATTTAACCCCTTTTCAATAATAAATAAGGTTATATCGTTTATTAGCCGAACTAAACCACAACAAACCATGAGCCCAATTCGTGCCCGACACTCTAAACCCTCGACATTTTGCGTCCAAAAACCCCCGAAACAAATAATCAGCAACCCAAACGCCCCTTATACTTTCTTCAAACCCAAACGCCCTTTTAAACCTGTCTGCAGACCCAAACACGCCCTTGTGTCGTCTCTACTGACCCAAACGCACCCACTGGTGGTTTTACTACCGAATCCAAACACACTCCGCTAGTGGTAATTTATCCCCCACCAACTGCTACCTGTGATAGCCCGAACGCACCCTAGTGGTGTTACTAGAAAAACCAAAACACACCATAGCGTTGTAACAAGAAACAAACGCCCCTTTTTACTGATTTATAGCAACCAAAGTAAGCACCTATGGCTGATAAACTGATGGTGGTGACTGTCGACGTGGCGGCTGTGGTTGAACGATGGCAGCAGTCGCCAGATCTAGTGATAATGGTTGTGGTAGGTCTACGGATCTGGTGGTGTGCACGTGGTTCTATCACCACGATGTGGAGATGCTGTGTGTGGTGGTCGTGGTAGCTAAAACAAGATGGAGATGATAGATCTATGGCGGCGTGGTTGATCACCGCGATGGTGAAGGTGTGGTGGTGTGAAGTCGACTGCAGCAATGGTGGTAAAACACCACGGCGACTGAGATCAATGGTGGCGGCTACATGGTGGTTCGTGTAGAGGTGAACGATGGTGGTGACTATTGTAATGTTGGCGACGGGGTGGTGGCAGCAGCTGTTTTAGTGGCGGCTAAATACGGTGGCTGATGTTGGCGGAGCAGCTAGGTGGTGGTGGTAATGGGACAACGGTGATGGTGGAAGCGAACAGTAGGTGGGCGGCGGTTAGTGGGATGTGGCGGCGATGGTCGCCGGAAATGAAATATATAATAGGTCGGGTGGTTTATCTTGTAGATCGGGTGGTAAGGAGTATTTTAGTGCTCACCGAAAGTTTGGCCGGAAATAGTGACGGCGCCGGAAAGTTTTTCCGGTGGCCGGATTTTAGAGAGAGTATATAGTTAGGGTTTTGTGTGTGTGTTGGAAGAGATGGAAATGAGAAGAAAAAAAAGATATATAGTTTTTTTATTTATATTGGAATAAAAGTGAAAAGTTTAGATAGTTTAGGGTTAAACTGTAACTTTTGTTATAACTTTTGTTAATTAACAGTTCGGGGATCGTTTATGATAGTTAACGGACGATTCAAGACACAAAATTTTCGCCATTGCGTTCGAAATAACTTCTCCTATAAAATGAGTATTCACTAGACCATTATTTTATATTTTTATAAACTCTTTTAAAATGATGATTATCTATAAAGTATTTCGGACGAGCGTCGTTTTAAAGAAAAAAAATGGACTTCACTTAAATGTTCTCGTTTTTAATAAACGTTATTGAAATAAAATATTAAATAATTTGATACATTATTTTATTAAATATCACGTGACCTTTAAATATAAAGGTTTAATTTTTACTTTGTCGATACGCAGACTGTGCGATTTTTCAAATTTTGCAAAATATGTCCCGTTTTCAAATCAAACAAGTTTGCTAACACTCAAAATGAATTTTTGAATGATAACTAATATAATTTATTATTATTTAAAGTATGAAAAATTCTCGGGTGTTACATCATCCACGTGCCATTTTGAGTTTCGTCCTCGAAACTCAATCGTTGTTAATAGGTTGAGAAGTGTCAAGAATGCCGAAAAGAAATACGTAAAGCTGAAACGTATCCAAAGGGTTTGGTAAGTCAATCTGACAAAGCGGTAACGGTTCGTAGAACAATTAAAGGACAATTAGAAGCGAAGAATCTAGCTAGTCGTCAACTCTGGAAAGTCGATACAGTGTATCTTTAGAAAATTCGCGCAATGATTCGTGAATTAAATAAAGCTTAAAGAAGCACTCGCCAAACGTCATAATGATAATGATAACAAGGTAAAAGAACGATTAACTCGTACGGACGTATCATGAGTCTAAAGAAATACCCTCTCAAAACTGGAGTATTAAATCAATACTATAAATACAAGGTCACGTCGGATATCCTTAAGCCCACTCGTTTTAAATCTCATATTTGCATACAAAAGTGTCCTAATCTACGCAAATATGTTATTATAAACTTATGGTTCGGTGATTTATTATTTCTTTATTAAAATGCAAAGGCGTCCCAATTCATTTCAATAAAGACTTCATAAATCATCCTACTTAAGTGTCATCGGCACAATACCCAATTCAAAATCGTTAAATATCTAAACGATATTATCCAAAATTACCAAAAGCAAAGAGCATGAGTTGATAATAAGTCGTCTTCCGTATGTAGACGTTTCGAAAGTACTGGATCGAAGAATATAAGTGTCGATAGGAAATAAAGCGATCGTAGACGTATATCAAGCAAAGAAACTCACGGTTACAGTAGGATAATTATATAGTACTCGGTTCTAAATAAACAATTATACAATCACACAAAACTTTCCCATCCTCGAGGAAGACTCATCAAACGGTAAGCTGAGTAATAATTTATCATAACCCAACCTCGAAACTCACTCACAAAGAATGGCCTCGGGTTTTGTTATGAATTATTACACATCTCAACCTTTCGATGACTCAGCTCGACTATGAAAATACAACACATTCTACATTAACACGTAAGACTACGAGGCTTACCCACCCCCGAGGTAATTCGTCAAAAATCATAGGTTGTATAACGTCCCATACTTAATTCCATCTCGCACTCAATCAAACATGAGGCCCACTGAGGCATAGTTAAGTATTTTTACACCTCTCAACCTTTTTGAATGAATTAACTCGAACTTGGGGAGTACTGACGATTAATCGTCAACCAAAATTTACATAATGTCTCTAGGTTTTGTTTTAAAAAGATTTGCGGGACCATCGTGTAACTCACGATGCCCAATAAATGTTCTACGTTCATATACAAAATATATTATATGTCTAAGTGCACAATCAAGCAATCGAACTCATGTAAACAAGTAATAACATGACAGGCAACAATGCAATAGCAAACATGCATTGCAAATATTCATATAGCAGCGGAATAAGTATGATGTGATGAGTGTTACTACTAAATAAAACTGAGAGCCGGTTATAGTCTAGAGTTACTAATGCAACCTAATTCTCTATAACCAAGGCTCTGATACCAATCTGTCACACCCCCAAATTCAACGCAGCGGAAGACTAACTTTGGGAGGCTGTGACTTCATGAGTAATCGAGAGCTTGATCCGAGAACGACCTCTACATGCCAAAACCACATAGCAGACTCCAAATAATCCATATAGTCTAGTACCTGAAATACATGCTTAAAAATGTCAACATAAAGTTGGTGAGTTCATAAGTTTGTTTTAAAACGCTTATGAAAACTTAGAGTTTTACCGATCACTGCACCTTGCAGTAAAATATAAGAGTTTAAAAATCACAGTTTCCTAATAAATAGACTTTCTTTGAAGATTTCAAAGTGTATTGATAAAGACAGAGTTTATTTATAAAAGCAGAGAGTTTACTGATATAACAAAGTTCACTAAAATAAGTAGAGTTTTCTAATAAGACAAAGTTCACGGAAAATAAATTGAGTTTTCTGATAAAACAGAGTTCACATGAAATAAATAGGGTTTTTAGATAAAACAGAGTTCACGGATAATAACTAGCGTTTTCTGATAAAAATAGAGCTCACTAATAAATAATAGAGTTTTCGATGATAATAGAATTGATTATGAACCACAAGATTTTCCAACCACTTAGTGACAATATAACAAATACAAAGTCACTAAATAAAATAAAGCATTTATTATTGTCTAAGCTCATGACACCGAAGCGTTAACAACACCGGTAGTATAATCACATAATGCAGCCCCTACGGTTGCCTAACCCACGACATCCGTCCACAGACTCAAATGAAACTGTGCCCGCTTGTCCTCTGTTGGACCAAGCCGGACAGGGGCGTCAACCCCGATAGATCTATCCATAACATTCGCGCTTTCGACCGGTCATCCGGTCCGAAATTAACGGTTCATGATAGTGGGCCAAAGTAATTGGGTTAAAACGGGACTTAGACCAATACATAAACGAGTATATGCACTTGTGTTCATTCTTGCAACCATTGTCTCTACCCGAGAACCAGTGAAAAGCAGTTAAAGTTTTAGGCTATGGAACTCATAATAGAAATTATAGTATCAGCATTCACAAGTATAACAATTAAAGGAGTTGACTACTCAGCACGTAACAATTAAACCAGTTTAAATATATAGTTTATGACAAACAAAGTAAGCTTAACATTAGCTTATGACAATCAAGTAGTTTATAAACAGTTATAGACAACCAAACAAGTTTAATATCAGGTTTCTGACAACCAAGCAAGTTTATAAGTAGTTTCTGACCAAAGCATGTACCTCCCCAAAAAGAGCAATTATAAAACATTTATAATTCAATTTAAAACAAGAAAAGGTGGGGTATGAACTCACCTCGACGATGTAGCGCGAACAATAATGATGCTAATAATACACTTCGCGCAAACGGAAATCGATACGGCCCGGTCATGGTGTTGTGGTTTAACTAATCGGCTATATTGTAAAAATTTGTATTTGAGTTCTCAATGAATATTTACACCAACGTGACCCGTTGATAAAATATTTAAGTTCCAAGTTATGATAGTTCGGTGGTTGGTTAAATAAAATGTATAAATTAGGCACACACCAAATATGTAATGTATTTCGTACACATTACGTATAACCAGAAGATTATATTATTCTATTATTGAATTATATATTAGAGACAACAATCATGCAAAATAAATGAAAATATATATTTATTTTGTAATTACAATATAAAGATCGTGATAAAAATAATTAGACAACATAGTTCGACACATTTTAAGAAAATAACCACTTTATTAATAATTGTCGGTTTTAAGTAAAAATATAACTTTTATCGGTTTATCAAAATAATAGAATCCATTTATTTTTGTCGCTTACGAATATAATAGTATTTATTTATTTTATTGGTCTACAATTTTAGTAGTACTTATTTGTTTTATCGGTTTACAAATATAATACTAGTAGTTTTAGCGAACAAAATATAAAGTATAAAACTTTACAGAAATTTTGACATGACCTATTCATTTATACAACATTTTCCATATTTACCAATTCTCAATATTTCCTATTTTTCCAAACAATTCAAGTTAACACAAATCACATTTTAATATATCTCACTAAGCTAAATAATCACCATAATTAAATAAGACTAAACACAACCTATGTGTGATGAAATAAACGTCAAACGCTCGATGTGAGCTACTTAAACACGTATTTTAACGTATAATTATTTTTATAGTTCTCGCATTAACGATAGTGTTCGACATATTTACTTAACCATTTATATATGTATACCACTATTTAACCCCTTTTAAATAATAAATAAGGTTATATCGTTTATTAGCCGAACTAAACCACAACAAACCATGAGCCCAATTCGTGCTTGGCACTCTAAACCCGCGACATTTTGCGTCCAAAAACCCCCGAAACAAATAATCAGCAACCCAAACGCCCCTTATACTTTCTTCAAACCCAAACGCCCTTTTAAACCTGTCTGCAGACCCAAACACGCCCTTGTGTCGTCTCTACTGACCCAAACGCACCCACTGGTGGTTTTACTACCGAATCCAAACACACTCCACTAGTGGTAATTTATCCCCCACCAACTGCTACCTGTGATAGCCCGAACGCACCCTAGTGGTGTTACTAGAAAAACCAAAACACACCATAGCGTTGTAACAAGAAACAAATGCCCCTTTTTACTGATTTATAGCAACCAAAGTAAGCACCTATGGCTGATAAACTGATGGTGGTGACTGTCGACGTGGCGGCTGTGGTTGAACGATGGCAGCAGCCGCCAGATCTAGTGATAATGGTTGTGGTAGGTCTACGGATCTGTTGGTGTGCACGTGGTTCTATCAACACGCTGTGGAGATGCTGTGTGTGGTGGTCGTGGTAGCTAAAACAAGATGGAGATGATAGATCTGTGGCGGCGTGGTTGATCACCGCGATGGTGAAGGTGTGGTGGTGTGAAGTCGACTGCAGCAATGGTGGTAAAACACCACGGCGACTGAGATCAATGGTGGCGGCTACATGGTGGTTCGTGTAGAGGTGAACGATGGTGGTGACTATTGTAATGTTGGCGACGGGGTGGTGGAAGCAGCTGTTTTAGTGGCGGCTAAATACGATGGCTGATGTTGGCGGAGCAGCTAGGTGGTGGTGGTATTGGGACAACGGTGATGGTGGCAGCGAACAGTAGGTGGGCGGCGGTTAGTGAGATGTGGCAGTGATGGTCGCCGGAAATGAAATATATAATAGGTCGGGTGGTTTATCTTGTAGATCGGGTGGTAAGGAGTATTTTAGTGCTCACCGAAAGTTTGGCCGGAAATAGTGACGGCGTCGGAAAGTTTTTCCGGTGGCCGGATTTTAGAGAGAGTATATAGTTAGGGTTTTGTGTGTGTGTTGGAAGAGATGGAAATGAGAAGAAAAAAAGATATATAGTTTTTTTATTTATATTGGAATAAAAGTGAAAAGTTTAGATAGTTTAGGGTTAAACTGTAACTTTTGTTATAACTTTTGTTAATTAACAGTTCGGGGATCGTTTATGATAGTTAACGGGCGATTCAAGACACGAAATTTTCGCCATTGCGTTCGAAATAACTTCTCCTATAAAATGAGTATTCACTAGATCATTATTTTATGTTTTTATAAACTCTTTTAAAATGATGATTATTAATAAAGTATTTTGGACGAGCGTCGTTTTAAAGAAAAAAAATGGACTTCACTTAAATGTTCTCGTTTTTAATAAACGTTATTGAAATAAAATATTAAATAATTTGATAAATTATTTTATTAAATATCACGTGACCTTTAAATATAAAGGTTTAATTTTTACTTTGTCGATACGCAGACTGTGCGATTTTTCAAATTTTGCAAAATATGTCCCGTTTTCAAATCAAACAAGTTTGCTAACACTCAAAATGAATTTTTGAATGATAACTAATATAATTTATTATTATTTAAAGTATGAAAAATTCTCGGGTGTTACAAAGCCTCCCAAGAGCTTTAGAGGATTCAAGATCAACAAAAGAATGCTACATCTGCTAATGAGCATTCAGGAGAAGAATCTTTGGAATCACAACACTCAGCAGTACAAATTACACCTAGCGGTACCTCATCTGCAAGTACTGCAAAGTCAAAATCTGCAAAGTCTGTTGATTCATTAGAAGATATTTTACAAGCTATGGACGATGAAGATGTTTATGCTAGTCCAACTAAAGGAATCTTCTCCAAAGCTTCCTATGATGAACAGGGTGCAGTAACTGATTTCAACAATTTGGAAACTGAAATTCCAGTCAGTTCTATTCCCACTCATAAAGTCAACAACAACCATCCTACTACTCAAATTATTGGAACTCCTAAGTCTGCTGTGCAAACCAGAAGACAACTGCAAGCCAATACTGAAACTCATGCACTTGTGAGTTATGTCAAACAAAAGTAGAGAACAAATCATAAGGATACTCAACATTGTTTGTTTACCTGTTTCTAATCACAAGTAGAGCCCAAAAACATTTCTCAGGCTCTTGATGAAGAAAGTTGGGTAGATGCCAAGAAAGAAGAATTAACATAATTTGAACTACAAAAGGTTTGGATTCTTGTGGATCATCCCTCAAGTAAAAGGGTTATTGGTACTAGATGGGTTTTCAGAAACAAGAAGGATGAAAGAGGAGTTGTTGTGAGGAACAATGCAAGGCTTGTTGCTCAAGGCTATAGACAGGAATAAGGGGTAGACTATGATGAGGTTTTTGCACCAGTTGCAAGAATGGAAGCCATTAGGTTATTTTTGGCCTTTGCATCATATATAGGTTTTATAGTCTATCAGATGGATGTGAAAAGTGCCTTTCTTTATGGTACTATTTCAGAGGAGGTATATGTTTCACAACCTCCAGGTTTTGTAGATCCTAAGTTCCCTAACAGAGTCTACAAAGTTATCAAAGCACTTTATGGTCTACATCAAGCTCCAAGGGCTTGGTATGCAACTTTATCCAATTTTTTGTTAGAACATGGATATAGAAGAGGAACCATTAACAAAACTCTATTCATCAAAAAGAATGTTAAGGATGTTATTCTAGTACAAGTCTATGTTGATGACATTATTTTTGGTTCAACCAAGAAATCATGGTGTAAAGAGTTTGAAGCTTTGATGAAAGGAAGATTTCAGATGAGTTCTATGGGAGAACTTACTTTCTTTTTGAGATTACAAGTCAAACATAGGAAAGATGGAATATTTATCAGCCAAGATAAATATGTTGCTGAAATCTTGAAGAAGTTTTCATGTATGGATACAAGGAGTACAAGCACACCTTTTGAAGCTAAGAAGTCTTTGTCAAAAGATGAACATTGTGAAAAGGTTGATATTCATCTATATAGGTCAACCATTGGTTCATTAGGGTATCTTACTGCTTCAAGACCAGATATTATGTTTGTTGTATGAGCCTGTTCAAGGTTGCAAGTCAATCCAAAGGTGTCACATCTACATGTTGTGAAGAGGATTTTTAAGTATCTTAAAAGTCAGCCTAATTTAGGATTATGATATCCTAGAGATTCAACTTTTGATTTGGAAGCTTACTCAGACAGTGATTATGCTGGAGCTAATCATGATAGGAAATCCACAACAGGAGGTTGTCAATTCCTAGGCAGAAGACTCATATCATGGCAGTGTAAGAAGCAAACCATTGTTGTTACTTCTACAATTGAAGTTGAATATGTAGCTGCTGCTCATTGCTGTGAACAAGTACTTTGGATTCAAAATCAGTTGTTAGACTATGGGTTCAACTTCATGAACACCAAGATCTACATTGATAATGAAAGTACTATATGCATTGTCAAGAATCTAGTCTTTCACTCCAAGACCAAGCATATTGAAATAAGACATCACTTCATAAGAGATGCCTATGACAAGAAGCTTATTCAAGTCTTAAAGATTCATACAGACAACAATGTAGCTGATTTGTTGACCAAGGCATTTGATGCAAAGAGATTTGAATTCTTGGTGACACATATTGGTATGCTCAACCAATAAACTGCTGCATATGTTAAGGGGAAGTAATGGTTGTACAATTTTTATGATAATTTTCATTGTGTAGTGTATGTTTTTGTGTTTTTGATGTGATTGCAGGTTGATAGAATAAGATAAAAGAGGTTGTAATGATAGTGGAATGCATGAACTGGTCAAATTTGTGAGGTACCGTTATGGATCTAAGTACCGCTAGCACAAATCCAAGTACCGAGTATGTTTCATGTACCGCTACATATCCGTTTTACCGTTAAGGGTCTCTTTTCTAAATTTGGCGGTTTCTTCGCGCTTGGGTTTGTTATTTACATAAATACTTACTTTAATTATACAATTGATTCACCTAATCTTTTATTCTAATCTCTTAATTCTATAACCTTATCTCTACTTTTTCGATCATCAAAATACTAATGGCTGCTTTACAAGTGATCTCTAAGCACAACTTGGTTGCGAACCTTGCTCAGAATGATGATTCTATTGGTTTCCATGAGATACTTGGATTTTTATCTCGAAGTCATATTCATTTTGTGCTTACTATAAGTCCCATTGTCTCTATTCCTGTGACAATCCGTCAATTTATGGTCTATATTTTATTCTCAAGTATTATTTAAAAACATTATTTTAATGTTATATTATGAACTCACTTATTTTTGGGAAGAAATTTGGATTTACGTCTTGAAGTAGCATCGACTACGTCTAAACCGGAGGATTCTACGTTACGTGCTCACGTTTACATACACCGTCTTTGGTAATAGTCCGACATTTCAAAAAATAAATTTATCGGTGAATATTATTTTGGGATTTTAAATTTACGTTGTTTCATAAACTCACTAATTTACGAAAAGAGATTAGGACTTACGATTATAATTTAACGTCCTTTACGATTAAACCGGAAACCTTAGGATTACGTATTTACTTTTGCGAACTCCGTTTTTGATGAGACAATTTTTATTAGATTCGTTTTGTGTCGTTGATTCATAATTTATAAAAACATTTTTGGTAAAACGATCTGAGGACACGCAAATCGAGGAAACTAGAATCGAGGAGTACCCGTAAATTAGTGGGATGGGACAAGTTTTACACTTGCCCACCCCACTATATGGGACGGCTAAATAAGCTCCAACAAACACCCTTAGGTGTCAAAAATTCCTTAACAAGTTTATACTTGTTACTTGAAGCTTACAAAGTAAGCTACACCAAAACAAAACCATTCCACCCAAAACCATTTACTCATTCATACATGCAAACCACTCATACTCTCCTCCCTCTCTCTCAAAAAGTCGTCCACCATCACCCTAAAACAACCTCATTTGATCAAATTTAACCATGAAATCATATGTTATTCACACATATGATGAAGCCCTTTTCAAGCTCTATTGATTGGTGGTGATTTTAACATCCAAGGAGAAGATTTGGTGATGTTCAAGGGCTGATTTCTACAAGAAGTTTACAAATATTGGTGTTCTTCAAAGTTGGTGTTGGTCTATCACAAGTTCTTCCATCAAAATCCAAGCCTTGATCATAAACTACTTAATCTTGGTGGTATAAAGATTGTTCTTCTCATCCTCTTGTTATTTTGATTATGTAATCTTGTAACTTCTTTATTTATGTATATGTATATGATGATGAATGATGATTAAAAATATTATGTGGGGATTTGGTGTTGATAGATTTGATAAATATGGTTAAAAAGATAAAAAAACCATATGTAATAATGTTAAAATCTTGCTTAAAATGATGGCTGTATAAAAACAGTAAGTAACCAAATGATAAACTGATAAAATGGCATAGTGGAATCAATTTACAGTAAGTATTAGGTGTTATACACATGTGAGAGTTGGCCATACAATGGAATCATAAAAATGAGTGAGATATGATCAAAACAAGTTTAGAGTTCAAATCTGCCTACACTGTTTTAGACGAATTTATTAAAATATTTAGATGTTGATTCATCAGTAGCTATAGAGGAATAAAATGAATCACATATCATGTACTTTCTGTGATAAAAATTTGAGGTCCTATCTCTTTATAGAACTCTAGATATGGTCATTTTAGTGAACTTAAAATTTAGGACTGATTTTGTGAAATTAAAGTTTAATATTATTATATAAGCACTCAAATAAATATAGTATAAAATATGAATTAAAACCCACTAACTTATATATTTCATTTATATAAATATGCATAAGGATAAATAAATGGCTATTATATAAAAATGGTAGTTTTGTAAGTTTTATAGTTATAAAAACTATAAACATGATTTTTACGTCTTTTCGGCTAGTACCGTAAAGTTAACGTTTTTCGTCAATTAAAACTTAGACGATCGGAGCTGTCTAATGTAAACTTTTAAAAGACATATACTGATATATAAGTACTTAATACAAGTAAAAACCGATAAAACCCTAACTTTACAACATATAGACATTAACGGGCCAAAGTAGCCTTATTGGACTATAAACCCGACTAGTTAGTAAAACACTTATAAACATACTTATTGGGCTTAACCTATTTGGGCCCAACATGTAAAGTATAATACTGATATTAAAGGTATAATTGGACTAATGAAAAGTATTGGGCTTGTAATGGGTCTATTGGGCCTCAAAATGTAAACAAGTTAAACTAAGTATAACTAGTTTAGAAAGTTACCAATACAGAACACTAAAATGAGTAAATGAGAATGTATAAACCCACTTGATCATCATATATATAAAATCATCATATGTATACATAATTGTTATTATTATAAAGTCATTGGACAAAAGTCTAAGACGAGTATTATTTGTCTAGGTTTCCGTGATTGAAGCACGTACCGTATATCCGAATTGCCGATAACCCGCTTTCCCACATCAACGTGAGTTCATAGCCTCGCACTCTTTTAAATGTTTTTATGAAATGTTTTATAAACCCGCGAGGGAGATAACATGTTAGTTTTTATGAAATAGGACACTAGTTGTCCCGATTGTTTGTTTATTGATTTGGACCCGAATGATTGTATGACCCGATGAATGATTATATGACCCGATAAATGAAATGAAATGGATTATTAAAGTTAGGTTATGTCACTAAAAGTTCCATTAGCATGAATTTTGAACTACCGAGATTTGGTAGACGCTTATGCATATAATAGTACTATTTGGGGACGATCACCCCAGTTCGCGCCTTGACGGTTGATCCCCGTCGTGCCACATTGATTGGTAAGCGAATTTATGTATGAGAAGATTTATACAAGCGTGATTATTGTGACGACACGCTAATTTAGATGGGCAAATGAGTTTTGGGTTAGCTACCCGTTGTTTATTGTAGTAAGGTAACAATGTAATGCGACTTATAATAATCCAATTAACGAAATACTGCTATACGCACTGAATTACAATGAATTGCCTGACTAGCAATACGGGGTCTTATTATTGATTTTATGTTCGTGTTTTGGTTTTTCATAACCGTATTCATATAACGGTTTTTATTTAACTCTATACAACGTTATAAAACGTATTGTATGATGTTTTTAACGACAATGGTTCGTATAAAGATTTTGAAGGCAAAATCCTATATTATGATTTTTGATAAAGATTTGTATAAAATGACTTTGGCTATTTTATGGCCTATTACAAAGATTTGTACAAATTGATTTTCGGTAATAATTTTATACCGATGTTATATTGATGGATTTCATTAAACTCTATGAATTCACTCGGCGTTATCGCTGACCTTTTCTTTTAACATGTTTTATTTCAGGTACTTGAAGGTAATTCTCGGGAAGACAACAAGAATTCATGGCCCGCACTTAAATAACAATTTCCATTCAAATGCTTTGTAAAATTTGTATGAAATAATATGACTTAGGACCTATGTAAATCTAATATTTATGAATGGAAATGCTTTATTATTAAACGACGCGATTTTTAAGCGTTGTCTATGATGTGAGTAATGTGCTATCCCGTAACACCAACGAGTCTTCCGCTGTATTGAATTGTGTAAATTTGGGGGTGTTACAGTTTGGTATCAGAGCTCTCGTTATAGAGAAGGAAAGATTTTTAAAACCAAGGTTTTGAATAAAACATTTCAAAATCTTTTAATTATAAACATTTTTCTCAAAATGTCTAAAAATCTTTTGACTATAACGGTGCCAAAGAATTCCCGAGTTACCGACAAGGCCAGACTGAGAAGTGTTATTTTAATATATATATAACTTGGACTATATATATATGATGTAATTTGATTACATGATTGTTTGATGATTATTTTTAATACTTATACGAGGTATTTATACGACGTAGATTGTCACAAGGAACCCTAACTCCCCTAGTAAATTAATCGAAGGTATTCCCATAGGAATTCTAGCTATTCCAGATCTAAACCAAGTTGTGGATATTTATGATCCCAACAAATGGTTGATATTCGTAGAAATGTTGATATTAGTTGATTGTGACATTAGGGAAGAATTGGCGAGATTAAATCTGATATCGATGTCATGACGATCTTTCCTTATAGAGTGGAGTTTGACAAAATGTTACCACCTAGAAAGATGTCATCTGATTCGTTGTCATCCAATTCTTAAATTGAAATCGAAAGGGTGAATGTTGCACTTGAGGCTGTCATTGGAACCATTACCCAAAAGCCTCATGCCACTAGTACCTTTCCGAGAAGTCTGATTGAATATGTGAGTCATTCCATATTATTGACTCATTTGATAATTATTGTTGTAAGAGCTATAGGATTGGAAATTAAGTGTTATTCATATCGAGCTTTTATTGCCCTTTCAAGGTCTAAGAATAAAATTGAAAGTATTGGAGAATGAGGTAGGATATTGAATTGAGTATAAGTTGATTAAAACTTGAATAAAATAAAATTTAACTTGTATGGAATATGAGATTGTTAAGAGAATCCGTTAAGTCCTGTGATAGAATTATAAGGTTTTAAATGATTGTTAGTTCGTGTTAAGGGTTGTTCCTAGACCATTGTCCAATGATGAGGATGCCCAGGGTCCAATAAATAAATTGAAGAAATCTTCTTCTAAATTAGGACCGATGGATCTTCTAGGACAAGTGGAACACCTAATGACTCTTGTAGATTAGTATTCATTGTGGTATCTTTTAAAAATCCCTAACTTAACTGAGACATCAGTTGGTAGGATGAGTTCATGGAATTGTATGACATAGTGACACGTAATGTGTTACGGTACAATTTTGACTCGTTTGTGATTAATGAGAAGACTACCTTTGATTGCTAAATCCTACATGTATCGATGTTATCTATCTCTTATTGCTTCATCCTAATGTTCGCATTAGTGATGCAACCATTGAACAAGTACTCATCTCGATTTGAGTTATGTTGTGGATTATTCTTTTTGAGTGCCATCGAGGTCATGAACCTCATGATTATTTGGCTAAAGCTCATTTCCTATCATATTGTAGTTAGTTCTTGGTGAACAAGCTTTCATCACTCTTTTGCAGATCACTCATTGTTTTATAAGTAATTGAATTTTCATCACCATATGGATTATTTAAAGTGAGACTTATAAATAATCGTTATTGAAGTAAAGTTGTTTATGAAACACTTTGGAATACTTAATTGTTTTCATAACAAAGAAAATCTTTGTAAATTTATTCTTGATTCTTATTTAAGAATTAAGCATGAAAATGTTTTTATTATAAACATGATGATAAAATTTTGACGAACTGAGTATTGCATCGTTAATCTTGAAATTGTATATAGTTGCGCGCCTACATACAATTTGAAATGGACCATGTAAGGCTGATTAGTAGTCACCATAAAACTGATTAATAAACACTACATTTTCTTTAAAGATTGTGAAAGATTAAATTTTATGAGATCTGCAAGAAGTGAAAAATAGGGACATAGTGTTAGGGACACCTACATATGTGCCTGTAGCATCTATTCTTCTGAGTCGAATTTACTCATTTGTGGAAATTGTCTTATTTGACAATTGACAATTCTTTCTTGTCCAATTCTCCCGTAGTGAGATTCTTAGGAAAAGTATCTGATTACCGAGTGTTGATACCCGACTGGATGTATCGACGTTCCTATCATTTCTTTTGATTTGATTTCATTTGAATGACCTGGGTAACGATTCGAGGAGCTTTCGAATGCGTACTCAAATTATGAAAACATGGGATATATTCATATTCACTAAATGTTTTCGTCTGTATCTGATTTGAAATTCTCTCGCGTAGATTATGTGTTGACCTTACTCTTTTAAGGTTCGTTATTGTTGGGAATAAATTAAGGCCAGATCACTTGAGCGCTGACAAGAAAACTCAAGCGTTGACAAGAACAAAGTGAGCGCTGACAGCTCAAGCGTTGACAAGTTAAAGTCAAGCGTTGATAGATTGAAGACAAGCACTGATGGAAGATATAAGCTACACGTTTATTATGTTCTAGAATACTTCTAGTAAGGATAGAAACGACAATGTATTTTCTATGTTTATCTTTACCTAGAATAGTTGATACGTAGCTTATTGTACAAGGCTTCTTAGTCTATAAAAGAAGGCCTTTAGGTTAATGTTTAGTATCAAGTTTTATATAAGTTTTCATTCGTAAACATCTTTCATTGTAAGCAAGTTCGACATTCTTAATCGAAGTGAAAGTTTTGTTTACATCTTGTGTTCTTGTTTAAGTGTTAAATTCCGCATAACACTTAGATTCACAAAGCATATAACAAAGGTTTCTCTACGTGTTATACTTGATTTAATCTCGTATACACAAAGCTAATCGATCTAAGTTTGGGATCAACAAGTGGTATCAGAGCTTGTTGAGGAACTTTTGATCTTTGAAGAACACCAGAACGATACACGAACACCAAAACCCTAATTTTCTCAAAACCCTAAAAGCATCATGTCTGAAGCAATAACCACCTCCTCTTCACCCTTACCAAACATCAGGATTCCCATGCTTGATGCAACCAACTTTGACTTATGGAAGTTCAACTTTGAACAATATCTGGGGATCTTTGATTACACACTTTGGGAGATTATTGAATATGGAAACTCATTCAATAAGGCTCAAAAGATTCAGGATGCCATCACTCAAAGATCAGCTGTTGAAGGATGCCCTGAAGAGGATAAGAAAGAAAAACCTGGAGATGGTAGAGCTGTAGGTGCTGAAGATATTGCAAAGAAAAGGGTTGACATGAAAGCCCTAAATATTCTGAAAGTCTCTTTGGGACAAGAAAACCAGCACAAATATAGAGGCTATGAATCTGCTAAGGATCTTTGGGAAGCACTTGAAGTTGCATATGGTGGCAATGCAGACACTAAGGAAGAAAAGAAAAAGCAACTTCTGCATGACTATTTTGTCTTCAAAGCTCAACCCAATGAGAAACTGAGTAGTGTGAGAAGCAGATTGCTTGACATCACAAGCAAGTTGTCCTTCATGGGGACACAAGTTGGTGATGTTGACACCAATGCTACTTTTCTGAAAAGTCTTGGTGAGGCATGGAAGATTGAGGCAAGATCTATTCTTGCCAATAATACTTTCAAGAGCTCCTCGTTTGATGACATCTACAACAAACTAAGACTGTTGGAAGATGAAACTCTTTCACAACATGGAAGCAAAGCTAGCACCAGCAACATGGCCTTCTTCTCTCTTAGTGAAGGTCAATTCAATCAGAAGGACTCTTTTATGCATCCAGTTATTGGATCATCGTCTGTCAGCGCTGGAACAAGTCCTGTCAACGTCTCCTTTTCAGACGCTGACACATTCATGAATGACTCCCCAAGAGTTAAACCTGCTGGTTTGGATTTGGATACTGTGTGTGCTTACATTGCTTCCTTGCCCAATGGTTCAGTGATTACATATGAGGACCTTGAGCAGATAAGTGATGAGCACTTGGAAGAGATGGACATCAAGTGGAACATGGCTCTTGCTAGTATAAGAGCAAATAGGTGGAATAGAAGGTTCAAGAAGAAGATGACCTTCAATGCTAAAGACACAGCTGAATTTGACAAATCCGAAGTTGAATGCTACAACTATCATCGCATGGGGCACTTCATGAGGGAATGCAGATCTCCTAGAAGATATGATGCTGGTAAACCCTCAAGTCAGGTTGTTAGAGCTCAAGATTCCAAGGCCATGGTTGCAGTTTAAGGAATTGATGGTACTGGATGGGATTGGAGCTATCTGGCTAAGGATGCTGAAGAGGACAAAGCTTTGATTGCTGATATTGAAGAAGAAGAGCATGTTGAATATGCTCTCATGGCACACTCCTCCTCTTCATCTGACAATGAGGTATATGATGATGCTTTTTGTAGCAAAGGTTGTAGGTTAAACACTGATAGACTTAACAAAGAGGTGTTAAAACTAAAAGATGATATGAGCACTGAAAGGTGTAAATTGTCCAATTACCAACTAGCTCTTACTGAAACTGAGAAAACCGTTTCTGAATACAAGAAAATGGAATTTGATTTAAAAGATAAGATAAATATCTTAAAACATGAGCTAGAGGGTAGTATGGATATTAGAAATATCATGACAAAGGTCAATAGAGACCTACAGACTAAGTTAGATGAGGCCATTAAGAATAAAGATAATGTTGACCTCAAGATTCAAAGATTTGATAGAGCCACCCAATCCCTAGGAGACTGTGTAGCTAAACAAAGGGATCCTAAGGACATGACTGGGATTGGGATGAATGATTACTCTCTGGTTCCACCACCAGCTGGTGACTTCTATGGTGTCCTTAGAAAGGATTTAGCTTGGACTGGTATTCCAGAGTGCCAAGAAGAGGAATTCTCTCCTCCACCAAGAGTTGTCACTCCAGTTGAAGAGTATCAACAAAAACTGACTGACCTAAATGAGTGGAAGAAAGCTAACCCTACTTTGTTTGTCAAGGGAGGTTTGCTATGTGAAAGTCCCAATGAATCACCACCCATTAAGGTTACTCACCCAGTTACTGGTAAAGCTGTTGACCTAGGCTCCAACACTGTTAGAAGACCTACCATTAAATATACAGAGATGTATAGGAATAATAGGTCACCCAAGAGCCAAGTTAACAATCATGGAACAAGTTTCTTCTCTTCTAGAC
Organism: Glebionis coronaria; assembly: GCA_025667525.1. Classification (NCBI taxonomy): domain Eukaryota; kingdom Viridiplantae; phylum Streptophyta; class Magnoliopsida; order Asterales; family Asteraceae; genus Glebionis; species Glebionis coronaria. Next base: position 100,918 of record JANFOE010000516.1, on the reverse strand, counting down.
CTAACAATGTGTCTAAGAAAGCCTGTTATACTTGTGGTAGCTTTTCACATTTGGCGTACAAGTGTGTCAACGCTCCCAAAGCCAGCGCTGATAGGAACAATTTCAGCGCTGATAGGAAGAAAGTCAACGTTGTTAGGAAGTCAAACATTGTCAGACCCAAACCTTGTGTACAGCAAAGTCCACAAGTGATTAGACCTGCCCCATTCTTTTCTAGAAGGTCTAACACTCATGGACAAAGACCTTTTCAAAAGACAAACACCTGGTCAAATAGGCAATGGGTTCCTGTAGCAAACCCTAGGTTCAACGCTGACAAGGGTAATTTCAGCGTTGACAGGACAAAATCCAACGCTGACAGAAACGTGACCAGACCTAAGTATTTGCAGCCACAAGGTAAGGGGTCTAAAGCTTCTTCAAGCTTAACATGGAGACCCAAGAAAGATCAAAACCCTAATAATAATGGAATTTCAATGACTTGTAACAGATTTAATTATATTTCAAAGGTCATTACAAAACCAATTGAGGTTAACTGGGTATTTCATCCTAAAAAGGATGAGAATGGGGTTGTTGTGAGAACTAAGTCTGTTCTTATTGAACAGCCAGATGAATCCAAGTCTTCTGAGACTTGGGTTCCCAAAGAAAACTAATTTGTTTTCTTTATGTACAGGGCATTCAAAAGCAGATCAATGATTATGGATATTGGGATAGTGGATGCTCAAGGCACATGACAGGGAAGGAAGACTATCTGACGAACTTCACTCCTATTAAAGATGGTGATAAGGTATACTTTGGAGGTGGATATGGGACTATCACAGGCAAAGGAACCCTTCTCACCAATAATCTACGTTTTGAGAATGTATTCCTGGTAAAAGAACTGGATTATAATCTGTTTAGTGTATCACAAGTGTGTGATAACAAAAATAAGGTTCTTTTCACTGATACTGAGTGTTTGGTGTTAAGTAAGGATTTTAAGATCCCTGATGAGAAGTATATTGAGTATAGAACACCTAGGCATAAGGACATATATAATGTGAATTTAAATGGGATTAAAGTGAATGCAAATATGTCTTGTTTTTATGCTAAGGCCTTAGTAGATGAAAGTAATTTGTGGCACAGGAGACTAGGGCACATAAATTTTAAAAATATAAATAGACTTGTGAGGCTTGGTTTAGTTGATGGTTTGCCTGAGAAAGCCTTCCACAATGACCACTCTTGTGTTATATGTCTTAAAGGCAAGCAGCACAAGGTCTCATTCAAGTCCAAGCAGGTGCATACTAGTTCCAGACCTCTTCATATGCTACACATGGACCTCTTTGGTCCAACTAATATAGAGAGTTTGAATGGCAAGTCATATTTTTTTGTTGTCATTGATGACTTTTCTAGGTTTACTTGGATATTCTTTCTAGCTATGAAGAGTGACACAACTGATGTTCTTATTGAATTTATCACTCAAATTGAGAAAAGGTCTGGCAATGAGGTTAAAATGCTTAGGAGTGATAATGGTGGAGAATTTAGGAACAAGAAGCTAGAAGATTTTTGTGCCAGGAAGGGAATTACTAGGCAATTTAGTATTGCTAGAACCCCACAACAAAATGGGGTTGCTGAAAGGAAAAATAGAACCCTAATTGAAGCAGCCATAACAATGTTGGCTGATGCTCACTTTCCTATAGCCTTTTGGGCTGAGGCTGTTAATACAGCATGCTATGTGTAAAATAGAGCATTGGTTAACAAAATTCCGAACAAAACACCTTATGAGTTACTTTGGGGAAGAAAACCTAATATTGGTTTTCTCAGACCTTTTGGTTGTCATGTAGTTGTCCTAGATACTAGTGATGCCTTAGGGAAATTTAGTGCAAAAGGTGATGAAGGTTACTTCATGGGGTATTCAGTGCAGAGCAAGGGTTATAGGGTTTATCTTAAAGAGGACAAACGTATTGTTAAAAGAGTACATTTAGGTTCTTAGAGAATAAACCTAGTGATCCTGAGAGTGGTCCTAATTGGTTGTTTGATTTGGAACCCTTATCTAGAACTTTAAATTATATGCCTGTCACTAATCCAGACATTGTGAAGGTAACTTCAAATGTTGTGGAAGAACAAATTGTTGATGTTTCAGGTACACAGGTTAATGAGAGGGTTGGATCACAAGCAGAAAAGGCATCTCCTACATTTGAATATGTCACCATTCCCATTTGGACTGATGCTTTTGCTGCTGCTGCTGCTGGACAAGGTAATGGTGGTTTCCAAATACCACCAGATACAAACATGCATGGTTCTTCAGGCGCTGACAAAGGCAAATCTAGCGCTGACAAGACCAATTCAGACGTTGACAACAACATTTCAAGCGCTGTCAGCCCAGACGCTGACAACCAAGATTCAAACGTTGACAACACTTATGGGCATCTTTTCTCTTCCATTTTTGAACAAGGTGGACCTTCCAATGTTCATGAAGAGATTCCTGTTGCTCAAAGAGAGTCTGATGAAGAAGATATTGGCAACATGGAGCATGAGGTTGAGGACACCAGACTTTTTGAAGGAGGAGTTCTCACTTCAACAATGAAGAATCACCCCCCATCTCAAATCATTGGTGATGTTATGACTCCAGTTCAGACAAGAAGATCCCATCAAGGACTTGGTGGATTTATTGCCAATATACACAAGAAGGTTGATACCCCTCTTGTGCAAGCATGTTTGTTTGCATGTTTTCTGTCACAAGAAGAACCCAAGAAGATATTTGATGCTCTCAAAGAACCAAGTTGGGTGGAAGCAATGCAGGATGAGCTTCACCAATTTGCAATTCAAGATGTCTGGGAGCTGGTTGATTGTCCTAGATATATCAGACCTATAGGGACAAGATGGGTTCTCAGGAACAAAAGAGATGAAAGAGGTATTGTGGTCAGAAACAAGGCAAGGTTAGTGGCTCAAGGTTATACACAAGAGGAGGGGATAGACTATGAGGAAGTCTTTGCACCAGTTGCAAGGATTGAAGCTATTAGGATTTTTCTAGCCTATGCATCTTGTATGGGCTTCACAGTCTATCAAATGGATGTCAAAAGTGCATTCTTGTATGGCACCATTGTTGAGGAAGTTTATGTCATGCAACCTCCTGGTTTTGAGGATCCAGAGCATCCAGATAAAGTGTATAGAGTCAAAAAGGCTATGTATGGCCTTCATCAAGCCCCTAGAGCATGGTATGGTACTTTGTCTACATATTTGGTGGACAATGGATTCAAGAGGGGCACCATAGATCAGACACTATTTACAAAGAAGAAAGACAAAGATGTGCTGCTTGTGCAGGTCTATGTTGATGATATCATTTTTGGGTCTACTGATCCAAAGATGAGTGAGGATTTCTCCAAGCTTATGACAGACAAATTCAAGATGAGTGCTATGGGGGAGATGAACTTCTTTCTTGGTTTACAAGTTCAGCAGAAAGAAGATGGTATCTTCATCTCCCAGGACAAATATGTTGCTGAAATCTTGAAGAAGTTTGGCTTTTCTCCACATGAAAAGAGGGCTTCTACTCCTATGGATAGAGAACACCCTTGGGGAAAGATTGGAGATGGGAAAGATGTTGATGTCAGGCATTATAGATCCATGATTGGATCCTTGATGTATCTTACTGCTTCCATACCTGATATCATGTTTGCTGTATGTGCTTGTGCACGTCATCAAGTGACTCCCAAAGAATGTCACCTTTATGCTGTGAAGAGGATCTTTAGGTACCTAAGATGTTTCCCTAATCTTGGTTTGTGGTACCCAAAGGATTCACCACTGGGGCTGATTGCATATTCAGATAGTGATTATGGAGGTGATAAGTTTGATAGGAAATCCACAACTGGTGGATGTCAATTTCTTGGGAGCAGATTAATATCTTGGCAATGCAAGAAACAAACAGTGGTGGCTAATTCTAAAACTGAAGCAGAGTATGTGGCTGCAGCAGCATGTTGTGGTCAAGTGTTGTGGATTCAGAACCAGCTGTTGGATTATGGGTATAATTTCATGCATACTAAGATATTTGTTGACAATAATAGTACTTTATGCATCATTAAGAATTCTGTGCTCATTCTAAAACTAAACACATAGAAATTAGACACCATTTTATAAGAGATTGCTTTGAGAAAGGTTTAATACAACCAGATAGGGTTGACACTGAGGAAAATGTGTCAGATTTATTAACTAAACCTTTTGATACTGGAAGATTTCAGTACTTGGTAACAAGTATTGGAATGGTTAATCTCACTTAATATGTGTTTTGGATTCTTTTTGTAAAAGTATGTAAAGGATGATGCATTATTATTATTAGTCTTATTGATTATTTAGATTTTCCACTATATTTTTCTAACACTGACAAAGGTTGTTTGAACACTGATAAGTGTTTTTGCAACATTGTCAGCAATATAATTGTCTAACGCTGACAAAGCTTCCTTCAACGCTGTTGTGTGTTATCGGGGCGTTGTCAGCAACAATGTTAGTTTTGTGGTTTTCAATCTAAATGTGCAGATGGTGTTAGCAGTATACCATTGGATAAAGAGTTGCTTATGGATCAATGGAATAGCATTTGGACAAATTTTTATTTATGGATGATGGTTGGAATGTTTCATTCCTATCTTGACATAAATTTTTTATGTTCATGCATGATTTTAGCAAACTTTTTGTATCATAGTTTAAGGGGAGGTTTTAGGAACCTTTAGGATTTTTGGGTATCCATATGATACTCTTATCATAATTCTAGATTGTGTCCACAGGTGAGTATGGGTTAGTTTTACTAAACCATGAGGCACTGTAGCATGCATAGTATATCAACTTTGCATGCTGCCAAGACATTTTTGGCCTAGAATTGGTTGTGGTCTGTTGCGAGACTTGGGAATGATTTTGATATGGGATTTACCTGGGAGTAACAAGGATTTTATAAGGTAACTTGGTTGTTAAGAATTTTGGTTAGCAAGGGACACTAGAGGACTGTTATGTCTATCTTGCTTATGCAAGTGTGCATAACTGGACAGTGCTTGCCGCCCTATGATAATTATCAGCTTTTGGTTATCTTCTCTAGGATAAATTACTTGTTAAGGTCATTTTTCACTTTTTAAAACAATTTTATTTTTGGACGCTGACAAGATTTTTCCAAGCGTTGTTGTGACCAAATTGGACGCTGACATGGCTTTAGGCGAACGTTGACAAGATTATAGCCGTTGGGCGTTGATAGGTTATTTTTGACCGTTGACACTCAATGGGACCTACCCAGTTGTTACTTTTTGACATATTTTCAAGCCGTAATTTTAGGAGTTGTTACTTTCATTAAATGCATGAGATAACTTATAACTTTTTCAATATTTTGATGATTAGTTTTTGAAAATCTTTGCCTATTTTTGGGCCAATCACATGCATTCTTTATCTCCTATAAATTTGGCTCCTATTTTTAAACAGGGTATCTATAATTCTTGTCTAACACTTTTCTCTTATCAACCTTCATCTTCTACACTTCAAATTAACAGCTTTCATCAATGGCACCAAAGTTTAACTCAGCAGAATTGGATTTGGGGTTCAAGTCTCAACACAACATGATTGCTTATCTTGTTGCTGATAATGATTTGTTTCCTCAATACACACAAATGGTGGCGTATTTAAACGCATCCCCCTTAAGGTATGCTCTTTCTCATGCACCACTCATTCCAGTCACACACATTAAGCAGTTTTGGAACACTGTCAGTTCCTCAACAGTTAATGGAGTGACCACATTGACTTCTATTGTTCATGGGAGATCTTGGGTGGTTACTGAGGCCTTGGTACGCCAGGCCTTGCATCTTGATGATGCTGATGGTATAACCATCCTTCCCATAAATGAAATAGAACAAGGGCTTAGAGCTTTGGGATATCCTATTCCTGATGAAGGTACTCTTAATAAGTATCATAAGCAGGAATTTCCCCCAGCCTGGAAGTACCTCATCCACATCCTCCTTCAATGTTTAAGTCCCAAATGTATTGCACACAATGAGATCAATAGATCCATTGCCAGTGCTATTGTGTGCATTGCAACAGGGCAAAAATATAACTATTCTAAAATGATTTTTGAAGGGATGTGTAAAAACAAGGGGACAAAAATGACTTTAGCTTATCCCTGTTTTCTACAAATGGTTTTTGATGCTCAAGGTTATTGTTCAAGGGATCACAATGATTTTTATAAGATCCCTGAACAAAACAAAGCTATTTTTACCAAGATGGATTCACCACCTCATAGAGACTTACCTTTAACCCCAGCCATGCTTGCTGTTATTACAGCAGCACAACCCCAACCAGACCCCCAACCTCAAATTGACCCTCAACCACAACTTGAACCTATTCCTGAACCTTTACCCTCACCTGAACAAATGCAAATTGACCAAGAACCCTTTGACGCTGACACATCAAATGTTGGCGTTGATGTGCCTATTTCCAACACTGACACTCAACCTTCACAATCCCAAACACCCCTTAACCAACCCACATCTACCCATTCTTCCACACCATCTTCCACACCACCTGAATATAGGTTGATCAAATGCCAAAGGACTACTGGAGTGTTCTCCTCTGGTGGTCCTAGCCATGAAGCAGAGAGAACCACCACCACAAGTGTGGCTGGTGACCTGGATGAGGCTGGGACTATTGGTTCTGGCTTAGATGCTGGCCAAGGCAGTCCCACCATCATTAAGTCCTCATCCTTTCCCAATGAACCTGACTTGGGAGGTCAAATCCCCATTTCAGAAGAGGGCAGACTGGAACCAATGACTCTTTTGGAATTGACGGCAGTCTGCATTAGCTTGCAAAAGCAAAATGCAGACTTAGTACATATTGTCAACTCACAAGGCCTTGAACTCAAGCAATTGAGGGAGAGGATTGTTGTTTTGGAGAGTGATCATGCTAGGAGGGGTATGGAGGAGTCTTCCAAAGGGGAGGAAGATCAAAGAAATCTGAGTGATAAGAGCTGTCAAGATGGTCAATCAATGGATGTTGCTGAAGCTCTTACAACTTTGAAGGAACAAACAGGTTTTGATACGTCCTTAATATCTCCAACCAATATAAATTTATCATTTACAACTATGTTGAGAGAGATTACACAAGGCGCTGAGGGAAAATATTTGAGCGTTGACAAGACAAATTTGGACGCTGATAGAAGTATTTTGGGCGCTGATAGAGGAAATTTGGGCGTTGACAGACCTGCATATGAAGGTGATGTATTCCAGTCATCATCTATCATCAAAGAAGTTTCTACTCAGGTATTACCATCTACCTTACCAACCATTGCACCATCAGATAAGGGTAAGGGTATATTGGTAGAAGAAATTGTTCCAAAGAATGCAGCCCAAGTTGAATTTGATAGAAGATTGGCTGAACAAATGATGGAACAAGGTGAAAAGGAAAAGTCACCATTTGTTGTGACTTCTGAAGAAGAAAGTGATGGAGCTAGCTCAGACTCAAGTGTGATGATTATAGAACCAGAAAGGCTTAAGTATGGTGATGAGCTTGCTAGGGAAAAGTTGAGAGATTTAAAGTTGCAGATTGATTTTGACATGCCAGAGGTGGTTCAGATGTACAATTCTTGGGAAGAAAGCTGTATGGATAATCCAGATTTGACCATTTCAGATCAAATATGGGGTTTGGAGCTTCTTCTTAGAGTTCAGAAGGATTGTAAGGTGATTTTGAAGCACAAGGCAAGCAATATTCTCTCTGAGTTGAAAAGGGATAGAAGGAAGCTCTATTTTATGTTGCTCAGATGTCATGGAGTTGGATGGAAACATCAGAAGTTGAAGGCTTTGACATTTGATGAGTTGGAACATAGGGCTTATCCTATTTGGGTGAAAGTGCAGGAAGAAAACACTTTCAGACTTCTTTCAGATGAAAGAAAGGAGCAACTTGCAGAAGAGATGGAAATCAAGAGAGCTATGATAGTTCCCAGACCAGTGAAGAAGGGATTTACACTTGAGTTTCCAAAAGATATGAATCCACTATATCCAAGTGAAGCAGTTATCAGAAACAGCCTCAAGCTCTCCCCATTAGAAGCTTCAGATATGGTGCATGTGTTACCATTAGATTCCAGGAATCCAATTGTGAGTTATGATGAGGATGAATGTGGATTCTGGAAGATTGGAAGATTTGGCAAGGAGGTACACACTTTTACCACTCTCATATCTTTATTTGCAAGTTGTGATAGAGAAGACTTGGTGGACCTTTGGAGGTTACTAGAGACCAAGTATGAGGCTGAAGCACCAACTTCAGCTAATGGAATAAAACTTTGGACCACATTCAAAAGAATGTGTGGGACAAATGAGGAAGATCCTGAAATATGGAAGGATCTTGAAGATGACCTCAGTGGTCTTCAATGGAGGTTATATTCAGCTGCTGGTGTATACCATTTGAGTTCTACAAAGTTTGCTGAGTATCTACTAGTAGATGCTCAGTATTTCATATCCAAGGCTGTTTTGGAAAAGATGAAGGACACCCAGTTGGAGATAGATTATACAAGTGACGTGGCAAAGAATTTGATCAGATTTATTTATTACCAATATGAGAAGGTTTGTCAGACTCCTCCAAGTTCTTAATGATTATTCAGAAACTTGATCATAAGAGTGGATATCAAGTTTAGGGGAGGATTGTTGGGAATAAATTAAGGCCATATCACTTGAGCGCTGACAAGAACAACTCAAGCGTTGACAAGAACAAAGTGAGCGCTGACAGCTCAAGCGTTGACAAGTTAAAGTTAAGCGTTGATAGATTGAAGACATGCACTGATGGAAGATATAAGCTACACGTTTATTATGTTCTAGAATACTTCTAGTAAGGATAGAAACGACAATGTATTTTCTATGTTTATCTTTACCTAGAATAGTTGATACGTAGCTTATTGTACAAGGCTTCTTAGTCTATAAAAGAAGGCCTTTAGGTTAATGTTTAGTATCAAGTTTTATATAAGTTTTCATCCGTAAACATCTTTCATTGTAAGCAAGTTCGAAATTCTTAATCGAAGTGAAAGTTTTGTTTACATCTTGTGTTCTTGTTTAAGTGTTAAATTCCGCATAACACTTAGATTCACAAAGCATATAACAAAGGTTTCTCTACGTGTTATACTTGATTTAATCTCGTATACACAAAGCTAATCGATCTAAGTTTGGGATCAACAGTTATGTCTCCATATATCCTTGAATTTGTGAAGGATTATGAGTTATTATTAGTCTTTTGAGAAGTTCACATCTTATCGACGACAATGAAACTGGAAAGTTAGTAGTGCCAGTAGAATGGATTGATTGATTATGACATGACGACATTGTCTTAAATGATGGGAACTCGAGTAGAATTCCCCTAAATGATAAGATGTTGATTATCAAAAGTGATCTAAATAATTCTTGATGGATGACCATATCCTGCACTTAAGACTTGAAATTAAACCATGAATGGTTGTGAATTAGTCATAGATATTATAATCTAGAAAGAACTTAAAGTAAATTTATTTTTTTAAAAGATGTTTATGTTATCTGAAACTTTAGGAGGTATTTGCTGGTGAATTACCTAGACTTTCGCCACTAAGGCAAGTTGAATTTGGTATTGATTATATTCTCGGTGTTGCACCTGTGGCGTCAGCACCATCTGCATTAAAAGAATTACCCTACAACTGAGAGAGTTGTATGAGAAGACTTTTATTCTACCAAGCTCGTCATCATGAAGAGCTATGATGTTATCATTCCTTATATTTGTTGAATTACCGTGAATTAGGTAAATTGATGATCAAAATCTATATCCACTACCCAAGATGATAGATTTGTTCGATCAATTACAAGGTTCTAGCGTATGTTTTAAAAATTTTGATCCTCGGCATGGTTATCATGAATTTCGCCTCCGCGAAAAAGATTATCTATTCCAATCACTACATCCGGTACTTGTAATGAACATTATGAGTTTCACGTGATGTCGTTTGGATTGACTAATACACATGTAGCATCCATAAATTTGGTGAATCACGTGTGTAGGCTGTAATCTGATAAATTCATGCTTGTGATCATTAAGGACCATTTGTTTATTAATAAGAATAAGAATGAGTTAATAATTATTTGTAGAATGCCCTTAGTCGGCCGAGTAGTGAAAACTTGTACTTTGAATATTTAACATGTGATGAAAGACTTAAATCCTTTACATTATTTGACCGTGTGATTAATAGAAAATGGAATATATTGACTCTTCAAAAATTGGAACCATTAAGGCTTTGGGTTTTACCACAAAGAAAATGAAAATATGTTTTGACAAATGTTTTAACAAAGGATTTTTAAGGGATTATTCCCTTATACACAAATCATTTACCTAAACTCCTGTTTAGGGGTAAATGTTTGTGTATACCTCAAGATAACCTAAGAGGGATTGAGGAAACCATTTAAACCATGACTTGAAATTTGAAACGACACTTTTTGCTTTTCAACTAAGAAAATTTTGACCAAAGTATAACCAAAGATTTTTCAAACATTTACGAATCTTATTAATTATTATCGATAAATCAGCAAAAATCGTGTTAATTAAATTCAAATTTGTTTTGAACATTTTATTATAATTGGTCGAACTAAGAAATTTAAACTTTTAACGTTTATGTTTCATAAAAACTTAGTATTTATTGTTAATTTACGTGTAATAATTATCGACGCTTTAAAACGTCGGATCAAGCAAAACTGATAAAAATAATAGTTGAGATAGAACTAAGACTTAGAAAATATGAAGGAATAATTTCTGAATAAATACGGTCATGATATTTATTTCATCGAGGAAGGTGAATATAACTACTGACACATTATGTAGAAAAGATAAAGAAGCAATTAGGACATGTTCCTTAATAATGAAGGTGCAAAATAAATTGCCGAACAATATAAAAATAAACAATGCTTGTAAGAAGGATAATATAGATAATAAAAAGGGGTTCACGGCTAATATGAACCATTAGAATTGAGGAGCCGATGGCGTTAATTGTATAAAAGGCCACTTGTGGTTGCCTAAATATGGAGATTTTGAGATGTAGTCATGTTGGAATCTCGAAAGTATAAGTATTCTATTCATGTCATTTCTGACTAAATGTATATTTATCTGAAGAAGTTGTACTGATGGCAAATTATGAAGGCAGGCATCGCCTCATACATTAGTAAACGTCTAACTATTGCAAAGGTAATCATCTGAATTTGATTCGATTTGGGTCATCGTCGATAGACTGACCAAATTTGCTAATATCATTCCTGTTAATCATAGATTCTCGATGAAGAAATTGACTCTTTGTATTTAAAGGAGTTGTGTAAACATAGTGTTCCTGTATCGATAATCACTATCAAGATCCTCGCTTCGCATCGAATTTCTAGAGATTTGCTCAGAAGTCATTGGGAACGAACCTTGATGAGAGTACTGATTACCACCCCAATCGAAGGGACGAGGTAAAGTAATGATACAAAACACTAGAAGTGTTGTTTTATGCTTGAATGATTGACCTTTGGTAATAAACCGTATAATCGCTTTCCTTTGGAAAGATTATCATTGATAATTATCGTATTAGGATCTAGATCGAATCTTGTGAGGATATATATTAGAGCATCTGTAAGCAGGAGTTGGGATGAAGACATCCAACATACACTCATTGTGAGTTGGACATGTATTTTAGGTTTAAGGTTTCCTATGATGGCGAACCTAACCTTACAAAATACTCGACCCGCGAGACCTGAAATGATTGTTGAAATTAGGATCTGATTATTGACTGTCGGTAGTGGGCAGGAGGTCATGTGAATATGAAATGTAGATCTTGAAGTGCCAGATGGGTAGCAAAGTTATGCAAAAAATTTAAGCATGTAAAAATGAATTGATGATCTAAAAGATCATGGGATATAAGTCCCCGTTGTATGGGACCATTGAGATGATGTAAAAGATTGGTTTGAAAGGCATATAAGCTTGAAAAAATGTCTATCAAGTGAGAATCTGATCACTTCTTGATGAAGTTTAGATCGGGTAGAAGTTGCATTCATCAAAAACCCGTGAACATCATGGATAGAGAAAGTAAGTCAACATTAAGACTGATCTTATTCCCGTAGTTATGTTTGATGAAACTCGCGTATTGTAATGAATTACACTTGTGAGAAAAGACCGAATGTGGAGGAAATACCCACATGGCTTTAACTCTATAAGAAGCGAGTAGTAATATAAGATGATCTTTGAGGACAAAGATCATGTTTAGGGGTAAATGCTGTGACAATCCGTCAATTTATGGTTTATATTTTATTCTCAACTATTATTTAAAAATATTATTTTAATGTTATATTATGAACTCACTTATTTTTGGGAAGAAATTTGGATTTACGTCTTGAAGTAGCATCGGCTACGTCTAAACCGAAGGATTCTACGTTACGTGCTCACGTTTACATACACCGTCTTTGGTGATAGTCCGACATTTCAGAAAATAAATTTATCCGTGAATATTATTTTGGGATTTTAAATTTACGTTGTTTCATAAACTCACTAATTTACGAGAAGAGATTAGGACTTACGATTATAATTTAACGTCCTTTACGATTAAACCGGAAACCTTAGGATTACGTATTTATGTTTTCGAACTCCGTTTTTGATGAGACAATTTTTATTACATTCATTTTGTGCCGTTGATTCATAATTTATAAAAACGTTTTTCGAAAACGACCCGAGGGCACGCAAATCGAAGAAACTAGAATCGAGGAGTACCCGTAAATTAGTGGGATGGGACAAGTTTTACACTTGCCCACCCCACTATATGGGACGGCTAAATAAGCTCCAACACACACCCTTAGGTGTCAAAAATTCCTTAACAAGTTTACACTTGTTAATTGAAGATTACAAAGTAAGCTACACCAAAACAAAACCATTCCACCCAAAACCTTTTACTCATTCATACATGAAAACCACTCATACTCTCCTCCCTCTCTCTCAAAAATTCGTCCACCATCACCCTAAAACAACCTCATTTGATCAAATTTAACCATGAAATCATATGTTATTGATAGGTGTGAAAATACTCATCCTTTTACCACTTATTTCTCACTAAAACAAGACCAAAACGCGTATTTAATGTCATTTGTTTGGAATTATGCGTGTTTTGTGTGTTTGTTGTGTTTTCAGAGCCAACCAGATAAATATTGGAGAAAACATGGGATTGCACGGGTTTTATCGAAGAAAAGGACGAAAATATGAAGTCTATAGTCCAAGAGATGCAAAAGATTTGAAGTCAATGGGCCTATTTGAAGATTTATCGATGAAAAGGACCAAAGACGGAAGATTTACCTATGTCAAAGAAAATCAAGTCTATTTAATGAAGAAATTAAAAGACGAGTTGAAATTATTCGTTGACAAATCCCGAATCGAAATCAAAAACGTCAACTTTTCTGAAAAGACGAGAAGACAAAAAGAAAGGAAGAAAGCCCACCCACCAACCAAAGGAGAAGCCTATAAATACTCCTCCCATTCAAGACTCCACTAGTTCTATTCTGTTATTTTTCTTTCCGAGTTCTTAGGAAGAAACCATCTCCCTTAAGGAGTGGTTTCCATTTTTCTTTGATTTCTTCCAATCTTGTAAGTTTAATCTTTCCACTTGTTTTTGAATCCTAAATCATTAATACAAGTCTTCTTTTAATCTTTCCATCATCTTGTTCTTCATCTCTTTTTTATTCTAAGTTCGTAAGCTTTATTCTATCGGTTTGATCATCATAAGTAAGTGGGTTTTATGATTTCGTGGTTTTGGATTGATGTTTACCTAGGGTAAAAGATTAGTGGTGAAATTGATTTTAGTTTTGGTTAAAAACTTGGTGATTTTTGAGTCAAATTCGTGTTCATAAGAATCCCCTGTTCTTGGTGTTCTTCACTGTGTTTGCCAGATTCCGTATAGAAGTTCTTGATTGTCTTGGTTATTCGGAATATCAAATATTCCGAGTAGGGTGAAATTTTCTTGGTTACTCGGAATTTCTAGATATTCCGCATAGTGTTTCTTTTAAAAGTATTCCGAGTAGACATTGACTTTCCGCATAGTGTTTTCTAGCAAAATTTTCCGCATAAGCTTTCTTATAAAATTATTCCGCATAAGGGTTTTGTCGAAAACATTCCGCATAGTACAAACATTCCACATAGGGATTGGATTTTGTTAATTATTCGGAATGTCCAAATATTCCGGATAGGGAGTTTTTCCGAGTAGGACTATTATTCAGAATAGGATATTATTCCGCATAGAAAATTATTCCTCATCTCCCAAAATTCCGCATAGCATAAGTTCCGCATGGTCTTGATTATTCCGAGTAGAACCAACATTCCGCATAACCATTATTTCGCGTGGGCTCGATATTCCGCATAAGGGTGTCTTGTCAGAATATTCCGCACAGGGTCGTTATTCCGCATAGCTTGTTATTCCGGATGGCCGTATTATTCTGAGTAAATGTTCCAGATAGACTAAAACATTCCGAATAGAGATTGCCAGTTTTATTCTACGTTGAGGTACTTACTTACTGTTTCATTTAAATTCTGGATTTATTCTCAGTTCTTGTTTCTAGTTTAATTTTATTATTACTTGCCCTTATCATTTTAGTAGATTTAGACCAAAGCTTCCCCTTTTTAGTCACCAATTACAACTATTCCACTTTTGACCGTGATCAATTCGAGAAGATACCGAGAACGAAACAACGACATATATCAATTGGGTACGAGCAACGCAAAGAAAGATCTTGCAAAAGCAAAACCTTTTATTAACCAACCAAAAATCAGTTATTAAAATGGCACCGCTGCCGGCTCTTTTCGTAAGGATCAACGGTTTCTTGTGAGAAAAAGTGGATTTTGGGATCCGTTCTTTCGGGAACGTTATTTTCAAGCACAAAAATTTTCAAAAAAAAACACATAAAAATATAAAATTTTCAAAAATACAAAAACATTAAAAAACCTATAAAAACCAAAAATATTTTCTCTAGCATTTTCTTTTTAGTGTATGCGTACTTGATCAACGTCTTATTCAGAGCCCGAGACTCTCGAAGATTTAGACATGGCCGGTGTACACAACAACAACAATAATAATCCACCCCTCCCAAATAACAACAATAATAATCATCCACCCCACCAAAACATGAATAATCCACCCTTACCCGACCTACGAACCATGGAGGAGCTATGTCAACCCACGATGAACGGACGTGGAGGCCCGATTGCACCGATGCATGTCACGGCTCAGGAGTTTTCGTTGAAGCATCACATGATCCAGCAAGTGCAAACTAACCCATTTCGCGGAATTCCGGATGATGATGCCAACAAACACCTCGACAAATTCATAACCATCACCCAAAGCATGAAGTCGCCAGGTGTTTCTATGGATGACCTTCGCCTTCAACTCTTTCCCCACTCGCTTTCTCACCATGCCGAAAAATGGTTTGACCTTCTCCCAAAGAACTCTATTCATACTTGGGACGACATGACTCAACGCTTTTTGTCGCGCTACTTCCCACCATCCATGGTCACGAGCCTTCGTAACCAAATTAGTGGATTCATGCAAGACAATGATGAATAGCTTTTTGATGCTTGGGAACGGTACAATGATTTGATCGAACGCTGTCCTAATCACAATATGCTCCCCGTCACTCTCATTGATACTTTCTACAATGGTCTCACTTTTCGTGATCGTGACACGATCAACGCCGCCGCCGGTGGTACTTTTATGAAAAGGAGACCGGAGGAGTGTCGAGAGTTGATTGAAAACATGACTACTCACCACAAGAATTGGGATTCATCCGCATCCTCAAGATCTAACTCGAGAGTCAATGTTTCTTCTACTACTTCCAATCCTGAGATGACTGAAATTTCTCGACAACTCGCTGAGATGAACAAGAATTTCATGACCATGGCCACAAATCACTTTCAACAAGCTAAAGCCGTTGCTATTTCTTGTGACACATGTGGTGGTCCTCATTCTTATAATGATTGTCCTTCTACTCAAAGCAATTATTCTGAAAACGTTAACGCGGCATACAGGTACTTATCCCACAGGAGGCTATCAAGCTCGCCCTCAAGGAGACCGTAGCTTGCTAAGTTATCGTTCCAACAATTATCTTGCTCCACCCGGTTTCCCTCCTTAGACCCAAAACCAACAACAAAGCTATAACCGAAACAACCAATCCCAACCTCGTGCTCAAAATCAATATCAATCCCAAAGAAACCCATACCCAACTCAAGGAAATTCTCAAGCTTACCAAGCTCCACCTCTCAATCAACCAATAGCAGTAAACCAAGACGTCGAGACGTTCATGAAGACTAATCGTGAGATGGTGACGAATCTTCAGTGTCAATTTGTCAACTTGAAGAATGACATGGCGAAACAAGGGAGCGATATTCGAGCCGAGCTAAGGAATGATATGGCCAAACACAGCAATGAAATTAATGCAAACATGAGAGACTCTTTTAATAATCAAGCGATGCACCTTCATGATATGATTGGTTCGCTCATCCAAGGTAATCAACCCTCTCCTTCGGGTACTCTTCCGAGTAACACCGTTGCGAATCCAAGAGGGGAGATGAAAGCAATCACCACTCGTAGTGGAAAAGGTTCTATGGGACCCGAGCTTCCTACACCTCCACCCGTGATTGTGAACAAGGAAAAAGAGCAACTTTCCTCACTTCCTTCACCTTCTATCCCCATTTCCCCAACACCCGTGGCTGTGAGTGATCCTACTCCCTTAAAGCCTTCTTCTTCATCCAATATACCTTATCCTTCAAGGTTGAGGAAAGAGAAACAAAAGAGCAAGGATGATATTCAGGTTTCAAACTTTCTAAAAATGTTTAAACAATTGAATTTTAACATCTCCTTTGCCGAGGCTCTCGCTCACATGCCTAAATACGCTAAGATGTTTAAAGATCTTCTAAGTGATAAGGAAAAGCTTCTTGACATTGCTCAGACCCAACTTAATGAGAACTGCTCCGCAGTGCTCTTAAGGAAATTGCCCACCAAACTTGGTGATCCGGGTCGCTTCTTGATTCCTTGCAACTTCCCGGGAGTAGAGAATTGCATGGCCCTAGCCGATCTAGGTGCCCGTATAAACTTAATGCCTTTAAGTGTTTGGAAGAAATTATCTCTCCCCGCGCTAGTCCCCACCAAAATGACTTTGGAATTAGCCAACCATACGGTTGCTTATTCAGTGGGGATAGCCGAAGATGTCTTTGTTGGCGTCGACAAATTCACCTTCCCGGCGGATTTTGTTGTCGTTGACTACGAGATGGATCCTCGTGTTCCATTAATCGTTGGACGTCCATTCCTGAGGACCGGTCGCACTCTCATTGATGTAGCCGCGGGCGAAATAATCATGAGAGTTGGTGATGATAAAATTGTCTTCAACATGGGTAAGATTTCTAAGCAACCTTATTCTTATGAGAGTGTTAATGCTATTGATGTTCTCGATGAGGCTTGTGAAGAACATTTTCATGATGCTTGCAAAAGTACTCTCTCTTCTCTACCCAATGTTGAGACCGTTGCCTCAATTGCTCCGGCATTGACTCCTTTTGGAGAAAGTGACTTGGATGATTTCGAAGCTAGCTTGGGTCCTCTCGATATTAAGTATGATGATTCTTCCACTGATTGGGATGAAGACATTCGTACTATTGAGAGACTTCTCAATGAAGACCCGTTTCCTCCTCCCTCTCCTAAAGAGGTGACTAATGATGATCCATCGTTAGTTACACCATCTATTGAGGATCCTCCTACTCTTGAGCTTAAGGACCTAGCTCCTCATCTTGAGTACGTTTTCCTTGAAGACAACGAGAAGTTACCGGTCATCATTGCGAAGGACCTGAAAGAAGAAGAAAAAGCCCGACTTGTCGCCGTATTGAAGAAGCATAAAAGAGTTATCGCTTGGAAAATCTCCGACATTCGCGGAATTGATCCTCACTTCTGCACACATAAAATTATCATGGAGGAAGACTTTAAGCCCACAATTCAAAGCCAACGAAGGGTGAATCCTAAAATCCATGAAGTCATCAAAAAAGAGGTTATCAAACTTCTTGATGCAGGTATGATTTACCCTATTTCGGATTCACCATGGGTTAGTCCAGTCCATTGTGTGCCTAAGAAAGGCGGAATTACCGTTGTGCCCAATGCTAACAACGAGTTGATTCCTACCCGTCTCGTTACTGGTTGGAGAGTTTGTATAGACTACTGCAAACTCAATGATGCCACGAGAAAGGATCATTTCCCTCTACCTTTTATGGACCAAATGCTTGGACGTTTAGCGGGTAATGAATATTACTGCTTTCTTGATGGTTTCTTGGGTTATTTCCAAATACCCATCGATCCCCAAGATCAAGAGAAGACAACATTCACTTGTCCCTATGGCACCTTTGCTTATAAAAGAATGCCTTTTGGCTTATGCAATGCCCCCGGGACTTTCCAAAGGTGCATGTTAGCTATCTTCCATGACATGGTTGAGCAAACCATGGAAGTCTTCATGGATGATTTCTCGGTCTTCAGGGATTCCTTCTCTTCTTGCCTTGCCAATTTGGGACGTATGCTTAAGCGGTGCGAAGACACTCGCCTTGTTCTGAATTGGGAAAAATGCCATTTTATGGTAAAAGAAGGCATTGTGCTAGGACACAAAATCTCTAACGCTGGTCTTAAAGTCGACCGTGCTAATGTAGATGTCATAGCCAAATTACCTCCACCTTCAACCGTGAAGGGTGTGAGAAGTTTTCTGGGTCATGCGGGCTTCTATCGTCGTTTCATTCAGGATTTCTCTAAAATCGCCCGCCCGATGACCCACCTCTTGGAAAAAGATACTCCTTTTATCTTTTCTAAAGAGTGTATCGAAGCCTTCAATCTTCTTAAGGATAAGCTAACTAAGGCACCGGTCTTGGTTACCCCTAATTGGGAGCTACCCTTTGAATTGATGTGCGATGCTAGCGACTTCGCTATTGGTGCGGTTTTGGGACAAAGGATCAACAAACATTTCCAACCAATCCACTATGCTAGCAAAACAATGACGGGGGCTCAATTGCATTATACGACAACCGAAAAAGAGCTTTTAGTTGTTGTCTATGCTTTTGAAAAATTCCGCCCCTATCTTGTTCTATCCACCACTATCGTATACACGGACCATTCCGCGTTGAAGTACTTGATGACTAAACACGACTCTAAGCCAAGACTTCTTTGCTGGGTTTTACTCCTTCAAGAATTCAACATTGAAATTCGTGACAAGAAGGGTGCTGAAAACCTAGCCGCGGATCATCTGAGCAGACTTGAGGATCCATATCAAGGGGATCATCCAAACAAAGAGATCAATGACTCTTTCCCCCTTGAAACCTTAATGTCTATAAATCTCAATCTTCATGGCACCCCGTGGTTTGCCGATATTGCAAACTACTTAGCGGGTGGTGTTCTCATCCAAGGGTTAACATCCCAACAAAAGAAGAAGTTCTTGAACGATGTTAAGACTTACTTTTGGGATGACCCTTTTCTATTCAAACAATGCGCTGACTTGATTATTCGCCGATGTGTTGACGGACCGACAGCTTTTGACATTCTCCAGGCTTGCCACAAAGGACCCACCGGTGGTCACTTTGGTCCCAACTACACCGCCAAAAAAGTGTTTGACTCGGGATTCTATTGGCCCACCATTTATCGTGATGCTCACGAGATGGTTAAACATTGTGATGCTTGCCAAAAACAAGGCAAGATCACACATAAAGATGAGATGCCTCAAAATTTCATACAAGAATGTGAAATCTTTGATGTATGGGGCATCGACTTTATGGGGCCATTCCCTTCTTCTAAAGGCAACAAATACATCCTTGTCGTTGTCGACTATGTTTCTAAATGGGTTGAAGCCAAAGCTTTACCCACTAACGAAGCGAGGGTGGTTTGTAATTTCTTGAAACAACTGTTTGCTCGTTTCGGTGTTCCTCGTGCTATTATCAGTGACCACGGGACTCATTTTTGCAACGATCAATTTGCAAGAGTCATGGCTAAGTATGGTGTAAATCACCGTCTTTCCACCGCTTATCATCCTCAAACCAACGGTCAAGCCGAGATATCCAACCGTGGATTGAAGAGAATTTTGGAACGTACTGTGGGAGAGCATCGTGCCTCGTGGGCCGATAAACTTGATGATGCTCTGTGGGCTTTCCGTACCGCCTATAAGACACCGATTGGTTGTACACCTTATCGTCTTGTGTACGGGAAAGCTTGCCACCTCCCTATCGAGCTGGAACATAAGGCATACTGGGCCTTGAAGTGGGCTAACTTCGACATCAACAAAGCCGGTGATTTTCGCAAGATTCAACTCAACGAGCTACAAGAATTGAGGAATCAAGCTTACGAGAACTCATTGATCTACAAGGAGAAGACCAAGATTATCCACGATGCTAAAATCAAGAACCGAGAGTTCCACGTTGGTGATCAAGTCTTACTCTTTAACTCTCGGTTGAAGATCTTCTCAGGCAAGTTGAAGAGCCGCTGGTCTGGTCCATTCACCATCGCCAATGTCTTTCCCTATGGCACCATTGAGCTTTCTCAGCCAAATGGGCCCAATTTCAAGGTGAATGGCCAGCGTTTGAAATTGTACTTTGGTGAGGACATCTCTCAAGAGATGATTCCATCCCTCACCACGTTTCCCTTGAATTAGTTCGGGAACGAGTCAGGCTCGCGACTCGGTAAACAAAAACAAGCGCTCCTCGGGAGGCAACCTGAGTATCTATCCCCCTTTCCCGTTTTTCATCCTAAGTGTAGGGGGAGCTATATAGGTTGCTTGTTTTTGGATGGTGATGTGATTACAGGGATAAATGCACTCTTGGAATCTTTGATGAACCGTGTTCCCATGTTATCCGTAATACCGGTTCTATCTCTCAACTATCGTGATTCAATTGTCTTCACACTCACATTCGAAATTGATCACGTTAGTCGTCTCTTCCTTAACTTGAGTTAACCAACGAGCACAATGTCATAAGTGTAGGGGTGACTTTTCCCACATGCTTAAACATTGAGGACAATGTTTATCTTAAGTGTAGGGGGGACTTCTCTCGAAGTTTTAAGTGGACTTTTCCATTAAAATGCCTTCACTTAACCGGAAAACCATCTTTTTCAATATTTTTCAAATTTTTAATTAACTTTGGCCATTTTTGTCGTAATTTTTAAATTTTTATCGTTGCTTTCATATGTATATATCCCGTAATAAAGTCAAAAAAAAAATTATTAATAAAGTGGGTAGCTAGTTTTCAAATCTTTGACATATTAGGCCCGTTGCGATTATTTTGACTCAACCCGAATAGACTTGTCTAAGTTTATTCTAGCTAGTATCCTTAACCATGTAGACCTTAATTGGTTTATTAGGCTAAGTATCCACGAGTCTCATTACTTGAGATTTTAAATTGTGGAGGACGAGAAATGATAGAGTCAATTATAAGTCGGTATTCTTGCACAAGCTCACTTGGCGTAATTATTTGCCTATTCTCCCATCACTTGCTAATAATTTATCTGCAATAAGTAAGGTCGTACGATTTGAAAGGTTACTTAGCTTCTAGCCCAAGATCGTTTAAAAGTTGCTCGGTAATGATAAGAGTTCATAGCCAATGCATAACTTATGAAGCGGGGCGCGAAGATTGGCGAGTCCAAAAAGGCCCTAACAAGGCATGAGGATTCCATTTTATTGCTAAAGATGCAACGAGATGTGAAAAGCATTATTCCCAAAATCAATATTAAGGATCAAGACTCACGACGAAAAGCAATCAACTCCCATAAAGATCATAGAGAAGTCTATCCGAAAAGACCCTAACAAGGTATGAGGATAAATAGATCCAAGTCCAAAAAGGAGGCGGATCGTTGTATCTCAAAATCCCAATTAGAGATTGAAGAAATAATCATGAAGTCGTGGTCAACAATGTTGGAGTACCCCTCAAAGTCTCCAAGTGAAGAACTCTATTAACGAAGAGAAGACCATTATCTCAAGCACGTCTCTCAAGATATGAAGTATGAAGTACATGCCAAATATCGGCCCGAGAAAGGTCTCAAATCGTGAACCGAGTTATGCCAAGATATGAACTTTTTGATATCCCGAGAAGCAGTTTTAAGAGATTTTGTCCTTTAGCTAACTATTGATCAAATCGTCTTACTTTGCTTTCAGCCTAAATAAACTATCGCAATAAGTCCAAAAATGCATCTTCGTGATCATTCTAAGACAAAAATAAAATATAAGAGATACACCTAGGAATTAGGGAGTTTAAGCATATAATTAAGCCATGTGTGTAAGTGTTTGAATTGCTAACTTATAATAACAATGATCTCGTTTTTAAGCTTAGTTTGGGGAACGTGAAACTTGAGGGTGATAAATCTTCGCAGCACCAAAGCCCTAATGTAAGTCCTTGATCTCTTTGCAAGTTATTTCCATGAAGCTATTTTCAAGTGAAAATGGTTTTCTATCCTTTAGTTTATTTTAAAGTTTTAATTTCTCTTAGTACTTTAATTTTTGTTTAGTAGTATGTTAATAAGGCCAAGGTTGATTAATTATGAGAAAAATGTAAATTTGCTTTATCACTAAGCATTGCATGAGGGCATGGCAATGGTTAAGTGTAGGGGATTTGATAGGTGTGAAAACACCCATCCTTTTACCACTTATTTCTCACTAAAACAAGACCAAAACGCGTATTTAATGTCATTTGTTTGGAATTATGCGTGTTTTGTGTGTTTGTTGTGTTTTCAGAGCCAACCGGATAAATATTGGAGAAAACATGGGATTGCACGGGTTTTATCGAGGAAAAGGACGAAAATATGAAGTCTATAGTCCAAGAGATGCAAAAGATTTGAAGTCAATGGGCCTATTTGAAGATTTATCGATGAAAAGGACCAAAGACGGAATATTTACCTATGTCAAAGAAACTCAAGTCTATTTAATGAAGAAATTAAAAGACGAGTTGAAATTATTCGTTGACAAATCCCGAATCGAAATAAAAAACGTCAACTTTTCTGAAAAGACGAGAAGAAAAAAAGAAAGGAAGAAAGCCCACCCACCAACCAAGGGAGAAGCCTATAAATACTCCTCCCATTCAAGACTCCACTAGTTCTATTCTGTTATTTTTCTTTCCGAGTTCTTAGGAAGAAACCATCTCCCTTAAGGAGTGGTTTCCATTTTTCTTTGATTTCTTCCAATCTTGTAAGTTTAATCTTTCCACTTGTTTTTGAATCCTAAATCATTAATACAAGTCTTCTTTTAATCTTTCCATCATCTTGTTCTTCATCTCTTTTTGATTCTAAGTTCGTAAGCTTTATTCTATCGGTTTGATCATCATAAGTAAGTGGGTTTTATGATTTCGTGGTTTTGGATTGATGTTTACCTAGGGTAAAAGATTAGTGGTGAAATTGATTTTAGTTTTGGTTAAAAACTTGGTGATTTTTGAGTCAAATTCGTGTTCATAAGAATCCCCTGTTCTTCGTGTTCTTCACTGTGTTTGCCATATTCCGTATAGAAGTTCTTGATTGTCTTGGTTATTCGGAATATCAAATATTCCGAGTAGGGTGAAATTTTCTTGGTTACTCGGAATTTCTAGATATTCCGCATAGTGTTTCTTTTAAAAATATTCTGTGTAGACATTGACTTTCCGCATAGTGTTTTCTAGCAAAATTTTCCGCATAAGCTTTCTTATAAAATTATTCCGCATAAGGGTTTTGTCGAAAACATTCCGCATAGTACAAACATTCCGCATAGGGATTGGATTTTGTTAATTATTCGGAATCTCCAAATATTCCGGATAGGGAGGTTTTCCGAGTAGAACTATTATTCAGAATAGGATATTATTCCGCATAGAAAATTATTCCTCATCTCCCAATATTCCGCATAGCATAAGTTCCGCATGGTCTTGATTATTCCGAGTAGAACCAACATTCCGCATAACCATTATTTCGCGTGGGCTCGATATTCCGCATAAGGGTGTCTTGTCAGAATATTCCACACAGGGTCGTTATTCCGCATAGCTTGTTATTCCGGATGGCCGTATTATTCCGAGTAAATGTTCCAGATAGACTAAAACATTCCGAATAGAGATTGCCAGTTTTATTCTACGTTGAGGTACTTACTTACTGTTTCATTTAAATTATGGATTTATTCTCAGTTCTTGTTTCTAGTTTAATTTTATTATTACTTGCCCTTATCATTTTAGTAGATTTAGACCAAAGCTTCCCCTTTTTAGTCACCAATTACAACTATTCCACTTTTGACCGCGATCAATTCGAGAAGATACAGAGAACGAAACAACGACATATATCAATTGGGTACGAGCAACACAAAGAAATATCTTGCAAAAGCAAAACCTTTTATTAACCAACCAAAAATCCGTTATTAGTTATTCACACATATGATGAAGCCCTTTTCAAACTCTATTGATTGGTGGTGATTTTAACATCCAAGGAGAAGATTTGGTGATGTTCAAGGGCTGATTTCTACAAGAAGTTTACAAATATTGGTGGTCTTCAAAGTTGGTGTTGGTCTATCACAAGTTCTTCCATCAAAATCCAAGCCTTGATCATAAACTACTTAATCTTGGTGGTATAAAGATTGTTCTTCCCATCCTCTTGTTATTTTGATTATGTATTCTTGTAATTTGTTTATTTATGTATATGTATATGATGATGAATGATGATTAAAAATATTATGTGGGGATTTGGTGTTGATAGATTTGATAAATATGGTTAAAAAGATGAAAAACCATATGTAATAATGTTAAAATCTTGCTTAAAATGATGGCTGTATAAAAACAGTAAGTAACCAAATGATAAACTGATAAAATGACATAGTGGAATCAATTTACAGTAAGTATTAGGTGTTATACACATGTGAGAGTTTCCCATACAAAGGAATCATAAAAATGAGTGAGATATGATCAAAACAAGTTTAGAGTGCAAATCTGCCTACACTGTTTTGGACGAATTTATTAAAATATTTAGAAGTTGATTCATCAGTAGCTATACGGGAATAAAATGAATCACATATCATGTAGTTTCTGTGATAAAAAGTTTAGGTCCTATCTCTTTATATAACTCTAGATATGGACATTTTAGTGAACTTAAAATTTATGACTGATTTTGTGAAATTAAAGTTTAATATTATTATATAAGCACTCAAATAAATATAGTATAAAATGTGAATTAAAACCCACTAACTTATATATTTCATTTATATAAATATGCATAAGGATAAATAAATGGACATTATATAAAAATGGTAGTTTGGTAAGTTTTATAAGTTATAAAAACTATAAACATGATTTTTACGTCTTTTCGGCTAGTACCGTAAAATTAACGTTTTTTCGTCAATTAAAACTTAGACGATCGGACCTGTCTAATGTAAACTTTTTAAAAGACATATACTGATATATAAGTACTTAATACAAGTAAAAACCGATAAAACACGAACTTTACAACATATAGACATTAACGGGCCAAAGTAGCCTTATTGGACTATAAACCCGACTAGTTAGTAAAACACTTATAAACTTACTTATTGGGCCTAACCCATTTGGGCCCAACATGTAAAGTATAATACTGATATTAAAGTTATAATTGGACTAATGAAAAGTATTGAGCTTTTAATGGGCCTATTGGGCCTCAAAATGTAAACAAGTTAAACTAAGTATAACTAGTCTAGAAAGTTACCAATACAGAACACTAAAATGAGTAAATGAGAATGTATAAACCCACTTGATCATCATATATATAAAATCATCAAATGTATACATAATTGTTATTTTTATAAAGTCATTGGAAAAAAGTCTAAGACGGCTATTATTTGTCTAGGTTTCCGTGATTGAAGCACGTACCGTACATCTGAATTGCCGATAACCCGCTTTCAAGCACGTACCGTACATCTGAATTGCGGATAACCCGCTTTCCCACATCAATGTGAGTTCATAGCCTCGCACTCTTATAGATATTTTTATGAAATGTTTTATAAACCCGCGAGGGGGATAACATGTTAGTTTTTATGAAATAGAACACTAGTTGTCCCGATTGTTTGTTTATTGATTTGGACCCGAATGATTGTATGACCCGATGAATGATTATATGACCCGATAAATGAAATGAAATGGATTATTAAAGTTAGGTTATGTCACTAAAAGTCCCATTAGCATGAATTGTGAACTACCGGGATTTGGTAGACGCTTATGCATATAATAGTACTATTTGGGGACGATCACCCCAGTTCGCGCCTTGACGGTTGATCCCCGTCGTGCCACATTGATTGGTAAGCGAATTTATGTATGAGAAGATTTACACAAGCGTGATTATTGTGATGACACGCTAATTTAGATGGGCAAATGAGTTTCGGGTTAGCTACCCGTTGTTTATTGTAGTAAGGTAACAATTTCATGCGGCTTATAATAATCCAATTAACGAAATACTGCTATACGCACTGAATTACAATGAATTGCCTGACTAGCAATACGGGGTCTTATTATTGATTTTATGTTCGTGTTTTGGTTTTTCATAACCGTATTCATATAACGGTTTTTATTTAACTCCATACAACGTTATAAAACGTATTGTATGATGTTTTTAACGACAATGGTTCGTATAAAGATTTTGAAGGCAAAAGCCTATATTATGATTTTTGATAAAGATTTGTATAAAATGACTTTCGCTATTTTATGGCCTATTACAAAGATTTGTACAAAATGATTTTCGGTAATAATTTTATACCGATGTTATATTGATGGATTTCATTAAACTCTATGAATTCACTCGGCGTTATCGCTGACCTTTTCTTTTAACATGTTTTATCTCAGGTACTTGAGGGTAATTCTCGGGAAGAAAAAAAGAATTCATGGCCCGCACTTAAATAACAATTTCCATTCAAATGCTTTGTAAAATTTGTATGAAATAATATGACTTGGGACCTATGTAAATCTAATATTTATGAATGGAAATGCTTTATTATTAAACAACGCGATTTTTATGCGTTGTCTATGATGTGAGTAATGTGCTATCCCGTAACACCAACGAGTCTTCCGCTGTATTGAATTGTGTAAATTTGGGAGTGTTACAATTCCTATTGTTGAACAATTTTGGAATACTACTGTGTTAGGTACTCGTTTTAATTAACCTTGCATTAGGGCTAGGGTGAATCATAGGAATATCTATGTAACTGAGGTACTACTAAGGGCTAGTTTAAGACTAAATGATGAAAATGGACTAAGTATCTTAAACAATACATAGATACATGATGGCCTTGCAGCCATAGGTTATGAAGGTGGTAGGGAAAGTCTTACTTTCTTTAAAGCTTTATTTTCACCACAATGGAAATTGCTTTTTCATGCTATTATTCACTGTTTAAGCTCCCAAAGTACTTCTTTTGATTAAATCCCTACTGCATTGGCATGAGCTGGTATTTGTTTAGCAAATGACAGGGTTTTTAATGTTTCAAAGTTAATTTTTGAAGGCATGACTAGTAATTTGGAAGGAGTTACGGAGTTTTTAATGTATCCTAGATTCATTCAGACTTTTGTTAATGACCAAATCCGTAACATACCAGAGTTAACAAATACATGGAATGTTCCTATATTTACAAAGAGAACTTTCTCTTTCTTGACCAAATAAGGCAATGCCTTTATAGGAACTGTCACACCATTATTTTCTAATATGTTAACCCAACCTGCCAACAAAGAAGGTACGGAACCTAGCAATGCTCGTGATTCTCAGCAACCTCCTTCTCACCAGAGTTCCCTTTCCTTAGAAGATACTCAATCTTCTTCTCACAATGTTGGTAATCAACCAAATTCAGATGAGATGATCCATACACCTGCTGCTTCAATTGCTTCTAGTGGTTCACCACAAGCACAAGCAACAGAGGTGGTGGATGTTGCCAATTTAACTACTTTGTGCACTAGCTTGTCCAAACAGGTAGATGTATTGCAAAAGGAGAAGCTTGTTCAAGACAAGAAAATTGCTGAATTGGAGGCCAGTTTAATCAAGCTAAGGAATACGATATCTCCTAGGATGAGGCAGAACAAGTCTGTTCAGAAAGTTGCTCTAAAGAAGCAAAGATTCAGAAACCTCAAGAAGAGGAAATTGAATGCAACCAACAGGGGAAGAATTATGAAGAACCACTACCTTCTTCTGACATTCATACAAGGGTCTCTGGGAATGACATCAACTTTGAAGCTGATGATGTCATTGGAAATTTTGAAAATGGCAATGGCATAGAGACTAGTGTTGAAAAAGATAGCTTGGAGCGTACAAATATGGAGCTTTTACAAGAAGAGCCACAACCTGCTCATGAGGAACCACAACTAGAGAAATTTTGGTGACTCGGCTACAACCACAACCTCAATCACCACAACTTCAAGTAAATTGGAGTAGTTTTTATGAGAAGCTAGAGGAAATTGATAACTAGGTTTTACTCAGTTCAAAAGTTCTTTGTCGTATGTCTAATCAAATTGATCCTGGTTAACTATGCGACTGAGTCGTTCTTTGGTGAAACAAATAGTTGTGTCGTTGTAGTAATTAAAAAGGTGCAAAACTTGAAACTAAATGACGTTAATTTAAATCTAACTCTAATTTAAAATAAATGGCGAGAATTTAATAGCGTGACAAAAATTAAAAGGCACTAAAAGTAAATAACGCAAACTTAAATCTATCTAAGGCAAACTTAAAACGCAACTAAAACTGAAACTAAGGCAAGGCTTAAAATAAATCTAAGGCAAGTAAACTTAAAGTGCGACTAAGTAAAAGGCGGGAAAAATAAAGCTTAAAAATTAAAACTTAAAAACTGAAACTAAAAAGAACCTGAAAATAGCTCATTCGGAATAATACCCTCATTCGGAATAAACATTCACCCGAAATGTCACCTTCGTTCGGAATGTTCTTCTTTACTCGGAATATTAACCAAAAACCTTGATTCGGAATGTTGGTCTTGACTCGAAATATTCTGTTCGTTCGGAATGTTCCAAATGACCCCTTGATCCGGAATAATAAATTATTCCGAATAAAGACCTCCTTGATCCGGAATGTTAGATATTCCGGATGAACAACCTTTGATTAAGAATGTTTCGAACAAACTCCCTTGATTCGGAATATCTTCACTGGTTCGGAATATCAAGTTATTCCGAACGAAGTCCACTGATCTGGAATATATTCTGAATGAAGCCTTCGTTCGGAATGTTTAGCTAAATCTTGATTCGTAATAAATTCCGAATGAACTCAAACTTACTTGATTCGGAAAACGTTCCGAATGAATACCTTCACTCGGAATGTTGCGAATGAACTCACTGATCCGGAATAAAAGCTTTATCCGGAATATGTCACTTATTCCGAATGAAAGCCCTTTATTCGGAATATTCACAAACAATATTGAATCGGAACAATCACAACACCCCTTGATTCGGAATGAATTTGTTGATCCGGAATGTACCTGGTAAACAGATTAACAGAGAAGAACAAGGGGAACAAGAACAACACGAATCTAAATAAAAACTAATCAAATCAACCAAAAGATTAAACAAGACTAACCACAAATGATCAACTAATGATAATCAAACAAACCAAATCAATCAAACTAACAATAATAATCAAAATAATCAAAACCCACTTAATCACTTTAATAAAAACTTAAGAACATGAACATGAACAAATAAGCATAAAGATTAAAGATTAAAGAAAGGTAGATAGGAGATGAACAAATAAAAGTAAAGATTGACAATAATTAAAAGGAAACTTACTTGAAATTAAATGTATTTAAGGTGCAAGACAATGTATTTAAATTGACATGTATTTAAAGAACAAGTAATTAAAAGGTGGAAGACTAATTGTCACACTTAGCCGACAAGAGAAAATGAAATGAAATCCTAATCTATTTATAGGAGGATTAGGGAGGTGCTTAGGAAGCTTCCTCCCCTCTTTCTTCTTTCTTTAATTGCGTCATTAAGTCCTTAATCTTCTTAATTCTTTGACTTTAATGACTTTGTCTCGGGATTCTTTTAAACTCGTCTTGTAATTCTTCAATAAATTAGACTTGAGTTCTTCGGCTTTAAGTAAACTTCCGTCTTTTGACTTTTTCTTCGATAAATCTTCAGAATTGGTCTTGGACTTCCGTTCTTTTTGCACTCTTGATTTCTTGACTTCGTCTTTTGTCTTTTTCTTCGATAAAAGCCCGTGAATGCCCGTGTTTTCTCCCCTTTTTCACATTTTCGTCCTAAATCACAACAAAAACACAAACCACGCATAATTCCGACATTTAAGACATAAAATACACGTTTTGGCTCGGTTATTATTGTAGTTAAGTGGTAAAAAGGATGGGTGTTTACTCACCTATCAGAAATCAATGTTCAATTTCCTGTGTCTTCAACTCCACCTCAAAGGCAATTCTGGTTTCACAAGAAACAGTCTTTCCAAGTACTATCAAGATCAAGAGTGAGTTATGGATCAGACAAGATCGAGGAATTACAAATTAAGAAGATAACTTTAAAAGAAGAAAAGGTATCTGAAGATACTTTTGTTATTGAAGAAACAAGTGTGTCTTACACTGGTGAAGTAAACATTGTTGAAGACCCAAGTACTGTTAGGCCAACTAAGCCAACTACAAGTACCACTGACATTGTTGAAGAACCAAGTACTGCTAAGCCAACTAAGCCGATTGCAAGTACTGCTGGTGAACAAACTTCACTACATTCTTCTACAGAAAGTCAAACTCCTTTTGGAGAGGATGAGACTTTAGCCCAAGTATTGCTTGATCTCAGAGAAAAGAGTTCAACTGAAAAAGAAAGACAAGCAGAGATTGAGAAGAAGACACAACAAGAAGTTCTTGCCAAAAAGAATAAAACTAAAGGTAAGAAAATTCAAGCTTTGATTGGTGTATTTTGCATAAACCCAATAGCATGTTAATTTAGCCTAGTTATATATTTATTTTTTGTCATACATGTACTTTTAATGTGTTTTGTGATTATGTAGGTTACGAGCGAAGTGAAATAAAAATGGACGCTTTATTAAGTTTTTGGAGAAAAAACATTGTGAGTGCCGATAAATGAAGAAAAAATATTGAAGAAAAAGATTTGAGCGCGTCGCAATATTTTCGGTCATCTTTTATTCGTCCGGGTTTCGTTTGAGAAGTTTTTGGTATTCGACTATTTTTAGTTGGGCCAAATTTATTATATCCAAAAAAACCCATTGGGCCATCACATTAATACAGCCGACTTTGGTATCACTAAAGTGATATATACAAGTCATTATTAATCTTGGAGGACATCAATTGGGAAGGCAAGAAAAAGATGCAGCAACTATTAATAACTGAATTTTTTCTATCAATTAAAAGTTCGTTTTCTCGGTATCTCTTCGAATTGATCTCTGGTTAATTGTGCGAGATTAGTTGTTCTTGGTGAATCAAATAAAGAGTGGTCGTTGTCTAAAACTAAAGGAAAATAAAGACTTGAAACAATTAATGATAAAGTAAAGACGGTAAAAAGAGATGACGATGAAAGATTAAAGATTAAAACTTGACGGGAAATAAATGACGAGAATTTAAAGGTAATAAAAATAAATGACGCAAATTAAAACTTCAAATAAAAGGAAAGCGAGTAAAAGTGCAAATAAAGAAAAGGCGGGAAAAAAGTAAAGTTTAAAAACTAAGACTGAAAACTCTATTCGGAATAAAATAAGACTATGCGGAATAAATTGGTTACTCGGAATAAAAGTGTCTATGCGGAATGAAAAGAGAAAATTAAGCTATGCGGAATAAAAAATAAAAAGGTTATTCGGAAGAATGACTCTATGCGGAAAATCGAGCCTATGCGGAAAGTAAAGCTATGCGGAATAAAACTGGAAAAATGCCCTATGCGGAAAAGTAAAAGCTATGCGGAAAAGTAGGCCTATTCGGAATACTTGAACATTCCGAATAGAAGACTCTACTCGGAATAATCAAAATATTCCGAATAGAAAACTCTATTCGGAATAATCAGATATTCCGAGTAAGGGTCTCTATTCGGAATATCCAGATATTCCGAATAGGGATTCTATACGGAATATCTAATATTCCGCATAGAAGAATGTAAGGACAATCTATTCGGAAAGTTCACAATATTCCGCATAGAAGGAAAATGAAAAGCCTATTCGGAATGTCTGGGAAAGAACAGTAAAGCAGACGAGTAAACAGGGGACACGGATTTGAGCAAATCTAAACAAATCAAACCAAAAGATTAAACCAAAACGACCAATAAACATCAACTAACAATAATCAATCAACACAAATCATCAAAACTAACAAACAAAGCCAAATCAATCAAAACCCACTTGATTGAAAAAAATAAGAAAACTTAAGAACATGAACACAAAGATTAAGAGCAAATTAAGAAAGAAAGGAAGAAGGAGATTGACAATAAAGTAAAGATTAACATCAATTAAATGGAAACTTACTTGGAATTAAAAGAAAATTAAAGGTGCATTACATGAAGATAAAGGTGCATAAAAGTAAGAACATGAAAATGAAAATGGTGGAAGGATGGGTTGTCGAGCCACCAACAACTCTCAACAAATGAGGTTGGTTGGTATTTATAGGGAGATTAGGGAGGAGCTTAGGAAGCTTCCTCCCTCTTTCTTCTTTCTCTTAATTGCACACTTGGGTCCTTGATCTTTTTAATCTTTTGTTAGTCTTCTTAATACTTGGACTTTGTCTTGGGATTTCTTCAAACTCGTCTTGTATTTTCTTCATAAATAAGACTCGAGTTCTTCGGCTTTTTAGTAAACTTCCATCTTTGACTTTTTCTTCGATAAATCTTCAGAATTGGTCTTGGACTTCCGTTCTTTTTCCACTCTTGATCTTTCGACTTCATCTTTCGTCTTTTTCTTCTATAAAAGCCCGTAAAATCCCGTGTTTTCTCCACTTTTCACCTTTTCGTCCTAAATCACAACAAAAACACAAACCACGCATAATTCCGACATAAATGACATAAAATACACGTTTTGGCTCGGTTATTATTGTAATTAAGTGGTAAAAAGGATGGGTGTTTACACACCTATCAAATCCCCTACACTTGACCATTGCAATGTCCTCATGCAATGCATTAGTTACAAAGCATGTTAACATTTTTCATCAAAATCAATCCACGTTGGCCTTTATTAAAGAGATAGAAAATTATAAAAATGCAAAGCAAAGAAATTAAAAGCATACCTTGGGTTTTGAAAATGTCATGAATAATCATCATCCTCAACTTTTCACTTTCTCCATACCAAGCTTAAAAACGAGATCATTGTTATTATAAGTTAGTAAACTAACACGAACTCATGTGGGCCAATTATTTACTTAGACTCCCTTATTCCTATGGGTATCTCTTATATTTTATTATTTGTCTTGAATGATCACGAAGATGCATTGTTTGACTTATTTCGATAATTATTAAGTCTGAAAATAAAGTGCACGATTTAATCAATAGTTAGCTAAAGGACCAAATCTTTTAAAACTGCTTCTCGGGATATCAAAAAGTTCATATCTTGGCATAACTTGGTTCGCGATTTGAGACCTTTCTCGGGCCGATATTTGGCAGCGACTTCATACTTCAAATCTTGAGAGACGTTCATGAAATAATGGTCTTCTCTTCATAATTGGAATTTCTTCTCTTGGAATTGTTGAGAGATTCTTCATATATGGACCACGACTTCTTCATTTTTCTCCAATCTTTATTTTGGATTTTGATATACAACGATCCGCCTCCTTTATTGACTTGGATCTATTTATCCTCATACCTTGTTAGGGTCTTTTCGGATACACTTCTCCATGACTTTTTGGGAGTTTTTGCTTTTCGTCGTGTGTCTCGATCCTTCATATTGATTTTTGATAAATGATTCTTCACATCACTTTTGGATTTTTAGCAACAAAACATAGCCCTCATGCCTTGTTAGGGCCTTTTCGGACTCGCCAATCTTCGCGCCCCGCTTCATAAGTTATGCCTTGGCTATGAACTCTCGTCATTACCGAGCAACTTTTAAACGATCCGGGGCTAGAAGCTAAGTAACTTTTCAAATCGTACAACCTTATTTATTAGCAGAGAAATTTATTAGCAAGCGATGGGAGAATAGGCTTATAATTAACTCACATAAATTCACGAAAGAATACCGACTTATAATTGGCTCTATCATCTCTCGTTCTCCACAGTTTAAAATCTCAAGTAATGAGACTCGTGGATACTTAGCCAATTAAATCAAAGTTTTGGGTTTTCGAGTCGCCTATAGGATCTTGCAAATTCTTAGACTCTTTCAAGTTTAGAAATCGCATCTTAAAGTTCCCTTGATAAACGACTCTCTAGGATCAATTATAGGAACTTGCGAAAAGTTCTTGTTCTTAACCCGTGAGAGTTAAGACTTTCACGTTTTATAGCTCCCTATATAAAAGCCTAGCAAAACTTGACTTTAACACGTTAAGGATACTAGCTAGAGTAAACTCGGATTGAGTCAAAAGATTCACAACGTTTGAAAATTAACCCACTTATTAAACATTTATTCAAGCAAAGAAAGAAAATAGCTATACAAAAGGGAAAAACTAATAGGCCAAAATAGATTAAAAATTTTGAAAAATGTCGAAAAATCGATTTTCAGGTTAAAATGAGGACAAATACAAGGAAAAGACCACTTAACTTCGATAGAAGTCCCCCCTACACTTAAGATAAACATTGTCCTCAATGTTTAAGCATATGGGGGTAAACTCCCCTACACTTAGGACATTGTGCACTTTGTTTAAATCTCGCTAAGGAAGAGACAACTAAAGAGATTCCTATTTTAATATTGAGAAATATAAAATAGTGAATCGAAAAGAGTTTAGGATAGAACCGAGAAGAAGTAGAACACAGAATCACGGGTCGTCAAGAATCATCAAGAGTGGATTATTGAAGCTCTAATCCCTGCACATGATAAGAAAGCAAGAAACACCACGGGGCTCCCCCCTACACTTATGGTGAAAATAGATAGATAATTGAGTTGCCTCCCAAAAAGCGCTTGTTTTTGTTGACCGAGTCACGAGCCTGACTCGTCCCCGAATTAAATGGTCCATGGGGAAGCCTCGAGTGTGATACCGGGATCAAAGACCTTGTCCTCGTTCCCGGTGGACATCAACAAAGGAGATGCGGGGGTGTAAGTCTTAAAAGGGAGAAAGGTCCTTTCAACATACGAGAAGTATGTGAAATCAAAGTCCACGGGAGGTGGGGTGGGTAAAGTAAGCACATTGTCATCCCCCAAAGACAATGGAGGCTGAGCATTCGGCAAAGCCGTGATGTTATCAATCATAGCATAATCAATGTCACCTCCCGGATCAAAGCACTCATCCTCCGAAATAGTCTCTAAAGGGGAGGATGAAAGGTGCTCGGGAGGGGGACTTGGGACAATATCTTCCTGCAACAAAGTATCAAAAAATATAATGTCCCCCTCCGTGTCATAGTCATCAATACCTGGAGGGATGGAGTGGATATCGATTTCTTCCTGCAATGGGTCATTATCTTCAACGGTAGGAGGAGATGTAGGTAAAGGCTTGGAAATATCAAGAGAAGTCAACTCTTCGATTTGAGCAATAAGAAGGTGCACTTTCCGTAATCTATCGCGAAGAAGTACGTCTTCCACCTCATCCACAAGATCATGTTCATCAGTGAACTTCTCGTAAATCGGAGAGAATAAATCGTCATCACCCGCATCTCCCGGTGGAGATTGAGAAATTTCAAAAGTGAAATTCTCATAGCAGAGAGAAGAATCGTCATCACTAGGATCGACCGCTTCTGTAAGAGCAATGTCGTCCTCAGGCTCCATAGCAGGTAAGTCACAAACCTCATCATCTAATACTTTGTCGAGAACAACATCACTAAGCTCATTCAACGAATCTAGATCCTTAGATACAGTAGGAACATCGACAGTAGGAGCAGCAACTTCAGAAGATTGGTTGAAAGTGTAGACATCATCGTCGTCGTCATCATCATAATAGATGGGACGAGTCCAGTTAGGAGTGACGTAGTCGGCTAACTCTTCCTTGATAACCTCCACATCTTTAAGAAGCTCATGCAGCAAGTTTTGTTGTTCATTGCCCCGAGTATGTTCAATTTCACCAATTCTATCCCACGCTGTAAGTAAACATTTAGGTGTAGAAAAGAAGGGAAAACGACGAAATTGGCTCAAAAAGGTGTCGGTGGTTTTCAAGGTTTCGTCCACATCAAGAAACGGTTGCCTTTCCTGATGTAAGTCAGCTCGAAGTTGAGCCATACTTTCTAGAATGTCATTCAAAGAAGTGAGTTGTTGATCAAGACTAGTTTGCTGAGAAGATTGATGAGTGAGGGTGTGATGTGGGGGCTCAAAATGTTGAAAACCTGAATTATAGCATGATTGTGGCTCATAGTAGTTCATCGGGTGGGAAGAATTAGAAACCGGGTTTGGTTCATAATAATCCATAGGTGAAGAAAACTGAGGACACGGATTTTGCTCAGAATAATTCATTGGTTGACAATAGGAAGTATCGTGAGGACCCCCACAGTTGTTGCAGAACGGTTGAGGAGAAAGACTGGGTGCGTCATGTGGATAGCTATTATCATAGTCATAATTGTACCCCGGTTCTTGCCCGTGATCATACGGGTATGGAACCGGGCACGAAATATGCCAATGAGAATCGCTTCCACAATAGGTGCACGTGGGAATAGGAGGTGGGTTCAAAAAGGACGAATTAGTCGAGTTGCACAAAGGACAAAATCCGAATTGTGTGTTGTCGATATCGTTTCCGCACCGCTCACATGTACACCATTGACAAGAGTCATTCCCATACAGTTGTCTCCCGCATCCGACACAATTGACATAAAAATCCATGGAGAAAGATAGATAAGCAAGAAGAATATTTTTGGTGCAAAACCTTGAAAAAGAAATGCTTTTTATAGATTTTTCAAATGTTTTTGGATTTTTGAAAATAGTTGACACGAAAAATAACGTTCACGAGTGAACGGATCCCAAAATCCAACGCTTCACTCACAAAAAACCTTCAATCTTCACGAAAAGAGCCGGCAGCGGCGCCATTTTAATAACTGAATTTTTTCTATCAATTAAAAGTTCGTTTTCTCGGTATCTCTTCGAATTGATCTCTGGTTAATTGTGCGAGATTAGTTGTTCTTGGTGAATCAAATAAAGAGTGGTCGTTGTCTAAAACTAAAGGAAAATAAAGACTTGAAACAATTAATGATAAAGTAAAGACGGTAAAAAGAGATGACGATGAAAGATTAAAGATTAAAACTTGACGGGAAATAAATGACGAGAATTTAAAGGTAATAAAAATAAATGACGCAAATTAAAACTTCAAATAAAAGGAAAGCGAGTAAAAGTGCAAATAAAGAAAAGGCGGGAAAAAAGTAAAGTTTAAAAACTAAGACTGAAAACTCTATTCGGAATAAAATAAGACTATGCGGAATAAATTGGTTACTCGGAATAAAAGTGTCTATGCGGAATGAAAAGAGAAAATTAAGCTATGCGGAATAAAAAATAAAAAGGTTATTCGGAAGAATGACTCTATGCGGAAAATCGAGCCTATGCGGAAAGTAAAGCTATGCGGAATAAAACTGGAAAAATGCCCTATGCGGAAAAGTAAAAGCTATGCGGAAAAGTAGGCCTATTCGGAATACTTGAACATTCCGAATAGAAGACTGTACTCGGAATAATCAAAATATTCCGAATAGAAAACTCTATTCGGAATAATCAGATATTCCGAGTAAGGGTCTCTATTCGGAATATCCAGATATTCCGAATAGGGATTCTATACGGAATATCTAATATTCCGCATAGAAGAATGTAAGGACAATCTATTCGGAAAGTTCACAATATTCCGCATAGAAGGAAAATGAAAAGCCTATTCGGAATGTCTGGGAAAGAACAGTAAAGCAGACGAGTAAACAGGGGACACGGATTTGAGCAAATCTAAACAAATCAAACCAAAAGATTAAACCAAAACGACCAATAAACATCAACTAACAATAATCAATCAACACAAATCATCAAAACTAACAAACAAAGCCAAATCAATCAAAACCCACTTGATTGAAAAAAATAAGAAAACTTAAGAACATGAACACAAAGATTAAGAGCAAATTAAGAAAGAAAGGAAGAAGGAGATTGACAATAAAGTAAAGATTAACATCAATTAAATGGAAACTTACTTGGAATTAAAAGAAAATTAAAGGTGCATTACATGAAGATAAAGGTGCATAAAAGTAAGAACATGAAAATGAAAATGGTGGAAGGATGGGTTGTCGAGCCACCAACAACTCTCAACAAATGAGGTTGGTTGGTATTTATAGGGAGATTAGGGAGGAGCTTAGGAAGCTTCCTCCCTCTTTCTTCTTTCTCTTAATTGCACACTTGGGTCCTTGATCTTTTTAATCTTTTGTTAGTCTTCTTAATACTTGGACTTTGTCTTGGGATTTCTTCAAACTCGTCTTGTATTTTCTTCATAAATAAGACTCGAGTTCTTCGGCTTTTTAGTAAACTTCCATCTTTGACTTTTTCTTCGATAAATCTTCAGAATTGGTCTTGGACTTCCGTTCTTTTTCCACTCTTGATCTTTCGACTTCATCTTTCGTCTTTTTCTTCTATAAAAGCCCGTAAAATCCCGTGTTTTCTCCACTTTTCACCTTTTCGTCCTAAATCACAACAAAAACATAAACCACGCATAATTCCGACATAAATGACATAAAATACACGTTTTGGCTCGGTTATTATTGTAATTAAGTGGTAAAAAGGATGGGTGTTTACACACCTATCAACTATAAATAAAAAAAAACGTTGATTGAAAGAGTGACTTTTGGATATTAGATATCAATTGAGTCGACAAAGAAGAAAAGAGAATTGAAGGGGAGACGTCATCCACACTGCCTAAGAAACAAAGAGAAGAAAAAAATAAACATTGAAATTTGTGGGGTGACGTAAAAGAAAAGAGTGGAAGGAAAAAAAGATTCCTTTATGATTGTAGTAATAAAGATGTTGGTCAATAGTAAGCGGGTCGCGTACATCACGATGTCCGACTAATTTTGTTGTAATCCCTTCCGGTAACTTTATTTATTGTTTGATCATTACTTTTAGATTATCATATTTATTTTACATTTATTTATAATTTCATTATAAATTATATTATTTGATTTAATATTATGTTTAATTATTTGTGCAAGATAATTTATTATTAGTTAACGGTTCATTCTTATTCTATTTAGTTAAAGAAAAAGATGGTCGTATAATCAATATAAATTGTACCTAAATAAATTGTTAAAACATAATTATTGGTTGGATTAATATAAGACCTATTATCGCGAGTCATTGATAAACATATTAAAGGCCGACATTAATTCATTCATATTAAGTCGAAATAATCTTTGTAATCGGTTCAAAAAGTTTCGATAATCTATAAGTGTGATTAACCATAAATATTAGGAGTTGGAAGGGATTGCATTTTTCTTTTAATTGTTTACATCTTTATTATATTTTTCTAGCTTTATTATTATTTTAATAAGTATTTTAACTTTAAATCATCATTTTTATTATTAAGAGTATTTTAGTTGGTAGATTTCAAAACCAAAACTTTTATTGATCAGTGATCAACCCAAAACTTAAACTAAAACCACATATTCCTCGTGGATCGATACCCACTTACCCTATCTAGTATAAGGTAATTAGGTTATTTTTGACCGGCACTTCGACGTCGATAAAAATTTGGCGCCGCTGCCGGGGACTAGTGAGCTTTTAGTTTAAGTTTTTGTTAATATTTTTCTTAAATAAAATAAAAAATAAAAAAAGATTTTATTTTTCTTGTTTGTTTGTTTGTTTTGTTTCTTGTGAGTGTGCAGGTTAGTGTATGCAAACACGTAGATCGGGACATACATCACCGTTAGTTTATGATCCTGAGGTTGAGAAAAGTGCTAGGTCGAGAAGGAAAATGTTTCGACAGTTTTCTACTAATCTTGATTTTACAGGTTTAGCAGAGCTTTTCGCGGAAATTCCAGGTGATGAAGATGTTGGCGGAGATGCTAGCGGAAGTAGTAGCGGAGAAGAATCCCCACCACGGGGTGTTGACTCTTATTACAGGCCTGGGATCTTCGAGGATCCCTCGCCTATCGTTTATCTGAATCCTGCTAAAGGGGTTACAAGTAACTTCAAGATTCAGCCGAACCTCATAGCAATCTTGCCAGTGTTTAGTGGTCGTGAGGAGCCATATGCACATCTGCGAGAATTCCTCTCAATTGCTGACACACATCAAGTTAATAACATTACCAAGGATGAGGTAAGACTTTACCTTTTTCCTTTTTCTCTTAAAGATCAAGATAAGGACTGGTTCTCATCTCTTGAGCCAGGTAGTATTAACTCATGGTCTGAAATGCACTCTGCTTTTCTTGAGGAATTTTATTCTATAAGTAAAACTGCTGCCATTAGGAATAAGATTAAATCCTTTCATCAAATACTAGGCGAGCAGTTTCATGAAGCATTTAGTAGACTTAAGGAGTTATTAAGAACTTGCCCTCATCATGATGTTCCAAAATGGGAGCTTGTCAAACTCTTCTATGATGGGTTGGATTATAACAACCAACAATTTGTGATGGCCACTAGTGGTGGTATGTTTTTCTCGCGACCTATGGAGGAAGAATGGGAGTTTTTTGAAAAACTAAGCAAAGGTTCCAAGACCCAATCTTCGGTGGATCGAAACAACAACCCATCTTCCGCCGATTTTGTGTCTAACCAACGTGGCACAAATTCTGAAATTAGCGAGTTAAGTAAAAAAGTTGATCTTTTGTTGAAAAATCTAGGAAAAGGTGTTCCAAATGTGTCAAATATGTCGCATAATGGGTGTTCAATATGTGGTGATCTGAGTCACTCAGTCGATAATTGTCAAAGTTGGGGGGTACCACCAAATGAGGAGGTGAATGGAGTCTATGGAGGTCGTCAATGAAATGACCCATTCTGTGAAAGTTACAATCCTGGATGGCGCAATCACCCTAATTTTCGTTGGAAAGATGAAGACAATCGCCCTAATAATGCCCAACAACAAAACTATGGTTACAAAACAAGTTATGGGGGTGGCGATTCATCTAAATTCCAACAAAATTATTACTATCATAAGCCACAATAGCAATATCCAAATCAGGGCCAAGGGCAAGATGACAACTGTCTCTTGAACCTCGACCGAAAGTTTGATAGGCTTATGGATTCATTGTCTACCAACAATCAAGAAATCAATAGAAAATTTGAGGTCACCAATCAAAGACACGAGACCACTACTAAATCTATTGCAGCTCTTGAGAGACAAGTTGGTCAATTGGCGGATCAATTAAGCAAACGAGATGAGAGAAAGCTACCGAGCTACCCCACCATGAATCCCGCACACAAGAAAAATGGAAATGAGCACGTGAATATGGTGACATCTCTTCGAAATGGTAAAATCTACAACAATGACAAGGGAATTCCAAACTCTCTTGATGTCGAGGATTTCATTACTAATGACGAAATTGTTGTTGAAGGTAAAAATTCTGATAATGTTAAGTCCGGTTCTGAGTTGGTAAATGATTTGTTAAATGATTTTCCTAAACCAACAACACCGAGTCCTAGAGCTACTGAATCTCCCGAAGTTGGGGAGGGTGGTGTGTCCAGCACACCTTACCCTACAGCTTTGGAAAAATTGACATTGGCAAGGTTAGCTAAAAAGGGTCCTCACGCTGAGGATATTTGGGAGACTTTTAAGCAAGTTAAGATCAGTCTCCCCCTTATTGATGCTATCAAGCAAATCCCTGCTTATGCCAAGTTTTTAAAGGACTTGTGTACCTAGAAGAGGAAGCTAAAGGCGTCGTTGCCTAAAAAGATTGACCTAACTGAGCATGTTAGTGCAGTCTTACCTAGCTCTCTTCCTCCTAAATTCAAAGATCCTGGAGCACCATTGATTTCAGTGGTGGTCGTAAATATTTCCATTAAGAAGGCGCTCCTTGATCTTGGTGCCAGTATCAACATCCTTCCTGCTAGTTTGGTCGATAAGTATGACTTAGGAACTCTTCATAAGACAGACACCAATATTTCCTTAGCCGATCGATCTACCAAAATTCCTAGAGGTATCTTAGAGGATGTAATTGTGAAAGTTGATGACTTCTATTACCCTGTTACACCGAGTCACAATACAAGGATGTTCAACCAACTATTATCCTTGGGCGCCCATTCTTAGCCACGATAGATGCTAGGATTAATTGTCGGACTAGTGCCATGGATATTGCATTTGGTAATAAGAAGATAAGATTAAATGTGTTTAATTATATGAATTCTCCTACGATGAATGAATGTTACCAAGTAGATGTGATCGATGAGGAAGTCCAAAAGCATGTTTCCCGTATGCTTAAGGATGATCCTTTGGAATTATATCTAACTGGTGAGAATGGGG
This sequence comes from Glebionis coronaria, assembly GCA_025667525.1. Classification (NCBI taxonomy): domain Eukaryota; kingdom Viridiplantae; phylum Streptophyta; class Magnoliopsida; order Asterales; family Asteraceae; genus Glebionis; species Glebionis coronaria. The sequence goes on along the minus strand of JANFOE010000516.1, from coordinate 58,514 downwards.
AGATTCTTGATGTTGCTGAAGTTCAAGAGATTCAAGAGTATTTGGTCAGTTCTTTGGACCATCAAAAGCCACCTTGTTCTTATAAAGTGGAGCCCGTGCCTTCTACTTTTTACAGGACCACTAAGCCGTCTTTAGAGGTGCCTCCAACTCTTGAACTAAAACCTTTTCCATCTAATCATAAATATGCTTTTCTAGGTCCTAACAATACTTTACCCGTTATTGTTGCTTCTAATATTTCTGAATCACAAGAGGGAGCACTTCTAAAAGTGCTTTCCAAGTACAAAGCAACAGTGGGATGGACGATTGCAGATTTGAAGGGATCAGCCCTTTATTATGTATGCATCGAATTGTTACGGACCCGGATATTAAGCCAGCAAAAGATGCGCAAAGGTGTCTGAATCCTAATATGAAAGAGGTAGTAAAGACGGAAGTTCTTAAATGGTTAGATGCTGGTATCATCTATCCCATCTCGGATAGTAAATGGGTAAGTCCCACTCAAACGGTGCCTAAAAAGGCCGGAATCACCGTTGTGGAAACCGAGAGTGGGGAAAAACTCACAACCTGACCAGTTACTGGGTGGAGAGTGTGTATAGATTACAGTAAGTTGAATAATGCCACATCTAAAGATCACTTCCCACTACCCTTCATTGATCAAATAGTTGAGAAGCTTTCTGGTAAGAAATTCTATTGCTTCCTGGATGGGTACTCCGGTTATAATCAAATACCCATCCATCCTGATGACCAGGCCAAAACTACGTTTACGTGTCCTTATGGGACATTTGCATTTCGAAGAATGCCATTTGGCTTGTGTAATGCACCCGCTACCTTTCAGCGGTATATGATGAGTATCTTTTCTGACATGCTTGGAGAATCTGTAGAGATATTTATGGATGATTTCTCCATTTTTGGTCAGTCCTTTGAAAGCTGCCTTGATCAGCTTGAAAGTGTGTTAAAAAGATGCACTGAAACTAATCTGGTGCTTAGTTGGGAGAAGAGCCATTTCATGGTTCGAGAGGGTACTGTATTAGGGCATGTTGTGTCTGAAAAAGGATTTGAGGTTGACCGTGCCAAAGTTTAAGTAATTTCAACACTTCCTCCTCCCACTACCATCAAAGGTGTGCGATCTTTTCTTGGTCATGTCGGGTTCTATAGGCGAATTATTAAAGATTTTAGTGCAATATCAAAGCCTCTTTGTAATCTACTCTTAAAAGATGCACGCTTTGACTTTATGAATCATGTCTTAAAGCATTCAACATGCTTAAGCAAAAGCTTGTAGAAGCCCCAATTCTGCAATCACCTGATTGGTCGAAGCCTTTCGAGATCATGTGTGATGCGAGTGATTATGCCGCTGGGGCGGTTCTAGGACAGTGGGTCGATAAGAAACCTGTTGTAATCTTTTATGCTAGTAAGACGTTTTTAGAAGCTCAAATGATTTACACCACTACTGAAAAAGAGTTGTTAGCCGTGGTTTTTGCTCTTGATAAGTTTAGGTCATATATTTGGGGGCATTCTAAGGTGATAGTATTTTCAGATCATAGTGCCTTAAAACATTTGTTGACTAAGAAAGAGACAAAACCGAGGTTGCTTAGGTGGATTTTGCTTTTACAGGGGTTTAATCTAGAAATCCGGGATAAAAAGGGGTCAAAAAATGTAGTTGCCGATGATGTATCATGGAATGTATAGGTGATAATTAGATACGTTATAGGGTAATTTAGAAAATTACCTTTAGGAAAAAATAATAGTCTAAAATTACCAAAGACGAATTCAATTAAACACGTTTGTGAACCAAGTTTGTTGTACACGAAGATCGAGTGAATTTGAGACGTTTTGTATCCATTTGGACAATTGATTCGAATTGGTTGTCGGTTTTTAAATTAATATTAAGCCTACATATTTTAAAACTATATTTTATCCTAAAGTGCATGAAACGTAAACCCAAAATAAATTCTAAAAGACGCAAATTAAATCTATCTAATTTTTTTTTTAATTTTACTTTTTAATGAAACAAATTTATTTAAACAAAATTAACTTTAAAAGAAATTAAATATTTATTTTCATTTTTATTTACTATTTAAAAACTAAATTAATTAAACTATGAAAACTTAACTATTAAAATTGATATTAAATGTTTTAAATTAAAAATGTGTTAAAAGAAAAACAAAAGAATGAAAAACTTTTAAAATGACAATATAAAATAAACGTATACTAATGACAGTTAGTGATATTTTAACAAATAAAAGGCCAAGCCCATATGGTTAGCACACTGTGTATGTGAAAGGAGGGTCTTGAGTTCGAAACCCATTGGAGGCATATTTATGCTATTTATTTTTGTTATACACGAATTCAATCAATAATTAGTTACTTTAAACTGAGTTAATTAAAGAAATTAATGCTAAAATAAATTCAAACAAACTCAATTAAACAAGTACCCAATTGCAACAGTAATACAATCAGCAATATCATAACCAAAACAAACTACTCAAATATATCAAATTAACAGTCATAATACATAACAGCTATATCTACAAATAAAATCAGACTACTAGCAAACAAAATCCAAAAATAAAATAAAAAACATCAGATTAATAAAACTAAATATAGCAGACCTTAAACACCAGCTCAGTCAAATTTAACAACCTAAACGCTTAATCTACTTGAGAGATCAAAAAGATATAACTCAAGATCAGATTAAATAAAATAAACAAACACCCATTCAGAAGAACAATCACAATAATCAGTAAATCCAAAATTAAACTAACACTACAGTCAATCCTAATCTCACCAAACTAACCAGCAGGTAAAATACCAAACTCTCAGCACTTATGCAACATCAACTTCAATGATCAAGTACATCAAAACATAACGAGCAGCAGTATTAAACAGAATATCAATTACAACAGCCAAGGAAATAATCACATAATAAAACAACGAGAAAACTAAACTTGCAGACTATGGAAGCAACTAAGCAGCAGGTCATTAAGCATAGATTAACAGATAAAATGTAGTAACAGTGAATCTACCAAATTAACACAACTAAGATAATGATAATGCAACAAGTACGAAGCTAAAAGCAAGATTTCCCTTAAACAGATTATTTTAGACCTAAACTCTAATCCATCCAACATTTACAAATCTAAAACAGGCAAATTCATCAAAATCCAATCCAACAATCATAACACATTTATATTCGTAATCATACTTCCTAACAGCAAGTTAAACAAGCTAAAGCAAATCAATACACACATAAACCAAGTTCAGATCATAATCATACTTACTATAACTAGAAGGCATTAAGCATGAACGTTCAATCCAATTACACGATAATTATCTCTATAACCATAATAGATAATTAAACTAAGCCAATCCATAAGAATAACTATAACTGAAAACAGATCATATATTAAATCCCACATTTAACCAGATTCCACATTTAAGCTAAAGCAGATATTCTTAAACTAATTTGCAGAAAAACAAAAGGTGTGCTTAACCGTCTACTGAAGATAACCGTTGGGCAGAAGTCGCGCGCTGAGCGGACTTTTCCAAATCGATACCGAGCTATAAACCATCATAAAAACATCACGATCAAACCATAAACGACACCACGAATCAGCAGTATGATTCGAACCAACAACCACTTTGAACAACAGCCATTCAAATTGAGCCCTTGATTTAACGAAACAACTTTATATACTTTCTTAATTTATCACTATGACAAATAGGATCCCAAACTTCTTAAAATTAAACTGATAAGCTATGATGAAGCTTATAAGCTCAACTTAACATTATAATGGAAAAATTAGAACTCAGGATAATAAATTTAAAATAATTCCAAAACAGTAAGCAAGATAACTATAGATGAAAAATTAACTTTTATTCATTTAACTGGAAATTAATACAAAGTTTAAAGAAAAACTAATCCTAACTCTATTTAAACATTATAACGATACAAAAAGTAAGGGATACCATTACTGAGTAAATGGTGGGGGTTTTATAGCGAACAGAGAGGGGGTTGTTGATGATGAGGGATGATCACAGCCTTTGGATCCTTTCTTCTATCTTCTCTCTCTTTTCTGTTTTGATCCAAGGGTTTATAATTCTCCAAGGCACACGGATTGCCAACGTGGCCAATCTTGTGTTAGTTTCTTGGTGAGGTGGCAAGGTTTTATTGGCTCTAATGATTGGTGGCAGGTGGCTTGACCAATCACAAGAGAGGAGTGACGCACCATTAAGCCACGATGATGTCTCGTTCTTGGAATCTGCGTGTTATACACGCTCCTATGCATCCCTTTATCTTGGAATTAAGCCACGTAAACATCAATCACTGGGTCAATCAAGATCCCCTTAATTCTAGGGTTCTTGGTTGGGATAATGCTTTCCTAATTTCTCTCGTCTTTTCTTTTCTTTATTTCTTTGTTTTATTTATTTTGACCAAATGAGTTGACCAACAAGTTATAATAAACTTGTTTTCACCCGTCTCTTTTCTTTTCATTTGTTGGGCTTTTTGATCCGACTTCATTCTTTCTTTCTTGTGGGCTCTTCTTGGCCTAATACATTTAAACTCATATTACATTTTCCAAAAAGGCTTTTAAGCCCAAATGCTCAAATGCTCAAATGTGGGACCCACTAAACTTGATAAATCTAAATCCTCGGATAAAAACGAACTCGATTTTGGCTTCTTCGATCTTTTCATCAAACTCGTGCCGGTTTTTGTCAGTTTTCGTGAACTTTGGTACCTACACACATCAAACAACAAACAAGCATATACAAGGCATTTTTGATACATTTTATGCATTTATTTACTGTTTTTAGATACAATTGATATGAGTAAAATCACTCATATCAAACTCCCCCTTGCTAAGCAATTGCCGTGTCCTCATGCAATGATAAAATAAAACACTAACTACACTTTTATTCAACTTTTGACATTTTATTTTGCAAAGACATAATGTATTGCTTTCATTATTAGAAAAATAACTTTTAGGATCATAAAACTCAAATAGATTCATCGTCCCCGACTTTTCACTTTTCCATGCCAAGTGCAAAAACAAGATCATTGTCAATCATAAGCCCCAAAATTAAACCAACTCATACAAGTAATTTGTGTTAAACTCAATCTCCTATTATTCCTAATTGTATCTCTAGATTTTATTTGTCATGCACCCAAAGGCTCATTTGACTTTATTTTGATATTTATTATTCCAAAAATAAAGGCAAGAACGGTGTAAACTCAACACTTAAAACCTAACCTCGACTTCAAAAACCGTTGTCACTAAAGAAATCCACATCAAGGATAACTTAACACGATTTGAAGGATAAATCCTGGACCCGAAATATGGCTAATATGGCTACTTAAAAGCAAAAGATAAAACCTCCAAAGTCAATTATGACCTTATTAATGGAGTTAGCAACAACTACATCATAACACCTTTTGGCTCTTTAAGATGCAATTGTGCTCCTTATTTAAAATCCACACCTGAAGGCTCCTTGGACAAAAATAAGGGAATTGACATCACCATCCCACCTTATGGCTCATGATGATGAAGCAATTTTTATTCAACACGTCCCCTCGCCATACATCCTAAAGCTCTAATGACAAGGTTAGTACTACATGACTCCCACCCGAAGGCTCCTAGAGAACATGTTTTTATTTATTCTTCTTTATTATTATGATATTTATAGTAAGCCAAATTTCCGCAATCCCATGATCAAAAGTCCATGACGCTGACACCCTTAATGTGTTCTCACTTTAATTACAAGGGATGAAAAAGAAGGAGTTATGAGTTAAGATATCAAGCCTAAACCGCTAAAAACTTCATTTATTAAGCAATTATTATTCAAGTGTGGAAAGTAAATACGAAGAGATTAAATCAAACACAAAAATACTTGCACAAAGAAGAATTAATTTTGGAAACTTATGCTTGAACTCTATCATTTCTTGTTCTCCATATTGTAAAATTTCAAAAATGTGAAATCAATGGATACTTAGCCTATCAAATCAAAGTTTTGGGTTTTCAAGTCATCTATAGGATCTTGCATCTTCTTATACTCTTTCAAGTTTTAGAATTTGCGTTTTAAAGCTCCCTTGATAGACGACTTTCTAGGATCAATCATAGGAACTTGCGAAAAGTTCTTGTTCTTAACTCGTATGAATTAAGACTTTCGCATTTTAAAGCTCCCTATATAAAAGCCTAGTAAAACTTAATTCAAATACGTTAAGGAAAAGCTAAGGTAAAAACCGAGTCGAGTCAAAAACTATTTTTATTTTCACCAACGGAAAGCCTACATTCGTGTCAAAAGCACTTATTTTCTTTATTAAAACTTAAAAATAACACTAAAAATTTAAATTTTTTATGAAAATGAGAAAAACGATTACGTTTGGACACGACAAAAGAAATAGAAAGCGATTATATCGATTGACTCCCCCATGCTAAAACCAAACATCGTCCTTAATGTTTCTTAGCTCAAGAGTAACACCCCCTTTCTAAGACACGAAGAGTCTAATGCAAAATCCTAGCATAGAAAGAGCACGCAAATCTATAAGCCGTTTATTAGTTATGCCTCAAGATAAAATGTTAGTCGATAAATATCAAAGGATAAAGAGTGTGCCCCTTTTTGGCATTCAAAGAATGGAAGATCAAGTGGACCGGCAAAAACCGAACACGAGAGTCTTCAAATATTAGGGTCATACCTAAGATTCACAACACAACAAAACACGAGCACGAGCTTGAAAGATCAAGCCTTATTAGTGTTAGAAAATAGAAAGAAGATAGAATGTATGGGACTCCCCCACAAGGCACCTCGTTTTTGTTCACCGAGTCATGAGCTCGACTCGATCCCCGCATTCATTGGTCCTTAGGGAAAAAGGTAAAAACCGACATAATGGAATAAAATCCAACATAAAGCACGATGCCGGGGTCAAAGATCTCATCCTCGTTGTCGGATGATAAACGAGAGGATAAAACTCCAACACAAATCTCTAAAAAGAGATAGAAGTCACAAATCACGATATGGATAAAGCATGCTCCCCGAGATAAACTCGCACCAAGATGATTAAAAAGTCTTTCAATTATTACATCGGTGAAAGGTCGAGATTTCCCTAAATCAACGATTACGGGGTCGAATACCTCGTCCTCGTGAGAGAAAGGAATAGACAACACGGTGTCGTCCCCCCATGCTAATCCAAGATCATATAAAGCACATGGTAATGGTGGGATAAAAGTTTCATCCATAGTGGAATCAACATTCTTTGCTTTAATGACCATTTCACCCTTAGAAATGTGATCAATTGGGTCATGGTACTCAATATGAGACACATGAAAACCCCGCACATTAAGGTCAAAGTGGGTGGGAGGAGGACTTGGGACGAAATCATCATCAAGTAAATTCTCTAAAAAGAGAGCGTCCCCCTCCGGGTCGTTTTCATCAACACCCGGTGGTATCGAATCATTAGAAGCAAGACACATGTCAATCTCCTCCATAAGCGGTTCACTATCCTCAACGGGAATAGGAGATGGAGAGAAAGACTTTCTAATAGGCTTAGAATTCAAAGCCTCGATCCTAGAAATGAGAAGATAGACGTTTGATAACTTCTCACGAAGAATCACGTCTTCCACATCTAAATGAGTAAGTTCATCCGAGAACTTCTCAAGGATCGGAATAGTCAAATCAACCTCATTTCCCAGTGGAAATGGGTCTAAAGGAGCAAGTTCAAAATTGAACCTCTCAAATATCGGATCGCTATCATCCTCATTTCCCGGTGGAAATGGGTGAAAAGAGTAGGTTCATCGGTAAACCCCTCAAAATCCGAGTCGTGAATATCATCTTTATAAGAAATTTCATCGGAGAAATCCTCATTAGAAAATTCACTAGAAGTAGAATCATCCTCAAAATCTTCATTTCCATCACAATTTTCATCATTAGAATTGGAGAAAATATCAAAGTGCATGGAAGAAGTAGAGTCATCACAATGTGGCAATTCACACGTTTCATTGGAAATACCGTCAAAATCTCTTGGGTTTTGGACAAGAATCTCAACACTAGACTTTATTACTTCATCCGATTCCGTGTCCGGAATAGTGCTAATATGCTCGTCCCCCTTGCTTAGAGAATTTCCGGGTTCCACGGTGGAAGAATCATGAATAGGAGTGGTGATGTCATGAGATGGAGTGAGATCAAAGATATCCTCATCATCGTCATCGTCCAAAAGAAGAGAACGCTCGAGTTCACGATTAGCAAGGTATTTTGCTTCCGCTTGAGCTCGTTCTTTCTCTCGAATTTCAATGCTTAAACCATTATAATCTTGAGAAAGTTGTCTAATCTTAAGTTCACAATCTCTTTTAAATCCCTCATCAATTATTTCTCCATGGAATCTACGACTTCCCAATTCATTAGTTATATCATGAATTTCTTGATTGATTTGTCTCTTTTCAAGCAACATATATTCAATGCTCTTTTCAACAACTTCAACATTTCTTTGATTCATTATTTGTTGGAAAATTGTTTCAAGTCGTTCAATATCGAAAGAATATTGTGGAGATTGGTCAAAACCGGAGGGAATCGAATTATAGCAAGGACTAGGCTCATAAAAATTTTGATCTCTCGGTTGAGAACAAAAGCTCTCGTGAGGACCTCCACAATACTCACAACAAAGATGTTGTTGTGATAAACTCGGTAAATCTTGTGGATAACAATTATCATTAAAGTTTTGATTGTAGCTCGGTTCTTGCTCGTAATTAAGCGAGAACCGATGCGAACAATCATCACCAAATGAGAATCGTTTCCACAAAGCTCACACGAGGGTGTCTCGTATATAGGGTGTGGAGGTGGGTAAATATCGAGAGGATTATTCGAAAAATTCAGATTTCCACATGAAGTAATATCATCACAACAAGGACAAAATCCAACTCGTACATCGTTTCGTAAGTCATTTCCACAACGCTCACACGTACACCACCGACATGGTAAAAAACCATATAACGGTTCTCCACACCCAACACAATCGACGAAGGAATTCATGGAAGAATTAAAATTTAGAGGGTGAGGAGAAAAAGAATTAAACATGATAGAGGATTAAGAAGATTATTTTTGGTATTTTTCATAAATCAATCAAAGATTGACAAAAAATGATACATACTATATAATAGAAAAATAACAAAACTTTCCGAGGACGGAAAGGGTCTTCAAATCAACGATCAACAAATCTCAACAAAGACGAATCGTACACAAGATCCCCGGCAGCGGCGCCAAAATTTTTGATGTATCGTGGAATGTATAGGTGATAATTAGATACGTTATAGGGTAATTTAGAAAATTACCTTTAGGAAAAAGTAATAGTCTAAAATTACCAAAGACGAATTCAAATAAACACGTTTGTGAACCAAGTTCGTTGTACACGAAGATCGAGTGAATTTGAGACGTTTTGTATTGATTTGGACAATTGATTCGAATTGGTTGTCGGTTTTTAAACTAATATTAATCCTACATATTTTAAAACTATATTTTATCCTAAAGTGCATGAAACGTAAACCCAAAATAAATTCTAAAAGACGCAAATTAAATCTATCTATTTATTTTTATTTATTTTTATTTTTTATTTTTTTTAAATTTTAATTTTTTAATGAAACAAATTTATTTAAACAAAATTCATTTTAAAAGAAATTAAATATTTATTTTTATTTTTATTTACTATTTAAAAACTAAATTAGTTAAACTATGAAAACTTAGCTATTAAAATTGATATTAAATGTTTTAAATTAAAAACGTGTTAAAAGAAAAACAAAAGAATGAAAAACTTTTAAAATGACAATATAAAATAAACGTATATTAATGACAGTTAGTGATATTTTAACAAATAAAAGGCCAAGCCCAGATGGTTAGCACACTGTCTTTGTGAAAGGAGGGTCTCGAGTTCGAAACCCATTGGAGGCATATTTATGCTATTTATTTTTATTATACACGAATTCAATCAATAATTAGTTACTAATAAATTCAAACAAACTCAATTAAACAAGTACCCAATTGCAACAGTAATACAATCAGCAATATCGTAACCAAAACAAACTACTCAAATATATCAAATTAACAGTCATAATACATAACAGCTATATCTACAAATAAAATCAGACTACTAGCAAACAAACTCCAAAAATAAAATAAACCAAAATTAAAACATCAGATTAATAAAACTAAATATAGCAGACCTTAAACACCAGCTCAGTCAAATTTAACAACCTAAACGCTTAATCTACTTAAGAGATCAAAAAGATATAACTCAAGATCAGATTAAATAAAATAAACAAACACCCATTCAGAAGAACAATCACAATAATCAGTAAATCCAAAATTAAACTAACACTACAGTCAATCCTAATCTCACCAAACTAACCAGCAGGTAAAATACCAAACTCTCAGCACTTATGCAACATCAACTTCAATGATCAAGTACATCAAAACATAACGAGCAGCAGTATTAAACAAATTATCAATTACAGCAGCCAAGGAAATAATCACATAATAAATCAACAAGAAAACTAAACCTGCAGACTATGGAAGCAACTAAGCAGCAGGTCATTAAGCATAGATTAACAGATAAAATGTATTAACAGTGAATCTACCAAATTAACACAATTAAGATAATGATAATGCAACAAGTACGAAGCTAAAAGCAAGATTTCCCTTAAATAGATTATTTTAGACCTAAACTCTAATCCATCCAACATTTACAAATCTAAAACAGGCAAATTCATCAAAATCCAATCCAACAATAATAACAGATTTATATTCGTAATCATACTTCCTAACAGCAAGTTAAACAAGCTAAAGCAAATCAATACACACATAAACCAAGTTCAGATCATAATCATACTTATTATAACTAGAAGGCATTAAGAATGAACGTTCAATCCAATTACACGATAATTATCTCTATAACCATAATAGATAATTAAACTAAGCCAATCCATAAGAATAACTATAACTGAAAACAGATCATATATTAAAACCCACATTTAACCAGATTCCACATTTAAGCTAAAGCAGATATTCTTAAACTATTTTGTAGAAAAACAAAAGGTGTGCTTAACCGTCTATTGAAGATAACCGTTGGGCTGAAGTCGCGCGCTGAGCGGACTTTTCCAAATCGATACCGAGCTATAAACCATCATAAAAACATCACGATCAAACCATAAACGACACCACGAATCAGCAGTATGATCCGAACCAACACCCACTTTGAACAACAGCCATTCAAATCGAGCCCTTGATTTAACGAAACAACTTTATATACTTTCTTAATTTATCACTATGACAAATTGGATCCCAAACTTCTTAAAACTAAACTGATAAGCTATGATGAAGCTTATAAGCTCAACTTAACATTATAATGGAAAAATTAGAACTCAGGATAATAAGTTTAAAATAATTCCAAAACAGTAAGCAAGATAACTATAGATGAAAAATTAACTTTTATTCAATTAACTGGAAATTAATACAAAGATTAAAGAAAAACTAATCCTAACTCTATTTAAACATTATAACAATACAAAAAGTAAGGGATACCATTACTGAGTAAATGGTGGGGGTTTTATAGCGAACAGAGAGGGGGTTGTTGATGATGAGGGATGATCACAACCTTTGGATACTTTCTTCTATCTTCTCTCTCTTTTCTGTTTTGATCCAAGGGTGTATAATTGTCCAAGGCACACGGATTGCCAACGTGGCCAATCTTGTGTTAGTTTCTTGGTGAGGTGGCAAGGTTTTATTGGCTCTAATGATTGGTGGCAGGTGGCTTGATCAATCACAAGAGAGGAGTGACGCACCATTAAGCCACGAGGATGCCTCGTTCTTGGAATATGCGTGCTATACACGCTCCTATGCATCCCTTTATCTTGGAATTAAGCCGCGTGTACATCAATCGCTGGGTCAATCAAGATCCCCTTAATTCTAGGGTTCTTGACTAGGATAATGCTTTCCCCAATTTCTCTCGTCTTTTCTTTTCTTTATTTCTTTGTTTTATTTATTTTGACCAAATGAGTTGACCAACAAGTTATAATAAACTTGTTTTCACCCATCTCTTTTCTTTTCATTTGTTGGGATTTTTGATCAGACTTCATTCTTTCTTTCTTGTGGGCTCTTCTTGGGCCTAATACATTTGAACTCATATTACATTTTCCAAAAAGGCTTTTAAGCCCAAATGCTCAAATGCTCAAATGTGGGACCCACTAGACTTGATAAATCCAAATCCTCCGATAAAAACGAACTCGATTTTGGCTTCTTCGATCTTTTCATCAAACTCGTGCTGGTTTTTGTCAGTTTTCGCGAACTTTGGTACCTACACACATCAAACAACAAACAAGCATATACAAGGCATTTTTGATACCTTTTATGCATTTATTTATTGTTTTTAGATACAATTGATATGAGTAAAATCACTCATATCAGCCGACCATTTGTTTAGAATTATCCCTCCGCCATTCAACCCTTCTAATGTGATTAAGGAAAGCTTTCCGGATGAAATCTTATTTAAGGTTTCTAAGGTTCCTTGGTACGCAAATATAGTTAATTATCTAGCGGTTAAAAAGCTTCCGGATTTTTGGTCCAAACAACAAAGAAAATACTTCTTCTCCCAGTTGAAGCATTATTTTTGGGAGGATCCGGAGCTCTATAAGGTGTGTGCTGACCAAGTTGTTAGGAGATGTGTTCCCGACCATGAGCATATGGACATATTGGCTCATTTCCATTCTTATGCATGTGGTGGACACTTTGGTGCTACAAAAACAGGGCATAAAGTCCTACAAAGCGGTTTCTTTTGGTCGACTATATTCAGGGATGCCCAATCTTTTATAAAAGCATATATTCGTTGCCAACAAGTTGGTGGGATTTCAAGGCGTGACCAAATGCCTATGAATCCCAATCTTGTTGTTGAGATCTTTGACGTGCGGGGTACTGACTTTATGGGGCCATTCCCCACTTTCCATGGTAATGTATACATTTTAGTGGCGGTTGATTATGTGTCTAAGTGGGTAGAGGCTGAGGCTACTAGAACCAATGACCATAGTGTAGTTCTTAAGTTTGTTAAGAAGAATATTTTTGCTAGACACGGAATTCCTAAGGCATCATTAGTGATGGGAGTTCCCACTTTAAGAACTTTAGATTTGGAAAATTATTGAAACACTATGGAGTTAATCATAGGATAGCTGCCCCTTATCACCCACAAACTAGTGGGCAGGTGGAAGTATCTAATAGGAAGATTAAGTGAATCTTAGAAAAGACCGTTCGTAGTGATAGGAAAGATTGGTCCTTGAGGTTAGATGATGCCTTGTGGGCATATAGGACGGATTTTAAGACTCCTATTGATATGTCACCATATAAGTTGGTATATGGCAAGGCGTGTCATTTACCGGTTGAGATAGAGCATAGGGCTGAATGGGCAATTAAGACTGTTAATCTGGATTTAGAGAGAGCGGATAGTTCTAGGAAACTTCAATTATCTGAACTAGATGAGATTAGGCGTGATGCTTATGAAAGTTCTAGGATTTATAAAGAGAAAACCAAATCTTTTCATGACCGTCACATCACCAAGAAATCTTTCTTGGTTGGTCAAAACGTTTGGTTATTCAATGCTAGACTTAAGCTTTTTCCTAGGAAGTTGAGAAGTAAATGGACGGGTCCATACATTGTGACCCAAGTCTCTCCACACGGAGCCATTGAAATACAAAATATGGTGGGTGGAGAGCCTTTTAAAGTCAATGGACATCGTTTTAAGCCGTATGTTGAGTTGGAGAGTGATCATATGGAAACGGTGGATGTGGTTTACTTGGAACCAATCCAACCGTCTCAATAGCTCATATGAGTTATGTCTGGCTAAAGACGGTAAACTTAGCGCTTCGCGGGAGGCAACCCGTGGTTTGTGGTTTGTAGTGTGTGTATTTTCTTTTGAATTTTATTATCTTATTTTTGTGTGTGTTTGAAACTTTGTGGGTGTGTTCACTACAAATCCTCACGAGACAAAACTCGTCCAGTCGGGCTACCGAGTGGTTTAAAGGCTTGTTGCATACGCTAAATGCAACCGTGATTCCTACGAAAGTGAGTTAGGTTTTTGTTTTTGTGTGAGTTTGTCAAATTGATTTTCAACCAAAATTTGAATTTAAAGTTTTTGCATTAGGGGCAATGCAATGCTTTAAGTTGAAGGGGGTGGCACATGTGTTACATGTTTTTGTGTGAATTTTTTGTCAAAATGGGTTAAAATGTGATTTTTGTGAAAAATTGAAAATTTTTAAAAAAATTTACATCACACTATAAGAGTCTTGTGCTAATTAGATGTGGAAGTTTCTTCTACATATATGTTTGTTGAGTGCTTACAGATTCTGAAGATTAGCTTGTGGATGACTTATTGGAGCAAGTTAGAAGATTTGCCCATAATTATCAGGTGCACCCGATTCCATTGTATAATTTGGTTATTAAATTGATTTGACTGTTTGCATGTAGTTAGGCATATGTATAATTTAGATGATCAAATCACGCCGGTTGAATTCCCTCTACTTACCTTGGCTTAGATTGAGTAGAAGTTTGAATAAATAACATGAAATATAGTAATGTAATAGTTGGGTTAGGACACTTAGAATTGATCTTATCCGGCTCGCCGCCCGCGTACGGTAGCCTTAGAAAAGAGTTGGAGAACTGTCATAATTATTTGTGGTAGTCATATGCTGGGCTTGCCTATCTGATTCGTCACCCGCACAAGGTGATACTTTAGTTGTTAGCATGGGTCAGACGCCAATTTTTATGATGGATAGCATTTCACTTAGCTGAGAAAATATTAGGTGAAATAACCCGATCCTTGTATTGTTGTAATGAAATTAGGAAGATTAGTTTGATTTAGTGCATTCTATAATTAGACTATGTGGTAGATAACTCCATCATGTGATGTACCAATAGGCACGAAGTATAATTGTTCCTATTTAATTAAAACAGAATAAATTAACCGATTCCCATGTGCTAATGTGTCTTAGTATGCACCTATATGATAGATATTCATTTTTCTGAATTTTTGGTCTTTATATCAACCTTAAAAGGAGTGTATAAAGCGTTAGGGATGACTTGTATAAGAAACGGTCCTGAATGGCTAAAAAAAAGAGCTTATGTGCGATGTGAAAAAAAAATATGAAAAAAAGAAAAGAAAAGTGAAAAAAAATGAAAGAAAAAAAATGAATAAAAATTGAAAAAAAGGAGGTGAAAGTGTATAAGCTAAAGTATGATGGCTTATGATGTGCTCTTATGGTATAACAACTCCAATGTTACAAAAGGTGTACGATATTCTCACCTCTTGTTTTAATATGTTTAGATTGATTATAGCTGTGCATTAGGTACGTTGGACACATGGTTAATTATAATAAATATAAAGTAAATGGAATCAATGAGAATGGTTATGCTAAGTGTTTAAGAAGGACAAAAATATTGGTAATCATTTTGGATTATTTTTCATGTAGGATGGTTAGTAGTGTACTTGGTTGAATTTGATCTTTTTGATGAGATTTCAATAGTATGATTAAAAACTATGAAATTAACATGATTTTAGATTTTTTTACATGGGACAAGTAAAGCTTAAGTGTGAGGGGGACTGATTGGTGTATTTTGCATACACCCAATAGCATGTTAATTTAGCCTAGTTATATATTTTTTTTTTTGTCATACATGTACTTTTAATGTGTTTTGTGATTATGTATGTTACGAGCGAAGTGAAATAAAAATGGACGCTTTATTAAGTTTTTGGAGAAAAAACATTGTGACCGCAGATAAATGAAGAAAAAATATTGAAGAAAAAGATTTGAGCGCGTCGCAATATTTTCGGTCATCTTTTGTTCGTCCGGGTTTCGTTTGAGCAGTTTTTGGTATTCGACTATCTTTAGTTGGGTCAAATTTATTATATCCAAAAAAAAATTGGGCCATCACATTAATACAGCCGACTTTGGTATCACTAAAGTGATATATATAATTCATTATTAATCTTGGAGGACATCAATTGGGAAGGCAAGAAAAAGACGCAACAACTATAAAGAAAAAAAACGTTGATTGAAAGAGGGACTTTTGGATATTAGATATCAATTAAGTCGACAAAGAAGAAAAGAGAATTGAAGGGGAGACGTCATCTACACTGCCTAAGAAACAAAGAGAAGAAAAAAATAAACATTGAAGTTTGTGGGGTGACGTAAAAGAAAAGAGTGTAAGGAAAAAAATATTCCTTTATCATTGTAGTAATAAAGATGTTGGTCAATAGTAAGCGGGTCGGGTAAATCACGATGTCCGACTAATTTTGTTGTAATCCCTTCCGGTAACTTTATTTATGGTTTGATCATTACTTTTAGATTATCATATTTATTTTACATTGATTTATAATTTATTTATAAATTATATTATTTGATTTAATATTATGTTTAATTATTTGTGCATGACAATTTATTATTAGTTAACGGTTCATTTTTATTCTATTTAGTTAAAGAAAAAGATGGTCATATAATCAATATAAATTGTACCTAAATAAATTGTTAAAACATAATTATTGGTTGGATTAATATAAGATTTATTATCGCGAGTCATTGATAAACATAATAAAGGCCAACATTAATTCATTCATATTAAGTCGAAATAATCTTTGTAATCGGTTCGAAAAGTTTCGATAATTTATAAGTGTGATCAACCATAAATATTAGGAGTTGGAAGGGATTGCATTTTTCATTGTTTACATATTTATTATATTTTTCTAGCTTTATTATTAGAGTAATAAGTATTTTAACCTTAATCAACATTTTTATTATTAAAAGTATTTTAGTTGGTAGATTTCAAAACCAAAACTTTTATTGATCAGTGATCAACCCAAAACTTAAACTAAAACCACATATTCCTCGTGGATCGATACCCGCTTACCTATCCAGTATAAGGTAATTAGGTTATTTTTTACCGGCACTTCGACGTAGATCAAGCTTCACAGCCCGTTAAAGTATTGTTATTCAACAGCAAGCAAATGAAGATGAACAAAGAAGATCTTCAAAGCTAAAGAAGAAGTTACCTAAGATAAATCCAAATGATAAGGGAAAGAAGCAGTTACAATCAGAATCTGAAAATGAAAGTGATTCAGATGATGATATAAATAAAGTCATGTATAGATTTTATCAACTAGACCATAATGAAGAATTTGCTTTCAGAATGCAAGCTCAAATTCATGAAGAAGAGTTACAAGAGGAACTTGCAGCAAAGCAGCAATTGCTTGAAGCTAACAGAGTGCAGCAAGAATGGAATATACAAGATTATGATGGGATTCAAGCTGAACTACAAGTAAGTGAGCTTCTTGCAGACTCATTGATAGCTGAAGAAAGGGATGCCTATGATGAAGAGGAAATAGAAAATTTGATTGATGATTTGGTAAGGGAGCAACAAAGATTATTTGCTGATAAAAGAAGAAGAGAAAGGATTAAGCCTCCAAATACCATGCAGATCATGAATCAAATGATGGCTTTTCTCAAAAAGGTTAAGCATTTCACTCATGCTCAATTTGTCAGAAAGATTTTTGAAGAAATCAAGGCTTTGTATGAACAACACAAAAGAACTGAATTGCATTTTGTTGAGACTGGATCTGAAGCAGATAAGATAGCTATTGAAGAAGCCAAAAGACGTCTGCAACAACAAAGACAATTTGGAAGTACTCCTAGATTTGAGTCAAGTACTGCTGAACATACAAGAACATCTCCACCTATCAAGACTACATATGTCAGGAAAAATAGAAAGGAGAAGGTAAGTTCAAAAGAGACAAAGACTGCTCAAAGAATGAATGAAGGAGATAAAGCTCAGAGTGTTGATAAGACAAAAAATGTACAGGCGATACATACACAGTCAACAGTTTGTATTGAAGAAACGGTGCATACAGATTTGGAGGAGGGTTCAGTAGAATTTGAAGGAACCTCCAAGGGTATTAAAAGGAAAAGATCAACAAAGAAGAAGCTAGAAACCAAGAAAAAGGCTAAATCAACAACAGAAGATAGTGATGATGATGAGAGCTTAAGAAAGTACTTGAAGATAGTAAGTTTTGAAGATCAATGTATAGATAGAGAGATTTTAGGAAAGAAGTCATCCATTTCTAGATGGATATATACTATGGATCAAGGACTGGAAGCTCATAGAATATTAAAAATAGATGGCACAACAAGAATGTTCAGGCTGTTGGAAGATATTCTTCATATTCTTAATAGACAAGATATTCAAGATCTTTTCAGGTTAGTTCAAGAAGCTAGTGCAGGTAAAACTGAAGTATCACTATTGTATAATGAATTACTCTTATGTATGAACCACAAAACTGTGATCAGAAAATGTTGAAGGAATTAGAGAATCGGGTTCCTAGTTACTGGAGATATTATAGGTCATGTGGAATACATATTTTGGATATAGATGATGTTACTTACTATATGCTACAAGAGAAAAGATAGCCATTTGAGAGAAGATTGTTGGAAAGAATGTTGGAACAACAATTGGAAGTCTCAGAAGAATCTGTTGGTGCTTTAGAGTTGACCAGAATGGCTAAACAACAAATCAAGGATTTGGAACAAGAAGAAGAAGCTGAGAAAGAACCTTAAGTGGTTGATTTATAATCACACTTCACTAATGGTTCTCAGTTCATCATGTATAACACACATAAGAACTGGCTAGTCCATAAGCAAACGGTTTGTGCTTTCACAAATCCGTTGAAAGCTGGTTGTTTGCTAAAAACTATATGGTTCTAACTCACCATGTTTCGAGACAAAGAGCTGGCTAGTCCTAGACAAACGGTACTAGGTAAAGACATTATCAAATTCGTTGATGGTTGACATTTTACCAAAAATTGTAGGGTTATCAGTACACCTTATTCTTTATGAATATAGTATTGGCTATTCCAGAGGGTACGACTAACTGGTAAAGAACAAATCAAATCCGTTGATAGCTGATGATTTGCTAAAAATCATGAAGCCAATACATATTAGTTTTTGTTGTTAACTGTTTTATTTCAGGTATGAAGCTGCAAGCAAAGGAGTATTCAGTTTAAGGAAAGAATACTTAGAAGGTTTTGTCTCATCAAATCAAGACAAAAGTTCATGATCAAGAGTTCACAGATTTAATTCAAGAAGACAATTACTATTGCTGCAGAATAAAATAAATGTTCACAAGACACAAGAAAATCATAGTTTGAAGGCAAATATGATGTTTAGAAGAAGATCTACATAGAAGTGTTTGGCTACATTCAGTTGGATACAAGTATAATTTACCAAGCTCAATACAAGTTTGAAGAGAAGACTGAAGACATGTATTCTAATACATTCAATACAAAGAGAAAT
This sequence comes from Glebionis coronaria, assembly GCA_025667525.1. NCBI lineage: Eukaryota > Viridiplantae > Streptophyta > Magnoliopsida > Asterales > Asteraceae > Glebionis > Glebionis coronaria. The sequence continues at coordinate 39,159 of JANFOE010000516.1, read as the reverse complement.
AAGAAGACAACAAGTTATCATTCTTGTTTAAGGGAGGATTGTTGGGAATTATTGTTAAGTATCAAGTACCTTCAGTGTAAACTTAAGTACTGTTAGTATTATCAAGTACCATCAGTGTTAACGCGGTACATAGTAAGTACTGATACTTATAAATAAGTACTGCTATATTGATTAGGACGAATATATCTTTGTATAAGATATGTCATAGTTATAGTTAGAGTATATCTTATGTGATATACTTAATAGTTAGAATATTCATAATATATCGTCTATGATACACTTATCTTTATAGAATATTCTAAGGTTTCTAGGGTTCCTTAATCTATAAAAGGAACATATGTACGATGACATTCATGTACCTCATTCAATTCGATTAATAAGAGAATCGAATAGTTAAAAGTAATTCCGTTCTTCTGTGCTTTATAAGTTAGATTCCGCATAACTTATTTAGCTTGAGTAAGAGTTCTCAAAGTGTTCTGTGTGATTACAAACTACTATACTAGTTCTTAACAGAATATAGATCCAATCAAAGGGATTAACAGCCCTGGAGACAAATTAGTACCAAGTGCCTTGCTAACTTCTCATTTGGAGATAAGTTTGGTCCCCCTTTGTACTTGTCCTTGGCTAATACCACCTAACATGTGAGACCCCCAAAATCAGGCAAGGAAACACGTAGGAAGCATGGGGGTGCCACGTCATGGTACATGAGACAAAGATATATAAGTGACATAAAATTGACGTAATACTACATTTATATTACATCATAAAAGATCAATGTTTTTGAAGTAAAAGGTCCTAGAGTTTTTTTAAAACCCGCATGCTTTTACCATGAATAGTACCCTTAAGATCGTACGTACTAGATTAAAACTTTCCTAATATAGCATGATTGCGGTTACGTGTTAGGGCTTTACGTATTACGTACGTGTTAGAACACAATAAGTATTTACTACGCACGAGCACGTAATAATTATTTGACAATAATTAATCACGAACATGCGATCATGAAATCATGTAAAACACGAACTATTAATAATTACAAATATATATTTATTACGAGCGTAAATAAATATATTAGATCACGATGATTACGTAACGAGAACACGCAAAACGAGAACACAGATAATCATGAACGAATAACTAAACATCGAGACACGGAAAAAGGTACGGCTACCCCATGTAGGGCCCCCTACCCGCGGCTACAAGAAACAAATGGGCCAAGCCCATTTGTATTTTTACTAAAAGGAGGTTAAGGAATTTTACACTACTCATAATTGTTTTTACAGAAGATTTACAGAAAACCTAAAACCCTCCTCTTCTTCTTCTTTTTGGCCGCCACCTTCAAAACACCAAAAGGGGGTGTTTGTTGATCTTGGATCTTGGAATTCTTGTTGGTGTTCGTGTTTGTTCTTCGTTCTTATGATCCACGTGTTCGGTAAATCCTTTTAAACGTTTTTCTTTTGATTTGATCTTTTATTAATTAAGAACATGTTATGTTTTTTATAAAACCTAATTAGATCATAGATCTAACATGAATTTGGATTAAATAAAATCAAAAGTAATGTTTTAAGGGGTGTTTGTTTTGGCCGCAGCCTACACCGAACCCGAGAGGGTTTCGGTTTGGCCATCCGACCACCACCGAGACCATATGGTTCCGGTTGGTTGGTGTGGGTCCCACGGCAGCATCAAGACAAGGAGTACCCCGACTTGGTTCGGGGTATGGTGTCGATTTCATGTCCGGTTCATGGTTTTTAGTCTAGACCCGGTTCATGGTGTATGTTTAGATTATTTTTATTTTTATGATCTTATGTTAAAACTAAATTTATAATATGACATGATTAATTTAATAGCATGACTTAGGTTATTTTAATTATTAAAATCATGAAATTACTAACCTAAGTATTTTATATTTTTAAGACTTATAATTAATTAATTATTTAAAAACCATGGTTATAATTAATTAATTAACTTGACTTAGGTTATATTATTAATAAATAATAATACATGTTTTAACCTAAGTATTTAACTTTATTTAATTAAAAACATGTTATACTTTAATTAAATATTTTAACCTATAGTTTAATTTAATTACATGAAATAATTATTAAACTATACATTATATCATATGACTTAGAAAATAATCATGAAAACACTTAGGCTTATATACTTAGCTTATTTAATCAGCTTATTTCTAGTTATGGAAACTTTCTATTTTTAGAAACTTAATTAAATAAGGCATCTAATCTATTTATGGAAACCTTCTATTTTTAGAAACTTATTTATTTCAGGCAGCTAATCTTTTTATGGAAACTTATTTAATTAAGGCAGCTGATCTATTTATGGAAACTTTCTATTTTTAGAAACTTATCTATTTTAAGCAGTAATTCTATTTTTGGAAACTTTCTATTTTTGGAAACTTTCTATTTTTGGTAACTTTCTATTTTTGGAAACTTTCTATTTTTTGAAACTTTCTATTTTAGGAAACCTGCTATTTTTGGAAAGTTACTTATTATTACACAGTAAGTATAATAATACATGAAATACCAGAAATACTTAATCAGATTAAACAGAATATAAGATAAACACGGTCTAAGGCTTTAAAACAGTAAAACATAGTAAGAACACAGAAAATAAGCTAAGACATGACATAAAACCAGCTACGTATTTAGTAAGCAGATACTTATTCATGTATGTATTTATGTAGCACTAGTGATATGGAAGTAGGATTCCTCCCAGTTCATCTTCTTCGTTCACTGGACATAAGGTACGGATTCCCGTCCTTTCAGTATGGACATTCTTTCCTTATTAGGATTCCCCGTATGCAGCCAAATGTTTTCCCGTCGTATAAGTTACGTGTTTGATTTGCTTATGTTTAATTAAGAATACCTATAGCCATATACATGCATGACCAGTTTCACCTAGTTATGGAGGTACCATAACCATAACATTAGAGGCACTGATGTTATGACTTCACCACGGCGGAGTGATTGCTCGTGGCGTCCCTTCAGCTTTTGGCCATTTATATTATATTTATTATGTGGGGCGTATGGGTGCATCCTAGTTACATGTTTTCAGTCAGGATTTCATGGTGAATGTGGTGTGTGCCTTGCATCCTTTACAAGGAGCTGATCCCTCCTACCCAAAAACCAGTATATTAAATTAGAGGCAGCCCCTCTAATTTGCATGATGATGTCACCCCTCCAAGTATTCATGCACGGTGGATTTTCATGACCTATATTGGCTAATGGTAAAATATGACAAACAGTTTTTACAAGATAAACATAAGACTTTTCAAACTATAAAACCAGTTTTATCAAGACTTAACCAGGTTACTCGGGACTTAGTTTACTTCCGCTGTTATATGTTATATGCTTATCCTATTCATGTTTTATTTTACATCCGTGCACTGAGCGTATTGCTCAGCCGTTTTCCTTTTCTATGTTCCCAAAACGGCAGGTACTCAGGGACGCTCGTAGACACTAAGAGTACGTGCGTATGGACTGGAAGCTGTCTAGCCTTCTTTACTTTATGCATTTCCTTTCTTATGATACATTTGCTATGGACATGGTTTAGTCCTTTCCTTTATTATACTATGTTTGTGTGTGATGAGCTTTACGTTTGGACTACCGATGTTTGATTCCGGTATTTTCCTTTTATGGTCAAGTAATGTTTAGACATTTTTTCCTTGTATGCTTTGATGACACGCCATAATTGCATGTGACATTTCCATTACCAAAATGGGGTCTTACAATTATGGTATCAAAGCCTGGTTTCGACCTGTAGGCTCTCAAATATGACCTGTGATTAGTGGGTAGTCACTACGGTCTTCCTACAACTAACAATTGTTTTCATGCATTCATCATTTTTAAGCATACATATACATGTCATTGTCGCAGATTTTTGACTAAGTAATGGTTGGTACATGACTGCCCCTATTTAGTCGCATGTGTTTTATCGAAACTATTAAATTTGGGACCGACCCATAGGCGTCCCCTCACTATGTCTTTTGTTTTGGGTGAACTGACCAGAGGCGTTCACTCTCGAGCATACAAAAGTTTTCATAAAACTGCATCATGCATCCATACACAAAATTTTCTTGCATAAAATTTTTCTCATGAAATTTTTGTATAATTTTTTTTCATGTATATATATTTTATGTTTTGATCTGTTTAATCATGTGTTTTATGTTATACTGTCAGATGGTTCTCACACGCGAACAAGAACATCTCAATGTTGCGATTCAAGCTGTTATGCAAGCTTTGCTTCCTCAACTGAGGAATGACATCAGGGCTGAAGTTCAAGCTGCCAGCAATCAGCAGCATAATCAGGCACCTCCTCCTCCTCCTCCAGTGACATTAGCAGTATGGCTGGAGAGATTCAACAAGCTCCGCCCTCGAGCTTTTGAGAAGACAGATAGCCCCAGTGATGCTGAAAGCTGGTTGGCTCACATCAAGAAGATTTTCAATGCTATGGCCTATGACCCCGCATACAAGGCGAGGTTAGCATGCTACCGGTTCGAAGGTGATGTACTTAATTGGTGGTTAGCGTTGATGCAGTCTGAAGGTGTTGACGAGTGGGTTGCTGGTTTGACTTGGGCTCAGTTCAAGGACAGGGTGATGGAGCAGTTCTTTCCCAAGGCTGAGCAGGACAAGCTCAAGAGAGAGTACCATGGGTTCCAACAGAGAGCTGGGGAGAATAGAAACGAGTTTATGCAGCGCTTTCTTCGCTTAGCTGGTTTCCTTGGTGCGGCAGCAGGTACTCCTGAAGAGTAGGCACATCACTTTAGATGGGCTCTTCGCACATCGGTCGCAAACAATCTGGTGTGTGCTACGTTCAACACTATAGCACAAGTGGCCGATGCAACACGTAAGCTGGAGATGCTGCAGGAGAGAGATGAGTTCGGGGAAGCTGAAAGACCCGACAAGAGGTAAACATTCGTATTCAGGCGGTGATCAATCCGTATACCTTCCATATATGTCAATTATTCATCTCTTTGAATGTATCTTCCAGACAGAAAACTGGGGACCGGTCTCAGCCGGCTACTCAGCAGCAGCCTCATCAGCCCAAGGGAAACGGTCAGACTAACGATCGTTCTTCTACGGATAGGCGTGGTGGTAATGATAATTACCGTACCAACGCTGGATACTCCAACAGCAGCAGGTCCTAATACTTACGCATTTCCTTATGATTTCATGTTATAACTCATATTCTAACACTTTAGCAAAACCTCTACCAGGAACCATGGAAACGGTAGGGACCAGAACCAGAGAGGTTCGCAGCCTAGCCGTCCAGCTATCACTGGTATTCAATCTTATGATTATCCGCTTTGTCCTTTGTACCCAATTATCATGTCTTATGTAAAATGTTTTATCAGGTTCCCAGCCATCCAGAGCACGTGCTGGAGGATTCACTCATCCTCTTTGCTCTACTTGCCACCGTAGGCACCCAGGACCATGTCGCCGTAATACTGATGCGTGCTTCAAGTGTGGTCTTCCTGGGCATATTATGAAGGATTGTCGTAAGGGCGATATGAAGGGTACATCGGGACATGCTGATAACAGGCCGCCTCCTACTACCGGGCGTGTCTACACGACATCTCGAGACCAGGCCAGCAAGTGTACAGGTACCATCACTGGAATCTTGTATATGTATGGTCAAGCTGCATGTGTTCTTTTCGATACGGGTGCTACTCACTCGGTTATTTCTACTTCTTATGCTAAGAACATTAGGATGCTTCCCTTGCCACTAGAAAATAGGCTTACTATTTCCACGCCTTTGAGGGACTCTGTATTAATCACTCATGTATATAAGAGTCTTCCCCTAGAATTTGACGATAAGGTTCGACCTGTTGACGTACTTCCGCTGGACATGAATGACTTCGACATGATTTTGGGCATGGATTGGCTATCCAAGCATCATGCTACCATAGACTGCCATTCATATCGAGTTATCTTCGGTGATGTTATTGCACCCGAGTACATTCATAACGGGTTCATACCCGGACGGTCTGTACAAGTCATATCTACCCTGCAAGCGCGTGTACTACTATCACATGGCTGCGAGGGTTATCTAGCTACGGTTCACGACATGGATGCTGAATCCCCATCAATTCATGATCAACCTTTAGTGTCGGAATTCCAAGATGTTTTTCCAGCAGAACTTCCGGGCATACCACCTGCACGAGAAGTGGAATTCAGTATCGAGCTTATTCCAGGAGCTGAACCAATCTCCAAGGCTCCTTATCGCATGGCTCCCATAGAGCTGAAGGAGCTGAAGGATCAACTGCAAGAACTTCTTGAACGAGGTTTTATTCGAACGAGCGCATCTACATGGGGCGCACCGGTCTTGTTCGTTAAGAAGAAGGACGGCAGTATGCGTCTTTGCATAGACTATCGCGAGCTCAACAAGATTACCATTCGGAATAGATATCCACTGACACGCATTGACGATTGTTGATCCCAAACTTAGTTCGATTAGCTTTGTGTATACGAGATTAGATCAAGTAATACACGTAGAGAAACTTTGTGTATTCAACAATCTAAGTATTATGCGGAAACTAATACTCAGAACGAAGAACAAACAGAATATATGAATACCAAACTTTCACTTTGATTAATAATAACAATGAAAGATTACAATGAAAGTGTTATGAGATATGTGGAAGAGATGTGTGAAAAAAGATATGTCTTATGTCTAACCCTAAGGCCTCCTTTTATAGGTTTAAGGAGCCTTGTACAAAAAGCTAAGATCAACTATTTTAGGAAGAGATAAGATAAACATAACTTATTGACTAAATCTTTTTAAACGTTAAGAATATATTCTGAATTCTTATCTTCATATTTTGTCCACCAGCTTGAAGAATTCATCATTGGCAGATTTATTCCTTGTCTTTGTCTTTAAGATTCTTCTTGTCAACGCCTTGATAATTCTTATCAGCGTCTCATCTACCAGCGCCTCGTTTACTCTTGTCAGCGTCCAATTTCCTCTTGTCAGCGTTCTAGTGACTTAGCTAATTTTATTCCTAACAATCCTCCCCTAAACTTGATATCTACTCTAGTAATCAAGTTTCTGAATAAAATAAAACATGCAGAGATGATTCTTACAAATATACTTATCCCTGAATTTGAGTAATAATAAATCTCGAAAAGTCAATCACTCAAATCACTTGTATAGTCAGCCTTCACTTGGTATTAATCATCTTCAACACCTGTAGAGTCTTTGAAGCTTTCTTTATTACTTTTGTCACTCAAATTCGATTGCTACCTTGTCTTTTTAAGACTCCTCTCCAAGATCAATATACAAGGACATAACTAAGAACATCCTCCTTGCATCAGCTTCCAAAACAACAAGTCTATCAGTTCAAAACAGTGATCCTTGACAATTTGTACCATTTTTGTATTATGATTTTATAAGCTAATACAATTTTCGTCAATTCCATTAATGTCAAAGGTTTCATACTGTCCTCATCAATATTCGGGAAATGAATCCTCAATGTTGATTCATAGGACATGGGGATGGACTTACTGATGATAAGACTGACTTGACCTGCATTAAAGCTAGTGCCAATAGTCTCAGCCATCTCCGTAACACTATACACCCTTGTGAAAGTGATCTCTGCTGCTACTAGATGTCAATCACTAGGAAAAACATCTCAATGATCATTAGGCTTCTAGATATCCAAACATTTGAAAAATGAAAGGGTGATGAAACGTTTTGGGTCTATAAAGAAGTTTATGAATGACACCAGCTAAGATGTCATAGCATAAAATGGACTTGCAAATGGAAAACTTTAGTTAGAACATAAACAAAGGTAATAATCCTAAGGAAATTAACCAGTCTCTAATAAGCAAGAGTAACAAACACTGTTCACGCATACACTCATGCACAAGCATGATAGACACACATGAACTCTAGAGTCCTTTGTTCACAAATGCCCCAAAGAGAAAGTTAACTCATATAAAACCTTTGCAACTCCCCAAGTAACCCAAAAATATATCTAACCCAAGTCACCCATACGACCATACCTAATTCTAGGCCAAAAGTCTTGGCAGCATGCACAGTATATCAACTTTGCATGCTACAGTGCCTCACGAATTAGAAAACTAAATGGTACTCACCAGTGGACACAATCTAGAATTGTGATAAGAGTGCTCTAAGAGTACCCAAAAACCTAGAGGTTTACCTCCCCTTAATAGAAGCATACAAATCATTATATGTTAAGAAGCAAAATTTTATCTCAAGATAGGAATGTAAACACTCCAACCATGATAAATAAAAGTTTGCAATTCTGTATCCATCCAAATGTAGCTCCATTTTCCTGCATAGTTAGACAAAAACACACCAACAGAGGCTACCCTTTCCCACAACAATGAGTAGAGATAACATGTTAATGGATAAAAATAATATTAGTGGAAAGACCAACAATGCGTGTTCCTTGAGCATCCACTATCCCAATATCCTTGATCATTAACCTGCTTTTGGATAGGCTGCTCAAAAAGAAAAGAAAATAGTTTTCTTTGGAGATCCAAGCCTTATACGACTTGGATCTGTCTAGTTGTTCAACTAGAGTGGTCTTATTCTTTACCACAAATCCCTGTTCATCCCTTTGGGACCTAATCACCCAATTTGTTCCAATGAGTCTAGTAATGACCTTCTCTAGATATTTAAGTCTATTGCAACTCATTGAAATACCATTAAAATTTGAGTTTTGTTCTTGTTTAGGTTTCCATGTTAAGTGGGATGATGCTTTACACCCTTGACCCTTATTAACCAAGTATCTTTGTTTATATGGTCTAAAATAAGGTCTCATACCAAACTTGGAGCTGTCAGCGCTGCATTTGTGCCTGTCAGCGTTGAATTTGTTCCAGTCAGCGCTGAATTTTTTCTCGTCAGCGCTGAATTTGTTCCTATCAACGCCCAAATTAGGGTTTGATACAGGAACATACTGTCTGTTTGACCAAGTGTTGGTCTTTTGAAAGGGCCTTTGTCCATGGGTGTTAGCTGCCTTAGAGAAGAAAGGAGCTGGTCTAGTAGCATGTGGTCTAGTATGAACAAAAGGTCTATGGTTGACATTGAATGACCTACTGTCAGCGAATGAATTGTATCTACTCACACAATTATAGGCCAAATGTGAGAAGCTCCCACATGAGTAACAAGCCTTTTTGGACACAAACTTAGGCTTAGACTGATAAAACTCTATCCCATTAATACTTGCTTGGCTTTTGAATGATCTAGGTTTCCTATACATTTCGCGTATTTAACACTAGGTTGTTTCTTAATTAGGGAGCCAAGATTAACAGCTTTTCCAGTGATAGGATTTGTCAAAGTTATAGGTGTAGATACAACTAGACTCTCAATGGGTGTAGGCACAAATGGACTCTCACTAAGTATCCCACCTTTAACAAATAAAGTAGGGTTGGCCTTTTTCCACTCTTCTAGGTCAATAACCTTTTGTTGATATTCCTCAACTGGGGAAAGAACTCTAGGTGGAGGAATAAATTCCTCTTCTTGGAGTTCTGGAATACCAGTCCAAGATAAATCCTTTCTTTGGACACCATAGAAATCCCCAGCAGGTGGTGGAACAGCAACATATTCTTTCAACCCAATCCCAGACATATCCCTAGAGTCCCTCTGTTTACTAACACATTCTCCTAGGGTTTGTGAGGCCTTATCAAATATCTGAATTTTAAGGTCTACATTATCCTTATTCTTGATAGCCTCATCCAATTTAGCCTATAATTCAGCATTGACCCTTTCCATGATGTTTCTAATATCCATACTAGAGTTTAAATCATGTTTTAAGATATTAATTTTATCTTTTACGTCAAACTCCATTTTCTTGTACTCAGAAACTGTCTTCTCAGTTTGAGTGAGAGCTAATTGATAGTTAGACACTTTGCATCTCTCAGTACTCACATCGTCTAACAACCTTAACACCTCTTTGTTAAGTTTCTTAGTATTTAACCTACAAGAAGAGTTATCACATACCTCACTATCAGAACATGAAGATGAATTGGAACTTGTGGAATTTGAAGTAGACGTGGCCTTAACTGAAAACATCATCAGATTCTTCTTCACCTTCTTCCTTAGCCTGGTTCACCTCTCGATATTGGATTTCGTTCTTCAAATCAAAGTTTCTCAACAAGCTCCGATACCACTTGTTGATCCCAAACTTAGACCGATTAGCTTTGTGTATACGAGATTAGATCAAGTAATACACGTAGAGAAACTTTGTGTATTCAACAATCTAAGTATTATGCGGAAACCAATACTCAGAACGAAGAAAAAACAGAATATATGAATACCAAACTTTCACTTTGATTAATAATAACAATGAAAGATTACAATGAAAGTGTTATGAGATATGTGGAAGAGATGTGTGAAAAAAGATATGTCTTATGTCTAACCCTAAGGCCTCCTTTTATAGGTTTAAGGAGCCTTGTACAAAAAGCTAAGATCAACTATTTTAGGAAGAGACATAAGATAAACATAACTTATTGACTAAATCTTTTTAAACATTAAGAATATATTCTGAATTCTTATCTTCATATTTTGTCCACCAGCTTGAAGAATTCATCATTGGCAGATTTATTCCTTGTCTTTGTCTTTAAGATTCTTCTTGTCAACGCCTTGATAATTCTTATCAGCGTCTCATTTGGCAGCGCCTCGTTTACTCTTGTCAGCGTCCAATTTCCTCTTGTCAGCGTTCCAGTGACTTAGCTAATTTTATTCCCAACAACGATCTGTTTGACCAACTCCAAGGGGCCAAGCACTTCTCCAATATTGATCTTAGGTCAGGCTATCATCAGCTACGGGTCAAGGAGCAGGACATCGCTAAGACTGCCTTTCGTACCCGTTATGGCCACTACGAGTTTGTAGTTATGCCATTTGGCCTGACAAATGCTCCAGTAGTGTTCATGGATTTGATGAACAAAATCTTCCATGAATTTCTGGACAAGTTCGTCATTTTCTTCATCGATGACATCCTGATTTTCTCAAAGTCCAAGGAGGAACACGAAGACCATCTTCGTACAGTACTACAGATTCTTCGCCAGAAGCAGTTGTATGCTAAATTCTCTAAGTGTGAGTTCTTGTTAGACAAGGTGGCATTCTTAGGTCACATTGTATCAGCAGAAGGAATCACTATGGATCCAGCGAAGGTTGAGGCCATTACTAAGTGGCCAAGGCCGACATCAGCGACGGAAGTCCGCAGTTTCTTAGGCTTAGCTGGCTATTACCGTAGGTTCGTGGAGAACTTTTCCCGCCTAGCACTACCATTGACCAAACTGATGCGGAAAGGGGAGAAATTCGTCTGGACGGAAGATCGAGAGAAGAGCTTGGAAGACCTGAAGCAGAAGCTAGTATCTGTACCTATTCTTACTCTACCATCTGGTACGGGTGGATTTCAAATTTACAGCGATGCATCGGGGAAGGGACTTGGTTGTGTTCTCATGCAACATGGGAAAGTGATCGCGTACGCTTCACGACAGCTTAAGCCTTATGAGGAAAATTACCCCACGCATGACCTGGAACTTGCAGCTGTGGTGTTTGCATTGAAGATATGGAGGCACTACTTGTATAGAGAATCATGTGACATTTTCACGGACCACAAGAGCTTGAAGTATATCTTCACTTAACGTGAATTGAACATGAGGCAGAGGAGATGGTTAGAACTGTTGAAGGATTATGACATTAATCTACAGTATCATCCCAGAAAGGCAAATGTAGTAGCAGATGCTCTTAGCAGGAAGTCTGGAATGATCAACGACATTAAAATCAAAGAGGAAATCATAAGAGACTTGGAGCGACTAGACATCGAGATCATGGTACGTGGACAGCACGGTTACTGGGCTAATCTTAGAGTAGAACCCGAGTTACTCTCTAAGATCAAGGAAGCTCAGAAGGATGACGGAGAAATCTGGGCGATAGTACAGAATTTGGAAAAGCAGACGGAATTCAGAGTAGATGCAGATGGTATCGTTTGGCAGGACACGAGACTTTGTGTTCCTGATGACCAAGAACTCCGGGAAGCTTTGTTAGCTGAAGCTCATAGCTCCCCATTCTCTATACATCCTGGTTCGACTAAGATGTACCATGACATCAAGCAGTACTTTTGGTGGAGTGGTATGAAACAGGATGTGGCCACTTACGTGTCCAAATGTCTTACCTGCCAGCAGGTTAAGATCGAGCATCAGCGATCTGGCAGTCTCCTTCAATCGTTAGATATTCCAGAGTGGAAGTGGGACAAAATCACCATGGATTTTGTTACTGGACTTCCGCCTACCAAGAGGAAGCACGATGCAATTTGGGTTATCGTAGATCGACTTACCAAATCAGCTCATTTCTTACCGACCCGCAAGGAAGATCCGGTAAATAAACTCGTAGATACGTACAAAAGAGAGATCATGAGACTCCACGGTGCACCATCCAGAATCGTCTCAGACAGAGACCCTCGATTCACTTCGCGCTTTTGGAAGAGTCTGCAGAAAGCTTGGGGTACACAACTTAAGCTTAGCACGGCTTTTCATCCTCAAACAGACGGACAGTCAGAGCGAACCATTCAGACATTGGAAGATATGTTGAGGTCATGTACGTTGGAATGGACGGGTGATTGGGACGATTACATCTGTTTGGTGGAGTTTGCATACAACACCAGTTGGCACGCAAGTATCAAGTGTGCTCCTTTTGAGATGTTGTATGGAAGGAAGTGTCGCCCCCCAATCTGTTGGGATCAGGTTGGTGAGTGAACACTTGAAGGACCGGAAATCATAGAGATGACCAATGAGAAGATCGCAGTAGCTAAGCAGAAAATTCAGGAAGCACGGTCACGTCGGAAGAGTTACGCCGATAAGCATCGTAGGGACATACATTTTAACGTAGGAGATCACGTCTTCCTTAAGGTTTCGCCGGCACGTGGTGTTAGACGCTTTGGGATTAAAGGGAAGCTCAATCCTCGTTTCATCGGACCGTTTGATATCATTGAACGAGTCGGTGAAGTATCTTACCGGTTGGCGTTACCTCCGCAGCTTTCGCATGTGCACAATGTGTTTCATGTGTCCTTACTCAGAGGGTACCAGTATCATCCCCTTCACATGGTTCAGTATCCACTGGAGCAGATACGTGAAGATCTCACTTTTATAGAAGAACCCGAACGAGTTCTTGACAGACAAGAACGAGTCATGAGAAAGAAGACGATTCCATTCGTCAAAATCCTATGGAGGGATCATACCGAACGGGAAGCCACTTGGGAAACAGAGGAGTCTATCCGGGCTTCTTACCCTCATTTCATATTTTGAATTCGGGTATGTTCTTCTTTTCCAGTTTACTTTATCTATAATTCGGGGACGAATTATTCATTTTAGGGGGGAAGAGTTGTAAAACCCGCATGCTTTTACCATGAATAGTACCCTTAAGATCGTACGTACTAGATTAAAACTTTCCTAATATAGCATGATTACGATTACGTGTTAGGCTTTTACGTATTACGTACGTGTTAGAACACGATAAGTATTTACTACGCATGGGCACGTAATAATTATTTGACAATAACTAATCACGAACATGCGATCATGAAATCGCGAACGTAACTAAAACACGAACTATTATTAATTACGTATATATATTTATTACGAGCGTAAATATATATATTAGATCACGATAATTACGTAACGAGAACACAGAAAACGCGAACACAAATAATCATGAACGAATAACTAAACATCGAGACACGGAAAAAGGTACGGCTACCCCCATGTGGGGCCCCCTACCCGCGGCTACAAGAAACAAATGGGCCAAGCCCATTTGTATTTTTACTAAAAAGAGGTTAAGGAATTTTACACTACTCATAATTGTTTTTACAGAAGATTTACAGAAAACCTAAAACCCTCCTCTTCTTCTTCTTTTTGGCCGGCACCTTCAAAACACCAAAAGGGGGGTGTTTGTTGATCTTGGATCTTGGAATTCTTGTTGGTGTTCGTGTTTGTTCTTCGTTCTTTTGATCCACGTGTTCGGTAAATCCTTTTAAACCTTTTTCTTTTAATTTGATCTTTTATTAATTAAGAACATGTTATGTTTTTTATAAAACCTAATTAGATCATAGATCTAACATGAATTTGGATTAAATAAAATCAAAAGTAATGTTTTAAGGGGTGTTTGTTTTGGCCGCAGCCTACACCGAACCTGAGAGGGTTTCAGTTTGGCCATCCGACCACCACCGAGACCATATGGTTCCGGTTGGTTGGTGTGGGTCCCACGGCAGCATCAAGACAAGGTGTACCCCGACTTGGTTCGGGGTATGGTGTCGATTTCATGTCCGGTTTATGGTTTTTAGTCTAGACCCGGTTCATGGTGTATGTTTAGATTATTTATATTTTTATGATCTTATGTTAAAATTAAATTAATAATATGACATGATTAATTTAATAACATGACTTAGGTTATTTTAATTATTAAAATCATGAAATTACTAACCTAAGTATTTTATATTTTTAAGACTTATAATTAATTAATTATTTAAAAACCATGGTTATAATTATTTAATTAACATGGCTTAGGTTATATTATTAATAAATAATAATACATGTTTTAACCTAAGTATTTAAATTTATTTAATTAAAAACATGTTATACTTTAACTAAATATTTTAACCTATAGTTTAATTTAATTACATGAAATAATTATTAAGCTATACATTATATCATATGACTTAGAAAATAATCATGAAAACACTTAGGCTTATATACTTAGCTTATTTAACCAGCTTATTTCTAATTATGGAAACTTTCTATTTTTAGAAACTTAATTAAATAAGGCATCTAATCTATTTATGGAAACCTTCTATTTTTAGAAACTTATTTATTTCAGGCAGCTAATCTATTTTTAGAAACTTATCTATTTTAAACAGTAATTCTATTTTTGGAAACTTTCTATTTTTAGAAACTTATCTATTTTAAACAGTAATTCTATTTTTGGAAACTTTCTATTTTTGGAAACTTTCTATTTTTGGTAACTTTCTATCTTTGGAAACTTTCTATTTTTGGAAACTTTCAATTTTAGGAAACCTGCTATTTTTGGAAAGTTACTTATTATTACACAGTAAGTATAATAATACATGAAATACCAGAAATACTTAATCAGATTAAACAGAATATAAGATAAACACGGTTTAAGGCTTTAAAACAGTAAAACATAGTAAGAACACAGAAAATAAGCTAAGACATGACATAAAACCAGCTGCGTATTTAGTAAGCAGATACTTATTCATGTATGTATTTATGTAGCACTAGTGATACGGAAGTAGGATTCCTCCCAGTTCATCTTCTTCGTTCACTGGACATAAGGTACGAATTCCCGTCCTTTCAGTATGGACACTCTTTCCTTATTAGGATTCCCCGTATGCAGCCAAATGTTTTCCCGTAGTATAGGTTACGTGTTTAATTTTCTTATGTTTAATTAAGAATACCTATAGCCATATACATGCATGACCAGTTTCACCTAGTTATGGAGGTACCATAACCATAACATTAGAGGCACTGATGTTATGACTTCACCACGGCGGAGTGATTGCTCGTGGCGTCCCTTCAGCTTTTGGCCATTTATATTATATTTATCATGTGGGGCGTATGGGTGCATCCTAGTTACATGTTTTCAGTCAGGATTTCATGGTGAATGTGGTGTGTGCCTTGCATCCTTCACAAGGAGCTGATCCCTCCTACCCAAAAACCAGTATATTAAATTAGAGGCAGCCCCTCTAATTTGCATGATGAGGTCACCCCTCCAAGTATTCATGCACGGTGGATTTTCATGACCTATATTGGCTAATGGTAAAATATGACAAACAATTTTTACAAGATAAACATAAGACTTTTCAAACTATAAAACCAGTTTTATCAAGACTTAACCAGGTTACTCGGGACTTAGTTTTCTTCCGCTGTTATATGTTATATGCTTATCCTATTCATGTTTTATTGTACATCCGTGCACTGAGCGTATTGCTCTGCCGTTTTCCTTTTCTATGTTCCCAAAACGGCAGGTACTCAGGGACGCTCGTAGACACTAAGAGTACGTGCATATGGACTGGAAGTTGTCTAGCCTTCTTTACTTTATGCATTTCCTTTCTTATGATACATTTGCTATGGACACTGTTTAGTCCTTTCCTTTATTATACTATGTTTGTGTGTGATGAGCTTTACGTTTGGACTACCGATGTTTGATTCCGATATTTTCCTTTTATGGTCAAGTAATGTTTAGACATTTTTTCCTTGTATGCTTTGATGACACGCCATAATTGCATGTGACATTTCCATTACCAAAATGGGGTGTTACAGTTTTATAAGTGGAAAAAATATAATATTAAACATGTATTTGTAACATATAGTTACCAAGAATATAGGATAAACTTCTGACAACTTTTACCAAAACCAAAGTTTAAATATAACATAGAAATCTCCAAGTTGCGATAATATCCTGCGGGCTCCAAGAAAAAATTAGCATTATTACCCGAGATTAAACATGTAAAACGTTAACACAAAGTTGAGTGATATTCATAGGTTTAGTAGTAAAGTTGTGGAACACAAACATTCATTTGTAAAACAAGTAATAAAGAAAATGGTTATATACGTTAACCATGGTCCGAAACCATTATTATTAGTATTTAGCTCATGACACCGAAGCTTAAAAACATGTAAGTTCCCCTAGTGAGTATTCAGCATAAATACTCAAGTATAAATAAATGTAATACGTCAAAGTAACACAAGACGGGGATTGTCAATCCCGATGGATCCGCCCACAACATTCGCGGTTGCAAGAAGTAATACGGGATTAATTAACGGTTCATGATCAAGAGGGGTAACTTAATGGCTATGTACACTAAAAGCAATAATAATAATGAAAAACTGTTGGAAATCATCAAGTTCCGGAAAGCATACAAGTTCTGGATAACATACAAGTTTAGGATAGCATACAGTTTTAAATCAATGTGTTCCACCATGTAAACTCTCACCCCGCGTTTAGAAATAATGTGCAAGTAGTAAAAAGGGGCTATGAACTCACCTTAAGCTACAAGGTAAGTGAACACGGAACTCGGGAGCTGAGTAGAAGAAGAAGTAGTATGACGATCGCCGACGATATAGATGCCCGGTAAATACGAAAGCCTCAACCTACCAAATAAGGCGCACACTTTATTAATATACCAAAGTATAAACTCATACTTAGTAAAACCAATTAAATAAACTCAAAACCATAGTAAATATGCAAGAACAAACCACACAAGTGAATTTACTAGACGCTTTTACAAGACTACATTATTAAGACAAGTGCTCCCGAAAGCACTCAGTCGATACATACCAAATGTACCCGCTGATTTCCCATACTTAGACAACTCGAACTTTTATGAAACTTGGTGAAAAACTCAATCATAACCTGAACAAAACTCAGTTTAAATTTCATCCAAAGATTTACATTTTAGTACCACCTGCTCAATACATTTCCAAACTCTAAAATCCGGACAGTTTTGTACACTTGACTCGTGAAACCATTTTGACATCCTTAACCAAAATAATTTACAAATCCAACAATTGACTTTGAAAATAGACCCAAAATGTTAAGTTTAGAACCTAAGAAAAGCTTCTAATTATTTCTAGAACTCTACTTATAGTCCCCGAGATTTGACCTAATATCAACAACAATTTCATATAGTGTCGATACACATCTCCCGATACATGAAAATTCAAACAAGTGTAACTTCCCCCTCGTTTTGAATTGGAAGTCCCATTTTATATCAAATAGAAGCTTGGGAAAAACTCTACAACAATATCCCATCATCTCAAATTTTACTCAAACTTAAACTCACCAAAAATGACCTTAAACCTACTGGTCAAAAATAAGCTTTTCAAAATCATACTAAAACTCATTTTGACCCATTTCTAAGTTCATCCATACCTCAAATACCCCATATACATTATTTGGAACCAATCTTAAATAACAATGATTCAAAAATAACAAATTCAAGAACAATGCAAACTACCAAATTCAAAAATAACAAATTAAAAAATAGGCATGATCCACATGCAAACTACCAAATTCAAGAACAATACATGCTTTCAAAAATAACAATGATTATAATATCAATAACAAGTTAGTGGAGTATTACACATGATTAACAAGATCAAATGATCAAGAACACCAAAAATCCCCAAAATTTCGTTGGTTTTGAGGTCAAGAACGCCAAGAAAAACTTTTCTCCAAGCTTGTATAACACTAATCAATCGATCCTAACACAATAAAATAACATGCATCAACATTTTTATAAAAAATCTTTCAAAAATAAAATCTTGAAAAAAATGTTTGCATGTTGAAATTTCATAATGATAAATGCTTACAAGATGATTTTGGAGGTGGGTCTTTGATTAGATTTCTCGAAAATTTATATTTGGTGGTGGTTTAGTGGTGGTTTTAAGGTGGCCGTGGCCTAGAGAGAAAGAAAGGGAGAAAACAAAATTTCTGATGGTTGAAAATGAAGTATGTGTGTTTATTTTGAGCTTATATATGGTGGTATTGGGTAGAAAATGTAAATATGCTTTTTTTGCCTTAGTTGCAAAGTAGTTATTAAAAAGCGAGAAATGGTAGCTAATTGGTTTTTAAAATTTTACGGGAGTCGGGTTTCGTCCCGGCTTCATAAAAATAAAGTCCCGGTCAATAAAAATACTTTTTCAAATATTTAACGCACACGAAAATTGATAGTAAGGTTCCGACTCGACTGAATACGTAATGAAACGAAAACGTAAAAAAAATCAAGTATCGAAACAATCGAAAATAAGACGTAAAATTTTGGGCATCCGACGATATCGCGATCACTAGTAGTTCTCGTTACTCGTTGATTTGAGTAAACTTTTTTGTAAAATGAACGCGGGTGCTTTTAAATCGAAGATTTTGATTTAAATAAATACGAAAAAATAAAATAAGAAATTTTCTAATTATGAATAAAGTATTATCAATAATCAGAAAAATACTTAAAAATATAATTTATTAAAATGATCAAGATCTCAGGATTATTTAAGTATGAAGAATACAAAAAAATGTAACATGTTGGAAAATTCAAGAAGCATAAATACAAGAATAAAATAATACCGGGAAACTACGAGTTCTCACATGACACCATGGCTAGATGCATTTTTGACTTCCAAGCTTAACTAGTTCATATTACTTCACTTTTCACTTTTATTTTCTCTTGTTAATAAACATACACAAGAACAATAAAATATTCTCTCCTCCCTTGGCTCTTGAAACCCATGGCTAGAAAAGAAAAAACAATAAATCATACATTTTCAATTATCAAACACATAAATAAATGATATAATAGTTATAGAAGTATTCCAAGTATTTTTGAAGCAAGAATTAGCTTTAAAGAAGAGTTATTTGGGTATATAAGAAACGGTTTAGTAAAGTTTTATTGGGTTGATTAGAGTTAGTTCCTTAATTTAAAGAACGGGTTTTGTTGGTTTGATTACGTTAATTATTATGGATTTGCTTGAGGTTTTTTTTAATCACTATTTTCAATATATGTTCTTACATATGTTTTATATGTGTGTCACCTCGCAAGTGATTTTTATAAATAAAAATGAAAGGTTATGATTTTTATTTGATAAAATGAAATATTGTTGCAATAAAAGTATTTTTAGCTATCTTTATAAATGCTGATATACAAATTGTGAATATTGAAATTGTACATGAAGATGGAGTGGGTTACTGATGTGGTTATATTGTTTGAAAGTGGTGATTATGAATGAACTTGAGAAATGGGAAAGTTGTAAAGTTGTATATGATTATTTTGTTGGTTTTTGGTTAAAAATAGCTTACTGTCCCAAAATATTTCGTGGGTAAAAGGTCTTATAAAATGGTTTTGACACTACTTTTAATCAAGATTATAAAGCACGTGTTCTTGTGGTCATTTTGATATGTTACACTTAAAAATCGGACACAAAACGTGTGAGTTATGGTCATTTGAATGTTTGAGTTGGAAAATACATTTTTCCAAAAGCTGTCAACAATTTAGCTTGTTGTCTAAATATTAACTATGAGTTTTCAAGTCGTAAATGATGATTTGAGTCAATAAAGCTTTAAGATTTGGATAGAGTATGATGTCTAGATATCCGGGGATAGTTAGAACTATCCTTATGGACTTAAAACGAGCAAGTTTTAGCATTTTTATATAAATAGTAAAAAATGGTAAAAATTACTGCAAGTGTGCTGTCTCGAAATTAAGTAGGTCAAACGAGCGTTTTCGGATCAAAACATGGTATTTAGAGTGTCGAAATTAGTCTAATATGACATATAGATATACGAGGTTGGTTATAAAAATTTGAAAAACAAGTTACGAGTCTTTGACTTATATAAAACGTAAAGAGTAAATTTTATCGAGTCAAGTATTGGAAGTTGATATTATTACTTAGTTAAATTGGATTTGAGGAGTTATAAGTAGGAGGAAGGATTGTTTGAGTATTTGATTATGAAAATTTGGGTAAAATAAAATGGACGCTGAAAGGCTTCCGAATTTTCGATAAACTTACTAAAAATGAAAATATTCAAAGTGATGCTGAAAGGCTGCCGAAAATATCTTAGAACAATATTAATATTATGCTTATGTTTTGAGTCGATTAAAATATATTAAATGTTACTTTAAGTCACGTTTTAATATTTTTTTCAAGGGGATGACATACTTGTTAAGATAGAATGTGATTTAACTGCTTGCGCCTAAACAACTATGCCATCATGCGATTCTTGAGGTGAATCATAGCCCCTATTAAACTGTCTTTGTATGTTTAATTATTTAGGGGTGAGATAATGCTTGTTGCTTGCATATTGGACGCGAAATATATTTTGTATTGCTGCTTAGCTAAAGTTATGTTTGATATGTCTAAGTAGCGATAGTTCATTAGTTCCTTTATCGTGAACCGTTAAGTACTTCCCGGATGACCGGTAAAGTAAGCACTTATGTTATGGATAGATCTATTGGAGTTTGACAACTCCCGTCCGGGTGTTCAAATATATCGCCATGCCAAACGGATGTATACCATTTGGTTGTCGCTAGGTGGTCTCGGGCTAGACACCTATGTGTGGTATTCTTATATAGGGTTAATATACACAAAAGTTACCAAAGTTTGCTAAAAAATTCGATTTTGTTACTAAAGTTTAAAACGTTAAAGATAGATTACTCAGAATTTGTTTTCTGGGTTACTGAACGTTTAAAAAAGTTATCCTCGGGTTACTCATAAGACGGGCAACCGGATGATTTACCGGTTCCCTTGCCCACGTCATCACTAAAGTTTAAAACATTACAAACAAGTTACTATAGTTTACGAATTTATTAAATGGGTTACTAAACCTTAAAAAAAAGTTAAACTTAATAAATAATTACACATATATATTTATTTAGTATGTTTTCCTTCGTTTTTGAAAATTAAATCAATATCCTTACAATTATACTTCAATATTGTTTCAAAATACGGGTTTATTTTATTGGTTGCTAGAGCTTATATGTTTTTAACACTTGTTCAGGAAGGTTAAATAAGTAATAAATCATGTTAAATAATTTTTATATAAAAGTTAAAAATATTAAATTTATTTAAAATTAATAAAAATATGTGTTTGGATATGTATGTGTAGTTTAAAATTTTATATAGATGTTAAAGTAATTATTAAATGTTCGAGGATATTGATTTAATTTTAAAGTTTTGCAAGAATAAATCTCTTTATTTCTTATTGTAGGAACCGAAATTTATATTTTATATAAAATTAATATATATTTTTACCGATTTTATTTATATTATCTTCTGTACTAAAATAAAAAACACTAGATATCTCTATCTTTTTTTTACGATTACATACTAATTTAATGTTTTCTATTTTTTATACGTGTGTGTACATTTTCATATGTCTTTGTATGTTTTCTAATTTTTTATTCATTTTGTATGTTCTTAACATTTTTTTATGTATAAAAATATAAAACTAAAAAGTAAAAAATGTCTAAAAAAGCGTTCAAACGCGTAAAAAACGTATAATGTTTGAATACGTATACGATATAATGTTTAAAAACTCCTTTCTAAAAACTTAAAAAAAAACTTGAGTAACCTATCTGTAATGGTTAAACTTTAGTAACATAATCAAACTTTTTATCAAACATTAGTTACATCTTTGTCCTGCCACGTAGACTACCACGTAGATGGTTTACCGGTATCAATAGGTTAATACATACGGAGTAACCTGCGTGGCCGGTAAACCAAACTTTGATAACCTATCTGTTAGGTTTTAAACTTTTGTAACAAAATTGAACTTTTTAGCAAATTTTAGTAACTTTTGTGTACATTAACCCCCTCTTATATATCATGCGTGCTTCATTAGTACGTACTTTTCATTAACTTTGGTGTCATGATCTTAATGCTATCATAACTATATACATGCTATTTTTCCCATATGCATGAGATTATATCTTCTATAATGTATGCCTTAAAAATGTTGTTTGCGATCTACCAAATGCAATGCTTTCACTTAAACCTATGGACTCACCAATTTTTGTGTTGACACTTTTAAGCATTTATCTCTGGTGTTTGAACTGCTTGATATGGAGTCTCATGCATATCATATTGGAGATTTTGAAGACTTTCTTTATGTTTTCAAACTATTATCTCGTTGTAGAGTTAAACTCTGATTTTCCATTGCTTTTGTTCAAACTCCTTTTATGTTGAACCTTGTATTATAAATTTTAATTCAACGAGGTATATTATTTTAAAACGTATCATTTATAGTCGTTCTCGTGTGCCTTGTACGTTGGTATTATTAAGTAACAGCCCTCGAACTTGTATATTTTCGATGTGGCATTTTGGTGGTGTTATAGATAACAAGATGTTCCAAGACGAAGTATTATATATTTTGAAAGTTAAGTGGTTATGCAAGAAAAGACTTCATATATGCGACTCCTCAGTGCTAGCCAATGCAATTCGAGAACCTGAAAAATACATGCTAAAAGTCGTCAACATAAATTTGGTGAGTTAATAAATTTAATTATATTTGCGAGTGTCCAAAGTATTTATCGACTACTGCTTCACTCAAAATATCGTAAAAGTATTTAATGAACAATGTTGATCAATAAAAGTAGTGTGAACCATGGTATATCAAAATGTAATTTATTGTTAAGTAAAGTAGCCCTCGACCACAAGATTTTAACATGCGTATGACAATGTAAAAAGTACCATGTCAAAAAAACGCATTTACTACTATCTAAGATCATGACACTGAAGTGTTGAATGATAATCAAGAATACGTGTCCATGCAGGTGCCTAACCCAAGACACCCATAAATGACTCAAATGAAATTGCGCCCGTTTGGCTAATGTCAGTCAAATCAAACGGCGATGGCAGAACAGAAGAAGGGGATCGCCACAATCAAGAAGCAAGCTAAAAGCTGCAACCCCAACTGATATATTCATAACTTCGTACTTACATGAGAAAATTAAGGTTCATTATAAAGAGAAAAATAATAATGTAACTTACTGTTACTCAGACGAGTCTATAAGAGGGAAAATATATGTATTTGTGTCCAAACATCCAAAATATGTAGTGAAATGTCATTGTATAAAACATTCAAATGCGTAAACGAGTTCATAATCAAGTTGGTAATTAAGTTGTAGTAGGGTTGTAAACGAGTTTACAAATAAGCAAGTAAACGAGTTATATATATGTTTGTAAACAAGCATGTAACTTTATATGTAAACGAATATGTATACAAGTTTGTAACGAGCATGTATTGTAGCCAAAAGAGTAAAATGAAAAGTAGGGGCTCTGAGACCTACTTTACATGAATAGTGAAACGGTAAAAATTGTGATGGCACGAAAATCGAGGCTCGCAATGATGAAAAATGTCCTAAAGACGACCTAAATAACAAGGTGCGCTTAGGGAAAATATTATATACATATATGATATGCACATGAATTTTGTAAAGTTTAATCAACCATACATGTAGCGTTAAATGTTCATAAAAAATACTTCGTCAAGTGTCTATTTGTTTTCTTATAGTGATTTAATGGTGTGTATATTAAACAGAGCGTATCGCGCTCTTAATAAAAATGTTTTTGAAAACTCCGATCTTGTATAATATAATATACTACAATATTTATATAGAACCCGAAAACTCAAACGGACTCTAAAATACACAAAACGCATTTTTTACAAGTCAAACAGTAAGCATATTTTAAAAGTTAAATGCTAAAATTTTTGGTAAAGTATTATTTCTTGTCAAATATTCAGTTGGATGTTTCATCATAAAAAATCCCACAAATCCGAGAACTACAATCTACTAAATCTCGACACTCCCCACAACTTTCGTGTTTGAGCCTTTCCATGAAAAGGATGTCAAAAGGGTCAAAATCTCGTTTTATATATGTTACAAAACCACCCCTTGTCCAGAAAATACTTGAGCTGTCAAACTAAATATATCTTGTATTGACCATATTTTTTTCGTTATAAGAGTAAAGAGTGTAACAACGCAGGTTCCCTCGTCGGGCTGATGTGGCTTACTTGCGGACGCTCGCGGGCCACTTTGCCACACCGACCCTTCCTTTTCATCGAGCGGTCTTCGATAAACTGGCGAAACACACAACGAACAATTAGTGGGGAATATAGGCGTTTGGTGGGGAATATAGCCGTTTCTAAAGTGTTTTTTTTTTAAAATTTTTAATCTATATATATCTTATTTTTACACACACATTTTTATTACTTTATTCTTCAAACAACCAAAACACACACGTTTTAGAAATGGCTGATTTTCTAGCTTATACCAATTTGTCTGATCAAGAAGATATGGATGACATAGAGTACATAACGCATCTAAACGAAGAAGCTGAAGCCGAAGTCAGACAAACGCGTAGATACATTAACCGTGAACGTCAAATTGCTGAAGAACGTTTAATGACAGATTATTTCGACCCGTGTCCAAAGTATCACGAGGTGTATTTTCAAAAGCGATTTCGAATGCGGCGTTCACTATTTTTAGAGATGTTCAAGGTATTGAAAATTACATTCAAACACATAATCCTCTACCCAAACACTTTCACTTTTTTACTATTCGTATTTATGCAACTGGCTTAAAAAGTTTTAGTGTAATTATGAAATTTACATCTACCATACGCCAATTGGCGTTCGGTACACTAGCAAATTCATTATATGAATACATGCAAATGGGTGCCCACTGTGCACGCGATTGTCTTGATAATTTTACGATGTGCATAATGAATTTGTTTCAACCTGAGTTTTTAAGAAAACCCACACCCGTTGACATTCAGAACATATATGCGACGGATAATAGGATTCATGGGTTTTCCGGTATGCTTGGTGGTATAGATTGTATGCACTGGGAATGGATTAATTGTCCAAGATCATGGCACGACCAATATGGTAGAGGTGATAAAAAATACCCAACCATAATACTAGAGGCTACTACATCATACGATTTGTGGATTTGGCATGCATTTTTCGGGGTTGCAGGTTCGAATAATGATATTACGGTTCTGAATCATTCTCCATTATTTGACGATCTTTTGGAAGGAAACGAACTAGATGCCCCTTATGTTGTAATTGGGCTAACATTTTAAAAAGGGTGCTACCTAGCAGACGGGTTTACCCACAATGGTCATCGTTTGTGAAATCATTCAATATTGCACGCGATGAAAAAATGTTTTGTTTAAACGCCGTCAAGAAGGTGCCCAAAAGATATTGAAAGGGCATTTGGTGTCCTACAGAGGAGATGGCGTAGTATTTCCCAACCGGCGCGTGCTTGGACTGTAAACAAGTTACGCAGAATCATGTACACGTGCATCATATTGCATAACATGATTTTGAAGAATCAAGGGTATGCGATATCAGAAGCGGTTGAAATGTATGTTTGTCCACAACAAGTTTGTTAAGGACATGGGTCGAGCGTTGTGCAACCAGTCGAAGAAAACAAAATGAACTTTGTGATAAACAAACACATACAAGGCTTCAACGGTGCCTTATTGAGCACATTTGGGTGCGTAAAAAACCCCACAATGAGTAGTTTATTTTAGTTGTTGTGTTTTAAAATTTTCGTAATTTTTTTTTCGTTTCGTATTTTTTAGTTCCGTATTTGTAATTTTTATTTCCGTATTTGTAGTGTTTAATTTGAATGAAATGAATTTTAAGTTTATGTGAAAATGAAAAAAAGAAAAAAAAAGATAGTGGTGGGCCAAAGTGAAGAGGGGTTAGTGTGTTGTGAGTGAAGGGTTTTTTTGTTAGTTGTTTTGTGATGATGTGACGGTGATGTGGCAGAAGTGAAGAGGGTGGATGTGTGTTGCCACACCCTTTGCTCTAAGTCTTGCTCTAAGTCCGTTTTCGACGTGTAACATATCCACGGAAGAACGCGTATCTAGCACGTGTCACACTAATTGTTGACGTGGCAGTTGATGCGATGATGTGGAGATGCCACGTTAGCGTTGACCGACCGATGCGGCTGATGTGGCCGCTTGACTTGCTGACATGGCATGCTGGCCTGGCTACTCCGGAATAATTCAAAAAAAATTCCATTGTTGGACTTGAACCTCGTGGGTCTCACCTGCAATAGTCCAACGCGTTGGCGTTGACCGACTGGTTCCGGTCTCACCTGCCATAGTCCAACCCATTAGCGTTGATCGACGATGCAACTGATGTGGCTGTTTGACTTGCTAACGTGGCATGCAGGTGGGTCTCACCTGCCATAGTCCAACGCGTTAGCGTCGACCGACTGATGCGGGTCTCACCTGCCATAGTCCAACCCGTTAGCGTTGACCGACGATGCAGCTGATGTGGTTGTTTGACTTGCTAACGTGGCATGATGGCGTGGGTACTCAAGATTAATTTAAAAAATCTTCATAGTTGCCCTTTGAACCTAGGTCCCAACAGCCATTGTCCAACGTGTTAACCAACAGGATTGGTGCTCCTTTTCTTAAATACTTCCTTTCTAGTTTCTTATATCATGCTTTTAGGTTTGGGCCGATAAGTGTACTAGAATTTGGACTGGTCAATATTAAGATTGGACCGGCTCATTTAGCGGAGTTAGTACCGTTGACTCGTGGTCTCGTGCTCTTTTGAATGGAGTGCTCGCGGAATATTTTAGGTTTCATTTGAAGCTCGATGAATGTGAAATCATTGTGGAAAATCATCGGCAAATTCTGGTTTTGCTTCGTTTTCAATCATGTGCACCTGCAAGACACAATAATAACTTCCAAACATAATTTGAATATAATTACCCATATTTGTTAGTGATATGTCTATTTTGTGGGTATTTAGACATTAAAAATAGGTGTGTTTTAGCACAAACATGTTGGGAATAAAATGTAGCCAGTCCACTTGAGCGCTGACAAGAGGAAAACAAGCGTTGAAAGGAAGAAAACAAACGCTGACAGATCAAGCAATGACAAGAAGAAGTCAAGCGTTGATAGGTTGAAGACAAGCACTGATAGGAAGATATGGTCTACGCGTATTTTGTTTCTAGTTTGTTTCTAGTAAAGATAAGTTCAACATTGTATTTTCTATAATTATCTTTACCTAGAATAGTTGATACGTAGACTCTTGTACAAGGCTTCTTATGTCTATAAAAGAAGACCTTTAGGTTTTATTTCAAATAAGTTTTCATACGTTAAACACTTTCATTGTAAGCAAGTTTGTTATTATCAATCAAGTGGAAGTTTGTTTTACATCTTTGTGTGTTCTTGTTTAAGTGTTAATTCCGCATAACACTTAGATTACTTTATACATAAACAAAGTTTCTCTACGTGTATAACTTGATCTAATCTCGTATACACAAGCTTAATCGATCTAAGTTTGGGATCAACAAGTGGTATCAGAGCTTGTTGAGAGACTTTGATCTTAAAGAACACAAGAACCCTAAAATCACCAAAACCCTAATTTTTACAAAACCCTAAAAACATCATGTCCAATCCAGAAGTAAACTCCTCCTCCTCAAACCCCAACATCAAGATTTCCATGCTTGATGCAAACAATTTTGAGCTGTGGAAGTTCAACTTTGAGCAATATCTGGGGATCTATGACTACACTCTCTGGAAGATTATTGAATATGGAAACACATTCAATAAAGCTGAAAAGAGTGCTAATGCCATTGCTACAAGATCAGCTGTTCAAGGATGTTCAAAAGAAGATAAGAAAGAAAAACCTGATGATGGTAGAGTTGTGTCTGTTGAAGACATAGCAAAGAAAAGGGTTGATATGAAAACCCTAAACATTCTAAAACTCTCATTGGGACAAGAAAATCAACACAAATATAGAGGTTATGAGTCTGCAAAAGACCTTTGGGCAGCCCTTGAAGTTGCATATGGTGGTAATGCTGATACTAAGGAAGAGAAGAAGAAGCAACTCATGCATGAGTATGCTGTTTTTAAGGCTCAACCTAATGAGAAGCTTAGCAATGTGAGAAGCAGACTGCTTGACATTACAAGCAAGTTGTCCTTCATGGGGACACAAGTTGGTGATGTTGACATTATTGCCACTTTTCTTAAAAGCCTTGGTGATGCGTGGAAGATTGAGGCAAGATCTATACTTGCCAATAACACTCACAAAAGTTCTACTTTTGATGATATCTACAACAAACTGAGGCTATTGGAGAATGAAACTATTTTGGAGCATGGAAGTAAGTCTACCAATAGTAACATGGCCTTCTTCTCATATAGTGAAGGTCAATTTGATCAGAAGGACTCATACATGCACCCAGTTACTGGATCAACATGTGTCAACGCTGGATCATACCATGTCAACGCCTCACATTCAGACGC
Organism: Glebionis coronaria; assembly: GCA_025667525.1. Taxonomy (NCBI): domain Eukaryota; kingdom Viridiplantae; phylum Streptophyta; class Magnoliopsida; order Asterales; family Asteraceae; genus Glebionis; species Glebionis coronaria. The sequence continues at coordinate 10,333 of JANFOE010000516.1, read as the reverse complement.
TGACACATACAAAATTAACTCTCCAAGAGTTAAGCCTGCTGGTTTGAATCTGGATACTGTGTGTGCATACATTGCTTCTTTGCCCAATGGTTCAGTGATTACATATGAGGACCTGGAGCAAATAAGTGATGAGCACTTAGAGGAAATGGATATAAAGTGAAACATGGCTCTTGCAAGTATAAGAGCAAACAGGTGGAATAGAAGGTTTAAGAAGAAGATGACCTTTAATGCAAAGGACACTGCTGGATTTGATAAATCCAAGGTGGAGTGCTACAATTGTCATCGTATGGGGCACTTTATGAGGGAATGCAGATCTCCAAGAAGATCTGATGCTGGAAAACCCTCAAGCCAAATTGTTAAGGCTCAGGATCCTAAGGCCATGGTAGCAGTGCAAGAAATTGATGGTATTGGATGGGACTGGAGCTATTTGGCTAAGGATGGGGAAGAGGATAAAGCTTTGGTTGGTGAGATAGAAGAAGAAGAGCATGTTCAATATGCTCTCATGGCACACTCCTCCTCTTCATCAGATAATGAGGTATACAATGATGCTTTTTGTAGTAAGGGTTGTCGTTTAAATACTGAAAAACTTAACAAAGAGGTTTTAAGATTGTTAAGTGATGTGAGTACTGAGAGATGCAAGTTGTCTAACTATCAAATTGATCTCACTCAAACTGAAAAGACAGTTGAAGAGTATAAGAAAATGGAGCTTGACCTAAAAGATAAAATAAATATCTTAAAACATGAGTAAAATGCTAGTAATGATGTTAGAAACATCATGGAAAGGGTTAATGCTGAATTACAGGCTAAGTTAGATGAGGCTATCAAGAATAAGGATAATATTGACCTTAAAATTCATAGATTTTATAAGGCCTCACAAACCCTAGGAGAATGTGTTAATAAACAGAGGGATCCTAAGGACATGACTGGGATTGGGATGAAAGACTATACTGTTGTTCCACCACCAGCTGGGGACTTCTATAGTGTCGAAAGAAAGGACTTATCCTGGACTAGTTTACCAGAACTCCAAGAAGAGGAATTTATTCCTCCACCAAGAGTCCTTACCCCAGTTGAAGAGTATAGGCAAAAGTTGACTGACTTGAATGAATGGAAGAAAGCCAACCCTACCTTGTTTGTCAAGGGTGGCATGCTTTGTGATAGTCCAAATGAGTCGACCCTTATTAAAGTAACAAACCCAATCACTGGCAAGACTGTTGACCTTGGCTCAAACACTGTTAGAAAACCTAGCATTAAGTATGCAGAAATGTATAGGAATACTAGGTCACCTAAAAGCCAAGTTAGTGATAATGGAACATGCTTCTTCTCTTATAGACCTAGAGTTGTGTCTAGAAAAGCCTGTTACACTTGTGGTAGCTTTTCACATTTAGCATATAAGTGTGTCAACGCTTCCAAGGTCAACACTGTTAAAAGGTCAAACACTGTCAGACCTAAAACTTTTGTGGAGCAAAGTCCACAAGTTGTTAGACCATCCCCATTTTTCACTAAATGGTCTAACACTCATGGACAAAGACCATTTCAGAAGACCAATACTTGGTCTAATAGGCAATGGGTTTCTGTAGCAAACCCTAGGTTCAACGCTGTCAAGGGTAATTTCAGCGTTGACAAGACCAAATCCAACGCTGATAGAAATGTTGCCAGACCTAAATATTTGCAACCACAGGGTAAGTGGTCTAAAGCTTCTTCTAGCTTTACATAGAGACCTAAGCAAGATCAAAACCCTAATTCTAATGGGATTTCTATGACCTGCAACAGATTTAATTATATTTCAAAGGTCATTACAAAACCAACTGGGGTTAACTGGGTATTTCATCCAAAAAGGGATGATCCAGGGGTTGTTATGAGAACTAAGTCTGTTCTTGTTGAACAACCAGATGAATCCAAGTCTGCTCAGGATTGGGTTCCCAAAGAGAACTAATTTGTTTTCTTTATGTGCAGGGCATTCAAAAACAGGTCAATGATTATGGATATTGGGACAGTGGATGCTCTAGGCACATGACTGGAAGGAGGATTATCTGACAAACTTCACTCCCATTAAGGATGGTGACAAGGTTTACTTTGAGGCGGATATGGAACTATCACAGGCAAAGGAACTCTTCTCACCAAGAACTTGCGTTTTGAAAACGTATTTCTGGTAAAAGAACTTGATTACAATATTTTTAGTGTATCACAAGTCTGTGATAAAAAAAATAAGGTTCTTTTCACTGATACTAAATGCTTGGTGTTGAGCAAGGATTTTCAAATTCCAGATGAGAAATTTATTGACTATAGAACACCTAGGCATAAGGACATTTATAATGTGAATCTTAATCGGATTAGGATGAATAATAACATGTCATGTTTTTATGCTAAAGCTTCAGTTGATGAGAGTAATCTATGGCACAGGAGACTAGGGCACATAAAATTTAAAAATATAAACAGACTTGTGAGACTTGGTTTGGTTGATGGTTTGCCTAAAAAGGCTTTCCACAATGACCACTCTTGTATTGCATGCCTTAAAGGCAAGCAGCACAAGGTCTCATTTAAGTCTAAACAGGTGCATTCTAGTTCTAAACCACTTCACTTGCTGCATATGGACCTGTTTGGTCCAACTAATATGGCGAGTTTGAATGGTAAATCATACTGCTTTGTCATCACATATGACTTTTCTAGGTTTACTTGGACTTTCTTTTTAGCTATGAAAAGTGACACTGCTGATACTTTAATTGACTTTATTACCCAAATTGAGAAAAAGACTGGTAATGAAGTTAAAATGCTTAGAAGTGATAATGGTGGTGAGTTTAGGAATAAACTGTTGGATGATTTTTGTGCTAAGAAAGGGATTACTAGGCAGTTTAGTGTTGCCAGAACCCCACAGCAAAATGGGGTTGCTGAGAGAAAGAATAGAACCCTAATTGAAGCAGCCAGGACTATGTTGGCTGATGCTTATTTTCGCATAGCTTTTTGGGCTGAGGCTGTGAATATAGCTTGTTATATTCAGAATAGAGCATTGGTCAACAAGATACATAACAAAACACCTTATGAATTACTTTGGGGAAGGAAACCTAATATTGGTTTTCTTAAACCTTTTGGTTGTCATGTAGTTGTACTAGATACTAGTGATGCCTTAGGTAAATTTAGTGCTAAAGGTGATGAAGGCTATTTCATGGGTTATTCAGTGCAGATCAAGGGATATAGGGTTTACCTTAAGAAGGAAAAACGTATACTTAAGAAAGTACATGTTAGGTTTTTAGAGAGTAAACCTAGTGATCCTGAAAGTGGTCCAAATTGGTTGTTTGACTTGGAACCTCTATCTAAGACTTTGAATTATATGCCTGTTACTAATCCAGACATTGCGAAGGTAACTTCAAATGTTTTGGAAGAACCAGTTGTTAATGTTTCAGGTACACAGGTTAATGAAGAGGTTGGATCACAAGCAGACAAGTCATCTCCCATACATGAGTATGTCACTATTCCCATATGGACAGATGCTTTTGCTGCTGGAAAGGAAAATGGTTGTCGCCAAGTATCACCAGTTAACAACATGCATGGTCCTTCAGGCGCTGACAAAGGAAAATCTGGCGCTGATAGGACAAATTCAGGCGTTGATGGCTCAAACGTTGACAACACCATTTCAGGCGTTGATGGTTCAAACGCTGACAACCTTGGTTCAGGCGTTGACAACACTTTTGAGCATATTTTCTCTTCAAATTTTGAATAAGGTGAACCTTCAAGCAGGAATGAAGAGGTTTATACAAATATTGATGGAAGAGAGTCTGAGGAGGATATTGGCAACTTAGATGATGAGATTGAAGACAACAGACTTTTTGAGGGAGGAGTTATCACTTCTACAATGAAGAATCATCCCCCTTCTCAAATTATTGGGGATGTCATGACTCCTGTTAAGACTAGAAGATCTCATCAAAGTCTTGGTGGATTTATTGCCAATATATACAAGAAGGTTGATACCCCTCTTGTTCAAGCATGTTTGTTTGCCTGTTTTCTGTCACAACAGGAACCCAAGAAGATTTTTGATGCTCTGAAAGAACCAAGTTGGGTGGAAGCAATGCAGGATGAGCTTCACCAATTTGCAATTCAGGATGTTTGGGAGCTGGTTGATTGTCCCAGGTATGTCAGACCTATTGGGACAAGATGGGTTCTAAGAAACAAGAAAGATGAAAGAGGCATTGTGGTCAGAAACAAGGCACATTTAGTGGCTCAGGGATACACACAAGAGGAAGGGATAGACTATGAGGAGGTCTTTGCACCAGTTGCAAGGATTGAGGCTATAAGGATATTTCTAGCCTATGCTTCCTGCATGGGCTTCACTGTCTATCAAATGGATGTGAAGAGTGCTTTCCTCTATGGCATAATTGTTGAGGAAGTGTATGTTATGCAGCCTCATGGTTTTGAAGATCCAGAGAATCCAGACAAGGTGTATAGAGTCAAGAAAGCTATGTATGGACTTCATCAAGCCCCAAGGGCATGGTATGGTACATTGTCCACCTATCTGGTGGAAAATGGATTCAAAAGGGGCACCATAGACCAGACATTATTTACAAAGAAAGATCGTAAGGATGTCTTACTTGTTCAGGTTTATGTTGATGATATCATCTTTGGTTCTACAAATCCAAAGATGAGTGAATACTTTTCCAAACTTATGATAGACAAATTCAAGATGAGTGCAATGGGGGAGATGAACTTATTTCTAGGGTTACAAGTTCAGTAGAAAGAAGATGGTATCTTCATCTCTCAGGATAAGTATGTAGCAAATATCTTGAAGAAGTTTGGCTTTTCTCCACATGAAAAGAGGGCTACTACTCCTATGGATAGAGAACACCCTTGGGGAAAAGTTGGAGATGGAAAAGATGTGGATGTCAGGCACTATAGATCAATGATTGGTTCATTGATGTATCATACAGCCTCAAGACCTGACATTATGTTTTTTGTGTGTGCATGTGCACGCCATCAAGTGACTCCTAAAGAATGTCACCTTTATGCTGTCAAGAGAATCTTTAGGTACCTTAGATGTTATCCAGATCTTGGCTTGTGGTACCCAAAAGATTCACCATTGGAGCTTATTGCATATTCAGACAGTGACTATGGTGGTGATAAATTTGATAGAAAATCCACAACTGGTGGATGTCAGTTTCTTGGGAGTAGGTTGATATCTTGGCAATGCAAGAAACAAACAGTGGTGGCCAATTCTACAACTGAAGCAGAGTATGTTGCAGCAGCTGCTTGTTGTGGACAAGTCTTATGGATTTAGAACCAGCTGTTGGATTATGGGTATAATTTCATGCATACCAAGATTTTTGTTGACAATAACAACACTTTATGCATTATTAAAAATCCTGTACATCATTCTAAAACAAAACACATAGAAATTAGACATCATTTTATAAGGGATTGTTTTGAAAAGGGTTTAATACAACCAGATAGGGTTGACACAGAAGAATATGTGTCTAATTTATTAACTAAACCTTTTGATGCTGGAAGGTTACAATACTTGGTAACAAGTATTGGAATGATCAGTCTCACATAATATGTGTTTTGGGGTCTTATTGTAAAAGTAAGTAAAGGATAATGCATTGTTATTGGTCTTTTTGAAGTTAGATTTTCCACTATATTTTTCTAACGCTGACAAAGCTTACCTTAACGCTGACAAGTGTTATCGTGGTGTTGTCAGCAACAATGTTAGTTTTGTGGTTTTTAATCTAAGTGTGCAGGTGGTGTTAGCATTGTACCATTGGATACAGAGTTGCTTATGGATCCTTGGAGAATCATTTGAGAATGTTTTTATTTATGGATGATGGTTGGAATATCTATATTCCTATCTTGACATAAATTTTTTATGTTCATGCATATTTTTGGGCAACATATGTATCACAGTTTAAGGGGAGGTTTTAGGAACCTTTAGGACTTTTGGGATTTCTTATAATACTCTTATCACAATTCTAGATTGTGTCCACAGGTGAGTATGAGTTAGTTTTACTAAATCATGAGGCACTGTAGCATGCAAAGTTGATATACTATGCATGTTGCCAAGACATTTTTGGCCTAGAATTGGTTGTGGTCTGTTGGGAGACTTGGGAATGATTTTATCATAGGTTTTACCTGGGAGTTACAAGGAATTTTATAAGATAACTTAGTTGTTAAGAGTTTTGGTTAGCAAGGGACACTAGAGGACTGTTATGTCTATCTTGCATAAGCAAGTGTGCATAACTGGACAGTGCTTGCCGCCCTATAATATTTATCAACTTATAGGTTATCTTCACTAGGATAAATTACTTTGTTAAGGTCCTTTTTTCATTTTTATTACTTTTATTTTTTGACGCTGACAAGTATTTTTCCATGCGTTTTTATGACCAATTTAGACGCTGACATGGCTTTGGCAAACGTTGACAAGAATATAGCCGTTGGGCGTTGATGGGTTATTTTTGACCGTTGACACTCATTGGGACCTACCCAGTTGTTACTTTTTGACGAATTTTGCGGCCGTAATTTTGGGAGCAGATAACCTTTAATTAATGCATGAGATAACTTATTTTCTTTTCAATATTTTCATCATTATATTTTGAAAATAGTTGCCTCATTTTTTACCAATCACGAACACCTATCTCTCCTATATATTTGGCTCCTATTTTTAAACAGGGTACCTCATATTCTTGTCTAACAATTTTCTCCTATAATTCATCTTTCTAAATTATTCATAAACAGCTTTCTTCAACAATGGCACCAAAATTTAAATCAAGTGATTTGGTATTGGGATTCAGGAGTCAACACAACATGATTGCATATTTGGACGCTGATGACACTCTGTTTCCAAAATACACCCAGATGGTGGTGTATTCGAATGCATCCCCAATTAGGTATGCTCTTTCTCATGCTCCTCTCATCTCTGTCACGCATTTTAAACAGTATTGGAACACTATAAGTTCCTCAACAGTTAATAATGTGACTACATTATCATCTATTGTTCATGGGCGTACATGGGTGGTTACTAAAGCCTTGGTTCGCCAGGCTTTGCATCTTGATGATGCAGATGGTATAACCACCCTCCCCATTCATGAAATAGAACAAGGGCTTCGGGCTTTGGGTTATCCTTTCCCTGATGAGGGCACTTTGAACAAATATCATAAATAAGAGTTTCCCCCAGCCTGGAAGTACCTCATACATGTCATCTTACAATGTTTGAGTCCCAAGTGTACTGCACACAATGAGATTAATAGATCCATTGCTAGTGCTATTGTGTGCATTGCAACTGGGCAAAAGTTTAATTATTCTAAAATGATTTTTGATGGCATGTGTAAAAACAAAGGGAATAAGATGACTTTGGCTTATCCCAGATTTTTACAAATGGTTTTTGATGTGCAAAATTACTGCACAAGGGATCATGATGACTTTTATGAGATCCCTGTGAAAAATAAAGCTATTTTTACAAAGATGAACTCACCCCCACACCGTGAATTACCCCTCACCCAAGCTACGCTTGCTGTTATTGCAGCAGCACAACCCCAACCAGACCCACAACCACAACTTGACCCAATACCAGAACCTTTTCCTTCACCTCAACACATGGAAATTGACCAAGAACCCTTCGACGCTAACACATTAAATGTTGGCGTTGACTTGAGTAATCCAAACGTTGACACTTTTCCTTCGCAGACCCAAACACCCCTTAACCTTCCCACATCCACCCAATCCACATCATCTTCTTTCCCACCATAATATAGGTTGCAAAAACGCCAAAGGACTACTGGAGTGTTCTCCTCTAGTGGTCCTAGCCATGAAACAGAGAGAACCACCACCACAAGTGTGGTTGGTGCTATGGATGAGGCTGGGACTATTGGTTCTGGCTTAGATGCAGGCCAAGACAGTCCTAACATCTTTAAGACCTCATCCATGCCCCATGAATCTAACTTGGGAGGTCAAATACCCATTTTAGAGGAGGGCAAATTGGAACCATGCACATTAATGGAATTGACGGTGTCTGCATTAGCTTGCAAAAGCAAAATGCAGACTTGGTACAAATTGTCAGTACACAAGGCCTTGAACTCAAGCAATTGAGGGAGAGGATTGTCATTTTGGAGAATGCTAGCACAAGGCGTGGGATGGAGGAATCTTCCAAAGGGGAGGATGAGCAGATTAATGTGAGTGATAAAGGCTCACATGATGGTGAATCTTTGGGTGTTGCTGAAGCCCTAACTGAATTGAAGAAGCAACCAGGTTTTGTTAGATCTCTGGTAACTCCTACAAATTTAGACTTGTCTTTTACAGCTATGTTGGAGCAAATTACAAGAGGCGCTGAGACAAGTAATTTGGGCGTTTACAAGCAAAATTTGAACGCTGACACACCAAGCGCTGACATGAGTAAATTGGGCGCTGACACAAGAAATTTGAGCGTTGACAGACCTGCAGATGAGGTTGATGTATTCCAGTCATCAGCTATCATCAAAGAAGTATCTTCACAAGTATTACCATTATCCTTACCCATCATTGATCCATTAGATAAGGGTAAAGGAATCATGGTAGAAGTAGATGTTCCAAAGAATGCATCACAGGTAGAGTTTGATAGAAGGTTGGCTGCACAACTTGTGGAACAAGAAATAAAGAAGGTTGGTGAATCACCATTTGTTGCCACTTCAGAGGAATAAGAAGGAAGTGATGAAGCTAGTTCAGACTCAAGTGTGATGATAATAGAACAACCAGAAAGACTTGAGTATGGTGATGATTTGGCAAGAGAGAAGCTTAGAGAGTTGAAATTGCAAGTAGATTTTGATATGCCAGAAGTTCTTTAGATGTACCATGCTTGGGAAGATAGGTGTATGGAGAATCCAGATTTGACTATTTCAGACCAAATTTGGGGTATGGAGATTCTTCTAAGAGTCCAAAAAAGACTGCAAGGTAATTCTGAAACACAAAGCTAGCAATGTTCTCTCAATGCTGAAGAGGGATAGAAGGGAGCTGTAATACATGCTACTTAGATGTCATGGAACAGGATGGGACCTATAAGAAATTGTTAGGATTATCCTTTGAAGAGTTGGAGTACAAGGCTTATCCCATTTGGGCAAAAGTGCAGGAAATGAATACTATCCAGACTTCTTTCAGATGAAAGGAAAGAAGAACTTGTAGAAGAGATGGAGCTTAAGAAGGAAATGATTGGTTCCTAAGACCTTCTGAAGAAGGGAGTTCCTCTTGAGTTTCCTAAAGATATGGATAGATTGAAGCTCCAGTGAAGCTGTTACAAGAAGGAGCATCAAGCTCTTACCTTTGGAAGCTTCAGATATGGTACAAGTGTGACCCTCTTGATGCCCGGAAACCCTATTATAAGCTATGAAGAAGATGAAAGTGGGTTCTTTGGAAGATTGGCAGGTATGGGAAAGAGGTACACCCTTTTACTACACTTATATCTCTCTTTGTAAGTTTTGATAGAGAAGACTTGGTAGACCTTTGGATGTTGTTGGAGGCCAAGTATGAGACTGAAGGCTCCTACTCTCAGTCAATGGAATAAAAATTTGGTCAACATTCAAGAGAATGTGCGTGACCAAACAGAAGAAGACTCCTGTTGTTTGGAATGGATCTTGAAGAAGATGTCAGTGGTCTTCAATGGCGTTTGTATTCAGCTGCTGGTGTGTATTACTTGAGCTCTACAAAGTTTGATGAGTATCTTATTGTAGATGGTCAGTATCCCCATGTCTCAAAGAAGTTTTGGAAAAGATGAAGACAACACAGCTAGAGATTGGACTATTCAAGTGACGTGGCCAAAGATTTGATTAGGCATGTTTATTACCAATATGATAAGCGTTGTAAGATTCCTCCTAGTTCTTAATTTTTATTTAGAACTTGATTACTAGAGTAGATATCAAGTTTAGGGGAGGATTGTTGGGAATAAAATGTAGCCAGTCCACTTGAGCGCTGACAAGAGGAAAACAAGCGTTGATAGGTAAGAAAACAAAACGCTTGACAGATCAAGCGTTGACAAGAAGATGTCAAGCGTTGATAGGTTGAAGACAAGCACTGATAGGAAGATATGGTCTTACGCGTATTTTGTTTCTAGTTTGTTTCTAGTAAAGATAAGTTCAACATTGTATTTTCTATAATTATCTGTTACCTAGAATAGTTGTAACGTAGAGTCTTGTACAAGGCTTCTTATGTCTATAAAAGAAGACCTTTAGGTTATGTTTCAAATAAGTTTTCATACGTTAAACACTTTCATTTTAAGCAAGTTTGTTATTATCAATCAAGTGAAAGGTTTGTTTTACATCTTTGTGTGTTCTTGTTTAAGTGTTAATTCCGCATAACACATTAGATTACTTTATACATAAACAAAGTTTCT